>JAPSGF010000017.1:4675858-5053212 GCA_035772895.1 Perdix hodgsoniae | reverse complement strand
AGGTGGAGATTGGAGATGGAGATGGAGGTGGAGATGGAGATGGAGATGGAGGTGGAGATGGAGATGGAGATGGAGATGAAGATGGAGATAGATGGAGATGGAGATGTCCCTGCCAGCACATGAGAACCAGCCTTGCAAGTTGCATAGCTCCAGGGGCATCCATTTCACTGAACAAAACAGGTTTGTTCAGAGTTATGTGGTAGAATGTGACGTGTGTCTAACCAGTGCAGCCAGGTTCATATTAAAGCTGTTTTATACATAAATGAACTGAAAGCAATTAAAAAAAAAACAGGAGATGAGGCAAATTAATCAAACTGTTGGAAAAATGTAAAGCGCATAGAAACCAACTATCTGAAGTGCCATGCATTCTAGGAAGATAAAGGGACTACCAGGTGGAGTCATTTATTTGTCTTGACTTATTTCTGAGAAATTATAGGAGCACCAGAAGAAAAGGAGAAATGTAAACACTGTCCTAAGTCAGAAATGACAATCAGCTACCATACATTGGATTTCGAAGTCTGAAAAAAAAGGAGAAAATACTTATTTGAGGGTGGGTTTGCATACAAAAAATAATAATCATGCAGACAAATTCAGTATCTTATTAAAATAGAGTTACAGTTTCTAGCTGAAGGGAATGTGGTGGGTGCAGTCTATTTGAATTTTAGAAAAGCATCTGATGCAATCTCTTATAAAATTTTAATCTTGAAATAAATTAAAATTGCCTTTGATATAAGTACAGCAACATGGATCCATAACTGGCTAAGAATCATAAAAATAAGAATGGGAAGTGGCATTTACATTGCACTGCAGGAAGTAGTGGTTCTTAATGCAACCCCAGTAGGAATAATTGGCCTTATTTATGATCTCCCTAGCAATAGAGAATAGGAAGCACACCGGCGCGTTGCCAGACCAAACAGGAAGGCATATAATGGACAGCAGCACTGGGAGGAGGTAATACAGTGTTTTTCTGCCCATGGTGGACAGTTGCAGCTGGCAGACAAAGTGCTTTAAATTCATGGCCCTGCTTACCCATGGGGAGTTTGGGCTGGCAGATGGGTGCTGCAGGCAGCTCTGCTGGTTCAACCAACAGACATGCAAGAAAATGAAATGCTTGTCTGTCATGAATGGTAATAGAATCACCGAGGCTGGAAAAGACCTCCAAGATCATCTATTGCAGCTGTCCTTCTACCGCCAATGTTTCCCCACTACACCATGTCTCTTAGTACAATACATAAACGCTTCTTGAACAGCTTCAGGAACGGTGACTCAGTGCCCTCCCTGGGCCACCACCACCCATTTCAACATATGACCACTCTTTTGGAGAAGGAATTTTTCCAAATATCTAATCTGAAGATATCCAGCCCGGATATATCCAACCCTTGTGTCCACCAGCTCTCACCCAATTGCTCTGCACCTTCAAGAAGAGGCTAGCTCTGCCTTCTTTGCATCCTCTGTTGCAATGGATGTGATAGTCATTGTACAAGCCATAGAACCATAGAATCGTAGAACAGCCTGGGTTGAAAAAGACCTTAAAGATCATCTTGTTTCAGCCCTCCTGCTGTGGGCAGCATTGCCAACCGCTAGACCAGGCTGCTCAGATCCATATCCAGCCTGGCCTTCAATACTTCCAGGCCCCCTAAGTCTCCCAGTGGGGCAGAGTGCTGTGCAATAAGCCCTTTGGACAGCAGGAGATATGAATGCACTTAACAATCTTTTCCCTTAAATTGGTGTTGCCTGCAAGAAAGAACCTCCTGTGAGCCCACAGGTCCCCACAGCGCCTCAAGGCTGTACAGGCTTTTGACTGTCTGTTTGCTGGAAAAGGGAAACTCTTCTGCCCACTGCTGAGTCCACACCAAGCAGGCCTGGGGCTCTCGTAACTCGCCTCATGAAGGTGCCATACGGACCAAAGCAAGCAGCGGTGTCAGTGAGGTGTTTTATAATGCAGTACAGCAGTTCAGGGATTTGGGACTTGCTTTAAAGTTCTTTGCTCCAGTTAATCCATGTGCACAACAGAGGGATCCCTTGCTAGATTGACTGAAAAAAACCAAAACGTTTTGGAAAGTTCTGGGGAGAGCAAAAATTGAGCTGGAGAGTCCGGATGAGACAGAAGTGAGAGACAGCTCCGCACAGTGGTAATTGACTCTGAAGACACTATTCATCTGAATTACTCAGTTTGCAAGGATTGCCATCCTTTCCATCTTCACAGAGGAATTCAATATATTCAAGAGTAAAGCTGTGCAAAGAACTGATTTTTCTCTCTGTTGCACAACCTGAATAAAGAAATGTAAAAGGAAATCATTTCACGTCGACTTGAAGCAATTCATAAAATTCTTCTAGCGAATTTAAAGTAAGAAACATTTCTCATGAAATAAAAGACTTTCATTATCCAGCTTTTAATTCTTTTAGAATAAAATCAATGGCTTGCTGTTATATCGCTGAAAAGTCTCTGTTTAAAGACATCAAGAAAAAGTACCCTCATTTAAATTATTTTCCTAAGGATTTCTTTTTCTTTTTCTTTTTTTTTTTTTTGAACAATTGATTAGGAAAATCTTATTATTATTATTTTTTCACTTATGATCTTTGTCCTTCTGTCCATTCCAAGGAAAGCCTTCCCCAGCTCCAGCTGCTTCTGGAGGCTCCACCACGCTTCCTTGGCTTCGTGCAGTGCAATGGCTTCAGGCAGGCACTGCTGTTCTCACTGCCGTGGTGAGGAGGTGGCAGGGTCACCAGGGTGCTCTCTGCATTTACTCACAAAGAACATCTCAGTGGTGATTTTGGAGTCCAGCTACAGCTGTGGATATCAACTTCCACTCACCAGGGCCTTCCACAGAGCTCCTGTCTGTTCCCACCCCCATCCTTAAGCCTTCCATGCCCACGCTCCCATTAGGCTGAGCTCAGTAGCTCCCAGAGGAAGCAGTTTCATCAGCTTATGTCCAGCTTGATGGAAAACACAGCTCTGGGTCACGGAGCCTGTACTGTGTGTGACACCGCAGCGCGCACCTGGTGCTCTGTCTTCTGCCCTGTAAAGCACCACTGTCACATCTGGAGCTCCGCGCTCTGCAGCCTTTGCTGCATTCTTCATTTTGATGCCTTGTTCCAGGTTTTAAATCTCTGC
Source organism: Perdix hodgsoniae (assembly GCA_035772895.1). Lineage (NCBI taxonomy): Eukaryota > Metazoa > Chordata > Aves > Galliformes > Phasianidae > Perdix > Perdix hodgsoniae. Next base: position 5,050,097 of record JAPSGF010000017.1, on the reverse strand, counting down.
GAGTCCCCCATTGCTCATTAGCAGGCTCAGAGGAATGGCTTTTATGGACCCATGTATTAAACAAATAAAAGACGTCAGGGAAACTTAAGAACACATCCAGCTGCTCGCAAATTTACTGCACGCACATTAAACTCTCATTAAATGTACTTTCATAAAAGGTGGCTTTATTTTTCCAATCTGAATACCTGTGACAGCAGGAAGCAGAGCTATCGAGATGAGCTGGCTACATGAGAACATTTCCCAGCCCAGGGCTCATCGGCCGAGCCTTGGTGATGGTGCAAAGAAGCAGCAGATTTCTGCATCCAGTCCTCATGACAACCATGGCCAGCAGTGCCTGGGAACAGCCCAAGTGCCAGCCCAAGCATAACCTGGCCCTGGCAGGGCTCTTGTGGGCATGCAGCACCAAAAACAGCTCTGATGGCCGTGTTTGCAACTGTGCAAAGGCAAGAAATGGAATCTGCTTGCTGCAGCATATTCACACATCAGACGCTCGATTGAAATGGACATATGTGAGCAAATGGAATTGGTTTATTCTGCATTTGAATTTTTATCTGCAAGAATAACCCATTTATTGGTGGATAATCCAGGCTATTGAATACTGAAATCTTTGACTGTGGAAGTCACTGCTCCACGAAGTGCTGGCAGAAGATATGGGTGAGCCCAAGATGTGCTGGGTTTGATGTTCCCAGCTCCCCCAACCTTTGCCCACCCCCAAAAAGCCCCATAGCCTCATTCCTTATGGCCACGCTCCCTTTCTGATATTAATAACTTCCTAATGTGACTCCTTCCTTCCATTTCTGGTTGCAGAAGTAAAAAACGATTTGATATCAGAAGAAGGGATTTATGTCTTTAGGGCCCAACTTACCGAACGCTGCACTAAAGATGTACATGCAGTTCTTGGCACAGATCTGGTTTCAGTATGCTAATTGGGTTGCCACGTGTAATTGCCCTTTCCATGCATAATTGCCCATGGGCAGTTTTTGTAGAAGATCCTATCGGTGGCGTGTGCAGCTGGGTCCTACATTTCTATGCACTTAGGAAATGTGCCCAAACAGGAATTTAAACCCAGACACCCAGGAGGGAAGAGGACTTCTCATCAGTCTGGAAACAGCAGAGGTGTGCTGTCACCAGCAGCAGGATTTTGGGAAGGCGGTGCACCTGAGAATCAGAGGGCAGTTCTGGTGGGGGGTCAGGACAAGCCACAGCAGAGGCAGCTTCCCAGATCCCATCTTGCGTGCTCAGATTAACCCTTCCCTGTTCCACCCAAGCGCTGCGGAGGAAAATGCAACAAAACCATTCTTGGGTATTCATTCCTTGTGTGAGGACTGAGGTGTGGAGGGGCTGCAGCCCTTCAGGATGTGTTGGAGGAATCCCAACACAGTGCCTGCAAGGAATTGTCACAAAACTTGTGTGAGTTTTTACTGTAGCTGCAAGCCTTTGTTTCACCCTTCCCTAATTTTTCTATCTCACTTTTAAAGGCACTTTTACTGAAGATTTACTGATAGAAACCTTCTACTGAGTGCATTTGATCGCTTCATATTTCAGAAACAATGTGAGAGTGGAGAAATCTCTCTCTTTAGGCTCCATTATCTTCCACTCTTGTTGTCGGCGCTGAGTTATAAGGAACCAGTGCTGCCCTTAAAGCACTGAATGGCTTAACTGCTCAAAACATAAAATGAAAGCACTAAACTTATCAGTTTTGGGTAAAAAACGCGCACCTTTTCCTTTGTAATAAACAAATAGATATATAACAGCGGGGGAAATAAAGCAGGTAAATGCCTTGGCTTCTCTCCTCGGCGTGCCGGGCTGTAGCTGCCTGCTGTAAGAAAATACATCGCTGGCATTGACTCCAAGCTCCGTGCCGGGAATGAGAGTTGCCATCTATTCACAGCTTCGGTGGCAAATTGGGTCATTTCCAGGGGCAGCACTGTAGGAGATTTTGTCTCTGGAATTAGGGCTCCATCTGAAAGGTCCGGCGTAGCTGCAGGGCACAGCCCCATTTCCCACTGTGGTCACAATCGTCCTGCTGGCAACAGCAGCTCTGCTGGGCGAGCTGTGTCTGCTTGTGATAAAATTGATAAGATAAATGATTTTTCTAGACAAAGGAAATGCAGGGTATCTCATCTATCTGGACCAAAGAAATCATTTGATATAGTGCCACATGGGAAATTATCAGCATGACTGAAAGTGCTGCAAATTTAGACAAGAACTGTAAAGTGGGTACAGTGCTGGCTAAAGGGAAGCCAGTGACAGGCAACACTGAAAGGGGAATTATCGCTCTGAAGTGAGGTTACCTGTGAGCATCCCCCAGGACCAAGAGTGGGATTGAACATATTTCATTTCTGTGCTGACCTTGGAAGGGAAGACAGGAGTTTGCTGGTGTCATTTATAGCTCCTGCGACGTGGGGAGCATCGTCAGTGTGTGCTGGGATGGGGCTATGGCTGACAACTGACCTTGAAATCTGAAGTAATAGAAATGGGATGAACTGTGATAATACGTAATGTATGGGCAAGTATTTATGGGACAGCAGCAAAAAATTCAGCTGTTTGTTAGAAATGATGGAGGATGAGAACCATCTGAGTGTACCTGAATGTCGCAGGTTAGCTATTAATGGTCAATTATATGGTCTTATATAAATGATTGGCTATGTCCACACGGATATATCCAGTTAAAGCTGGAAATGCTGAGGAGCGCTATTTGGTTTTATAAAGGTTGGTCTGATCTCACCAAAATGGTGAGTGCAGTGCTGCCAGATGTGAGAGCAAAAAGTTCTGTGGACTGCAGGTGATGTGGTGAAGGGCTTTGGAACAGTCAGAGGAACACAAGGACCGTTCATCTGAGAGGGGAAGAAAAGCATCGTGCTGGCTTAAATGACTTGGCAGAAAATATGGGGAGAATAAATAGTTTAGATAAGCCAGAAATTAATCTAGACTTGAAATGAGAGGAAAATCTTTATAGGGAGTTGTGAGGATGAACCCCTCTACCAGCCATGCTGGTGAATGGTGCATGACAATGTTCACCTGATGGAGCTGCCAGCAGGAGCTGGTGTCAGGCCAAGGAAAACATAGCCCAGTTTAGCATTACCAATTTGCACCTGGTTTTAAACAGTTCAGTCATGCAGTGAAGGCAGCCCAAATCAGAACGTGGCATTCACCTGCCCGACATGGGCAGTAGGAACCCAGAGGGGCAGCCTGGGCTCTTCCATCAGCTCAGTGCTCTTCAAAGGACTTGGATGATACATAAAGAAAGTGCGTGCATTTGCCAGAATTGGGCTTAGGTCATGAATGATTCATGCACAGAAAACAAGGCTGCATTCATCAGATAATTTATATGTAAACCACTCGTTCCACCAGCTACAGAAATAAGCTCAGATCCCGCAGGTCAGAGCCACGCAGAGCTGCTCTGTGGCTGTGCTCTGTGCCATTTCCCCCAGCCCCTTGCTCCCCAGCACTGGGGATGTGAGGATGCTCGTGCCCTTTGACCGCCCTACACGTGGATTTCTGGGACACGGTGCTCTCTGTAGATGCTTTGAGAAGCAGCAGCAGTACTCGCCAAAAGGCGAGTTCCTGAGGTCCTTTGGGGGCTTTGGAAGCAGTGGTTGAGCAGACATGAATTGCAGTTTGTTGGAATGGAAAGAGGATTTGGAGGCTTCCTCTGTCTGCAAACCTGCTATATTGCAGGGATCAGGGGAGGAGGCACTCAAGCATGCCATGTGTGTAAAAGCAGGCTGTTTTCTGGGCTGGAGGATGCTCTGCAGATAGACAGTACTAATTACTGTGCTTGTATTTGGCTTGCTAACATCCATTCCTCATTATGAGCATAGTCCAGGTTCACCAAGATCTTATGGATTCCACAACTCTACAATGGATAATGAACCGCACATAGAGAAACAAGGATAGGAGACCCCAACTCCATGTTGGAGTTTGCCATTGTCCTGCATAAGACAACCCCAGCCTTATGGAGCCTCAAATGAATTATCCTCCACATCATCCCTGAGCTCTACTGGGGGGCGGGGGGGTGTCCTGGCTTTTTCTGTTTGCTTCCCATTCAATGCAAGAATCTGCCCAGTGGCTGGTTAACTAGCAAACAACAGAATTCTATTAAAAAACAAAACAAAAAAACCCAACAACAACAACAACAACAACAAAACCCACCAAACTTTTAATATCCTTCACTAGTATTGATCTGACAGTTAAGTCACTGAATAGTCCTGAACTTGCTGCAGAGCATAATAGGCAGCAGAAATGTGTTTTGCCCTCCAGCAAATGGCTTGAAACCTATGAAATTTAACTGAATGTGTTCACCCACTGCCATTCACCTCATACCAATAGAAGCAACTCCACCAATTAGCCTTTTTAAACCTCTTTATAGCAAACTGGGCCAGATGGACAATTGCTCTGCCCCAGTAGTGCTGCTGTTTCTTTCCTTTTTATTAGGAATAGGCTGAGTTAATAGACAGATCCTATTGACTTGCAGCTGGGGCTGCTCCAAGGCTGTCCAGCAAAAGAGCAGTGAGGTCACTGGGGGAGAGGCAAAAGGACTTGCAATGCAGACGGGCAAACCAGGAAAACTCATGGCTTTTTTTTCTTTTTTCCTTGTAATCATTTGTCTGGGAGCTAGGAAGTCAGCCGAAAGGCCTTAAGGGCATTAATAATAGGAATGTCATCTAACACTCTGCTTCCTCCTTACCTTGGGGAAAAAGCATGAGGGATGATTGTGCCGCAGGGTCTGAACATGCCAGGAAGCCACAAGTGTCACCCGGCACACACCGGTGTGTTCCTCCCCCTATCCAGCTGTGGACAGATGTGCTGACCCTCTCCTTAGCAGTTACACCTATGTCAGACCATGTTGGTTAGCTTCTGGGAGCGTGATTGCCAAGTTGTGATGAATTTCTTATTTTTTTTAGTCATTTAACATCATTAGCTTCCTGAGCATTTGCTTTCAAAGGTGTGTCGTGTCTGCCTGTATCTGCTACGGGTTTCCAGCCTTTTGCATCCATATGACAAGATGAAAATGGAAAAAAGCAAAAATGCCCTCTTTGATCCTAAGTTGTAGAGGTTGAATAGGCTCAATAGGTTTCCAGAGTTTCAATAACCAAGTCTCTCTTTAAAGCAGTAGAGGAAATGGCCACCTTCTGACTCACATTAGTTCCTTTCTGCAGTCTCCCTGGCCCTGTACCTCAGTGCCACAATATGCAAGCCAGTTTGGTGACTGTCATCCCTACCTTCCAAAGCTGTCCATGGGTTTTGAAGCTACTACAGTTCCAGCTGTTTCACATGCATTCTGGCTGCCCTCATCCTCCCTGGCTGGAGGTTTACCTGCCTGGAAGCTGGCTGATAGCATCCCGCAAGGTGTGTGACCTGTTTGGTTCAAGCTGACATCATTTCTGTGCTTGTTTGCACCCTTTCACCTCTGAGTCTGTTAATTTTAGTTGGTTTTAAATTTAATACTAAACGCTTTGTTGCAAGCTGTGCTTCCCTCTAGCCTCATTCAGTCCATACCAGTGGTCATTCTGGGCGGTAGATGCCACCAGTCTGTCATCGTTTGTATTTTCATAATCCAGATTGCTACTTGATTGCTTTTCTCCCACACTGTTTGATTATTCATGGCTGAAATTTCTCGCTTTTTTAGTGGAAGTCGTGTCTGATTTTCATCAGATTCTGAAGACATCCGCAGCCCTGACCCTGACTCTCATCCCCACCGCTTTCTGTGGATGTGTGACATAGATAAATTACAACCAGCTAACTGGCTCCCGGGTTATAAGCTGTATTTCTGACATCCAAGTTACTGAAAATTATTAGTTGTGTGGACACTGTACCGAATCCAGAATCATCCACGTAACCTAAAGATTTCAGACAGCGCAAAGCTGTGCAGAAGCTCACTGCTCTCTGCAGTGCTCTGCAGGTAGAAGTGAGGGCAGCTTCTGAGAAGCACACCAGCAGACATTCTGTTGTTTTATGGATCACGGGGCTCATCACAGCTCCTCTGCATTTATCCAGAGCAATGTCCTTGCTGTTTCCCTGCATACTGAGGTCATAGGGTTGCTGCCTCTCCCTGGGTATGTCTCCTCTAGGACTCTGAAATCAAATACAGCATTTTAATGATGGTTCATATTCTTGCGGAGAGTTCCTTCCTAAAATAACCCATTGCATGCAGTCAGAAGCAAGTATCATGCATCAAATCTCATTACCTCAAATGAAAGGCATGTCATGTGAGGAAGTGCTTAGAAGGAGAAGCAGAGTGCTGAAATATTTGCAAGAAAGGGCGAAAGCTGACCAGTGGGTCAGGGTAGGTTCTGAAATTTGCTGGGGAAAGTTCAGCACCAACAGTGACAATAGTTTAAGGTCTGTCTTCAGTACCAGGAAGGCTAAGAGTGGGCTCTTGAACTTCGGTGTTTTAAATTCAGTTTGCTGTGTGGCTGGTGGAGGAGAGGCCCTACCTGCCTGCCCCTGCTGTAATCCTGTTGGTAGTTCTCTCTCCTGGTGTTCTGGAAGCAGCTCCTTCCCCATCCCCAGCTTCACGGGCCAGGCTGATGTGCCACTGAGGAATCTGCTCTTTCCCCCCTTACATTACATACACATACCCTATTTATAGCAGGAGAGAATTTTTGATCTTATGCATCATTCCAGCCAGAAGAAAGCAAAACAGGAGGAGCCACCAGTGCAAGAATACACTCCCATCAGCTGGTTTTGGAACACAGGAGGGAGGATGCTCACAGTGCTCACACAGAACCTCGCGTGATGCCCAAGAACCTTTTGGAGGCCTCCATACCGCAGGGATGAGCACATCTGAATTGAGCCAAGTGTATTTAGTTTTTAGAAGACTGGCATAAGTCATCTTTATTGAATATAATTTAGTTTTAACATATTGCTCTGTGCTTGAGTTATTATCTTCACTGTGCTTGGAGAAATAAATTACATTGAGGCCTTTATTTTTGACCTGTGACATCAATACACGCCATGGACAGATTCCAAAATCTTATCAGCTTTGGCATGGCTATTAAATTACAGTAGTGAACAAACCTCTTTAGAAATGAAAAATGCTTTTGGAGCTTTGACCTTTTACATTTCAATTCGTAAAGAGCCCAGTGCAAATGGGAAATGCTGATCAAAATCCAGTTACTTTAATCTTGCGGGGTGTCCTTCCTGCAGAAGAAAAGAACAAAACGTATCTCCTTGCCTCTTGACCCTTCAGTTCTTGACACCAAAGTCTGCCTGGAACATTGAGGTTTGGTGGTAGATAGCTGTGTCTGTTGTATGGAATGTGGCAAAGAAGCCAGACAGTTTCCAAAGGGAGACCTACTCTAAAACAAAGGCAGCAATTAAAGTTGGATGAGTGCGCACGGCTGTTCAACTGGCAGGTTAGTTCATGTGCACAGAGCAATTCTGCTGTATTTTAACCTTCACTCCAACTCTGCCATAAGCACATGGTGGGGCTTCTTCTCTTTAAAAGATGGGGGATTGAACCCCAGCCAGTGAGCAGCATTCTGAGATTTGGGTCGTTTTCTCACTTCTCCCACTGAGGCTTCTGTCTTTACGAGATGATTTTCCCTCTTCCAAAACTCTGTGTCATTCCTTGTGCAGCACGTGGTGATGTGGGAACGGTGACATCAGGTGGGGAATTAGACAGGGATCAGAGGATGGGGGTTAGAAACTGTATTGCAGAGCAACACATAGCAGCTGGAGGGAGATAAGGTGTAAGTAAAGGTCTCCAGAGCAAAACTGACAAAGTTTGCAGAAAACATTATTTGGTGTTTCCTGTGTTTGTTTAATCCCTTGTCTCTTTTCAAGCAAGTGCAGCACAGTTTTGCTGTTTGCAGGTAGGATGAGGGCGTTTCCACATCCCTCGTGAGACATCAGGTGCTGCTGCACAGCCTCTGTTGCTCTTCAGAGCAGCATTGAAAGTTAATTCCTTTCCGGACGTCTTTCCTGGCACACCTTGCTTTCAGCTCTGTTTGATGGTGCTTTATGTGTTTCTGACAGTTTTCAGAGAGAGGCAGCGTTTCTGCTGTCGATGAGAACAAAAAGTAAAAGTTACACTTCAATTAGCAAATGCAGCTGGGCAGAGTCTCTTACAGATCCATCTTTCCCTACCAGGCTTTAATGAAGCAGCAGCACTGGGGAGATGCACTGCAGATTCCGGATTGTTTGTGATTTTTCAAGAGAGTAATTCCAGCCCAGGACATCCATCAGCAGCACACATTTATATTCCACTTTAATCCCATATTACCTTTTAATAGCTGGTGAAAATCTTGGCATTCAGAGGAAGGCACCGGCTGGTTTCCTGGCTGAATCAGAAAAAGGCACAGTGCAGCCGTCTGGGGCATGGGGAGGCCCCTGCCTTTGTCAAGCAGAGAGGAAAATTGAGAATACTGCTGCATCAAACGAGACCTCTGCTTCTAAATGGATAACTGCAGGCCAATAAGCTCATAAAGAGTGGGTTTGCAATTAAATTTTATTTATCTATTACAGGTATGGTATTGGACCTCAAATTATGGGCAAGAAGTAGTTAACAAGTCTGCAAGCATGGTCTGTTAGCCAGGCAGTTAAAATAAAGCACCGAAAAGCCTAATGTATGTTAATTGAATGCCAATTGATTAAACATATTCATTGAGGTTTCACATCTAGGTCATAAGTAATCTATCTATTACATACTTGTTAAACCTCATTAAATAATTGCCTGGTGGTATTTAACATGCAATAAGTATCCCCTGAAATGTGACTAAAATGTATTCTTACATCTGCTTAGGAATTTGCCGAAGTGAATTGATTGAAGGATGTTAAAAACCAGTAATCATTGTTAAATACGGCAAGTGAAGTTTTTCACCAGAAGATTTGTGCTGTTCTGCAGGGCGAGATACCCCAGTCAGCGAGCCTGCTGCAGGACATGCAGTATCTGCGTGGTTATCCGTGTCATTCTGTGCTGAGGAAGGTGGGACTGCCCAGCTGAGTGCCAGGAGCGGGCCCTGCAGCAGGCAGAAAGCATCACTAGGCTTTTGCATGAGAAAAGGATCTGAAGCTGCAGATGGGAGTTTGATTTCTGCAAGGAAAGATATTTGCTACAAATGGGAAGGCTTGTTCATGCCTCTTGTCCCTTCTGAACCATTAGTGCCGTCTGGCAGCTTGAGAGAAGCATCTCAGAGTGTCCCCCCAGACGTGGATTTGAGCTGCTCCCTCTGTGGCACACGTTGCCCAGGTGCCTTTTGTCCAGGGCCTTCCAGGTTTCCAAAAGTCTCATTGTCCTTAGCAACAGGAAAGAGCTGAGTTTGGAGGCCTAATTCCACTGGCAGCCATTCTGATTTACAGCCAGCTCTAGAGCTGGAAATACACTTCCAATCTCCTCAGCAATTGTTGCAGCTTGCTCTTTGCCTCACCGCTGCCCTATGGCTCAGCAAAGATGCCTCGTTTGGAAAGGCAACTTCTGAAATGCAGAGTTGAGATTGAAGTGGGCATTTGGAGTGTCCACCATGCAAACGCAGCGCTTGGCCATCGTCCTAAATATCCTGCAGGCTGTGTTTGTCATGTTTATGCAGTAAACATTTGTGGAATGGATGTGATGATTTAATTTTTGGAGCACTTGCGAAGAGAGGAAATTCAGGAACGTTGCTTAATACACAGCCAAAACATAAAAGCAGCTATTAAACAGTATTCTATAATTAAATTTCCATTTAATGGTGTTTATGCATCTGTTTCTAAGCTGGGAATATGATATATGCACACACTTCATAAAGGATGTGTTGGAAGGTTGTTAGCAGGCACTGATGATAATCCTGTGAGCTGCTTTAATTTTTTTTTTGCAGTGTTAAAGAATCCCCTTCACATCCTCACGTAAACCAGTGGCACAATTAGCCTCACAAAGGTAAACACTGCAGCACAGGAGTGATGTTTCCATCCTGCTGCTATTTCAGGAATAACTTTGGCCTTTTTGCTTCACCCAGGTGTGGCAGCTCCTCCATCCGTGCCAGCCTTGCTCCTAACGAGGGACCAAGGAGCAACTTTGCCTTGCTTAATAAGACCCAGGAGAGACAAGAGGGAAGGAGAGAAAGCTTTCTTACGCACACACACAGCAAGGAAATTGCACTGGAGTTGCATGGCTGGAACAAAGACATGATTCATAACTGAGGCTGAAGAAGAGTGTGGGTGAAGGGAGAGGAAGGCAGGTATTTTTCTTACCTATTAAAGTGAGGAGTTAAGTTAGTCACTGAAATTAGTACTTCATTTGACTTATTTATGTAACTGCTTAATTTTTAATATTAATGTGTTCGGTAACACTCCAGAAATGAGCTAATGGCCTTACAGCAAGCAGCCTCAGATCTCCAAAACTTCTATCACATGCTGGCTTATGTGAGCGCGGTGGTCCCTGGGAGGCTGCAGGCAGGCTGAGGGACTCAGATGTTGTACTGATGAGTTTATTTCAATGGCAAATAACATATTTTGTCCCCATATCCTGGACGTTGGAGTGAAAGGGGAGAGGTTTGTTAGCAGCAAGTAGGGGTAGTGGAAAATCGGCATGATGGTGATTGAAGAATGGATTTTTTGGAAAGATGGGAAGATGTGGTGGCACGTGCACACACCAAGGGGTTCGAGGAGAAGGGCTTCATAGTGTAGTTGGCGTGGTGGGTTCAGTGTGCTTAACAAGAACAGGTCAGCACCATCTGCATTAGCCAGAGTCAAAGTGTGCGGCTTCTTTGCGTAAGTCAGTGCCAATCACACGAGCTTACTTACAGCATAGGGCCGTCAGGTACACGATGTGTGTGAATGTCTCGTAGTAGGAATCATCTGAAAAGCACAGGGGAACAATACTCGCTGTAATCAAACAAACGAGCTAAAAATGAGGTAGTTATAAAATTTTGGTCAATGTTTTGTCGTGGAGAAAATGCTACTGTTCGGTAAGAAAAAAATCCACTTATCTCTAGTCTGATACACTTCTTTGTGTTCCTGCAGCAGGGCAGAGAAAGTGCTGTCTTTCAAACATTTCCATCTGCAGTGAGGTCTTAAATGGCCTCCTAAAAGCTATTATTGGGAAGGAAGCAGCTGCCTGTCATCAGAATTCGCATGGGGGAAGGGGTGATAGCCGTGTCAGGACAGGGTTAGTGATATGGGGATATGGGACCTGCCCTACTGCCAAGCCAAAGTAATGGCTTAGGTTGCCAAAAGCATCAAGAAAATAGCAAAATGTTTCAGGGGATGTTAAAGAATGAGGTGGACTGCATCTGGGGGTAAGCATGTGGTGAAGCACACTGAAAGGATGGTTGGGCTGGATGATCTTGGAGGTCCTTTCCAATCTTAGTGATTCTGAGATTCTATGAAAAAGGAAACAGTTTAAAGTACTCATGTGGAATTGGTAGTAAGTTAGCCGTAGGTTATTGGGAAAGGAGGAAGGCATCATTGCCAACAGAACATCCATTCAACATGAAATGTTGGCCAGGGACGCAAACAAAACATTTGCTTGCATAAAGAAAGAACTTGCTAGTAGTGCAATCTTACGATGTAGCTTCTAAATGAAGTGACACCTCAGCATGAATACTTCACTCAGCTTTGCTCTCCAGTCTGAAATAAGGACAAGGCAGAAATACAAAAAAGGTCCAGGAACTGAAAATGATGAGGGGAATAGAAAGCTGTAGTATGTGGAGACATTAAAAAATTAGAAGCGTATATCCTAGAAGCATGTATCCTAGACATTGGAGGAATAAGAGGTAATGATGGGAAGAGGTTAAAAGCAGTAATGTGTTTGAAGATGGTAAGGCAAGAAATCCTATTCCTTGAGCAGAAAGCCTGTAAAGTGAAATGAAAAAGCAAGTAGTTTAGACCTTTATGTATAGCTTACAGCAGGGCAGCAGTACCCTGCAGAAGACTGACATCTATATAAGAGCATCCAAGTACATCTCATTGGAGCACTGGCCTCATTGTGATGAATGAAAATCATAGCGTTGAGCTTGGCCATAGCTTCTCCAAGTCTGGGAAGTTTTAAGGCAGCGTAGTTCATGAATGGATTTACTACCCTCACTCCCAAAGCAGCAGACAGAATAATTTTTAGGAAAAAATACTATTTTGTGTATCTGTGAGCTGAGATAGAGATCTTTTTGTTTTGTTTTGTTTTGTTTTGTTTTGTTTTGTTTTTTCCCCCCTCTGTATTTTTTTGGAGCTAATGAACTAGAAACCTCTCTGTGTGAAATCTGCAGTGATAGGAATTATCCCTAGTGCCTGTTGCAGGAGATATCTTAGTCACATTGAGCAAGGCACCACATCTCTTCCAGGAGTCACTTATGATTGCTAAAAAGGTATGAAAAGCATCTTCCTAAAACACATCTCTGCCTCACCTGTCTCCTGCTGCATTCCTGTCCAGAGCAAACCCGAGCACCTCAGCATGCAGCAGCTTCATGCAGCTCAGGTCGAGGTGCCACGCTGCTGCTGCAACTCAATCTGAGGACCCAAAGGAAGGCACAAATTCCAAAATGGTGTGTTCAGCCTGGGAAGCTCCTCTGACTACTTTTCAAGCGGTCTGTGAGGCTGATGTGAGGCACAGGCACTACCACAGGCTTGGAGACTGGCTGCAAAGCTGGTCCCACTTGGTAGCGTTTATTAAATTATATTTCATTGCAGTAACAGCAGTCTGGGCTGGGCACTTGCAGAGAATTGTTGCACTTCTCAGATGGTTAATCGCTTGGCCTTTGGCCTCCTGCTTTATAACTCCATTTGACATTTCCTATAATTACTGCCTGGAGAGTTTTACTACTTACTTATGCTATCAGCTATTGCAGTTTAACATGCCATCAGTCTTGCCAGACCAGCCCCTCTACACCCCCAGAAAAAAACTCCCCTTTCACTCATACTTTTCTGCAAATGTCCACAAAGCAAGGAAGTGTAGAATTTCTCCTTTGATCAGTGCACCATACAATTGGAGACAGTAAAAAATTCTCGCCTGTTTCTTATGCTGCTCCCACTCTTCCACGTTTGTGCCCTTTGATTTTCAGACTTTTATTATAGATAGACTTCAAGCAGCCAAATTGCCTCATCCTTTTTAGTATGTCTCCTAAAAACAAATGAAGGCTCCACCATGCAAGCTGTTGGCTTGGTGGAACATCTGCCTGGTGCTTGCAGGCTGCATGCTGAGCACTCTGAGGCCACGTCCTCCCCTTCCCAGGGCCTGGCCCTCTCCAGCCAGTGTGGGTCTGCCCAAATCATGAAACATTTCAGCAAGATTTGAAGGCTGGCTTTGCTGTTGCAGGAGATAGAAACCATTGCTGTGCTATCTCGGTTGGGTTTTGAGGAAGAGGCCTAAAGCTTCTGTATTTCTTAGGGTTCTTTCCTTAGGAGAAGCATGAGGCAGAGACCCTGAAGTGCTTCCTGAAGGCCGCTGTGATAACAGAAAGGAAAAGCGTAGAGTGCAAGATAATTTTAAACCATCTTGGCTCTCACCAATGCAAGGGTGTGCTGATTTATGACAACCTCCCCAGGCTGCCCACAGACTGCCTGACAGCCCAGACAGACATAGATTCTTAATGGTGCATGGTGCAGCCCCATCCCCTTCCACCTCCAGCATCCCTCCTGCACCAGGACCAGAGCTCACCATAAATCTGCTGTGCCCGTGCCAGGGGAATTGTCCCCGGCCTCCACGGCTTGGGAGGACTGCTTCAGGAGATAGAATTAGTACCTTGATGCTCACTATTGATCTCTGTTTGATTTATATGCCCTTGATCTGATTTTCTTCTTGGCGTCACAAGTATAAATCAAAAGTAACACCCGCAAGAGTTAGAAGTTAGGCTGGCTTTAAACTTGTGGAAGTGAAATTGAGGTCCTGCTTCCTTCCGTTCAGCCTCTCCTGCTGCAGAGGGAAAGCAGATGTAAGAAAAGACTGCTGCCTGAACCACGGGAGTGCAGCCAGGCACCGCAGGATGCAGTCTTCAGCCATTCTTTTTAATTACTTCTTGAAACTGCATTTCAGAGGAATTGATTCCTGGATTCTCTCCCATAGCATCAGTCTTTTGCCTTGAAGCCTCCCTGCCTATGGCAGCCAGCAGTCCTCCTCTTCAGAATTCCACCTGGGGGCTGAGCTGAGTTTTCCTGGTGAGAAGTGAGGAGGGAAGTTAGTGGGGACAAAATAAAACACTTCTGCAGAGTGATTTTCAATGCATGACCATTTTGTGTTGAGTCACTGAACCAACAAAGAGATCAAAACCCAAAATGGTTTTAATTCCCAAGGCTGCTCAGCGACTAACATTTTTCTTTCTACTTCAGAAGCATTTCAAAGCTTTATCACATACATTATTGTGGTCCTGAGACTCTCCTTATGAAACTCGGTGCATCTTTCTGAGACCACTCTTCGGACGTTGTAGTGGAAATGCTAAGTCACAGCTCATGGCCTGAAGCAGTTATTGAGCACCTGGTGGGAAGGAAAGGCAGATCCAGGGGAGCTTGGGTGTATGCAATGCACCTGAGTGACCAGAAGGAGTGGAGCCAGGATCCACCCCTTTGCAGACCTCATTTAAAGGTTTGCAGTGGAGGTGGGGGCACCTCTTGTTGGAGTTCCCTGCATACCTGAGGCTTTCCTAAGGTAAGCAGCTCTTTTCTTTCATTTCTGTAGCCATGGCAGCTGCATTTGGGCTTGTTCCCATTTGCTGTAGATAAAGACTTTACCGCCCTGCTATTATCATCCTATTATACCGTTACTGCTGTCCTAAAATATCCATTAGTTTGGCCTGAAACTTTTTCTTTTGTACTGAGGAGATGTTGCATGGTGAAGGAGAGAGGAGCAGTAGTCTAGATGTGCAGTTTTCCTTCATTGTGGCATGTGTACTGAGGGCTGTTGAAGGTCTGTGGGGGATCAGGCTGCATTCTTATGGTATGGAAGTCCACTCCAGCCAATAGTACCATGTTGAAAGATTTATAAAGGAGAAAGCTTCCAGTGTTCCCCAGGTGACTCTGAGCAGCAGCCCCTCGTGAGGTTCTGGTGTGACTGATGGAAAAAGTAAGTGGATCTGAGCAGAGGCCACAGACCGTAAAAAGGCTATGGAGACAAAATAGGCCTTCCTAATTAAGTTCTGAAATTTTTTGCATCGCCGGGGAGTGAGTGCTGCTTGAGTGTCAGGAGTAAACTCACTGCCGGCTCCTTGATGGGTCTCCTTTGTGCCTAGCTGTTCTTCAGCATCCCTTTCTTGGTGCTTTCTGACAAGGCACAGCCAGCTTTTAGTGAAAGCACTGCAAGATTTTATAAAACGTATTCATTTTTATATCAGATGTGTAAAAAGCAGGCTCCTGGGGTTGTACAGCCAATTATTCTCATAATATTAGCGTGACCGTAATTTATCTAAATCTTATCTTCAGTATGAATGGTCTGCATTTACGGCACTTTCTCTTGAGAATAATCCCAGTCTTTTTAAAATCCTTTACCTTAAATTATTGACTGCTGTGCCTAACTCTCAGATAATGCAGTAAGGCAGTGAAAGAAATGTATTTGCATGCCAACGATCTGAAACTGTATTGAAAGCGGCTCATTGGGTTATTTTGAAGTTTTGTCTGATTTTGAGGCTTTTTTACGAGTCTTGAGATGGCTCCTCCACTGGGAATGTGCTCAAAGAGCCACCTGGGGCTGGAGCCAGTGTGCCAGATTGTGTGCAGGAGGGCTTTACGATGTATTGCCATGAGTATCATCTCCTAGCCTTGGGGAAGGATGAGAGGAGAATCGATGCAGGCGAAGTGATACCTGCTCAATTTGTTTTCAGTGTGTTGTCAGCTCTTTTTAGTATTCATTTACTCCTGGTAATGATAAAGGGAAAGGAGCTGGTGGGGAGATTGGTTTCTCCAGTTTGAGCCTCGATGCGCCTCATGTGAGCAGTGCGCTATATTCACTGCGTTGTCCTACGCAGCTGAAAGCTTGGGGATCTTTCATTTTGATGACGCTTCATTTCTTAGGGTAAATAATAAGCACATTTGGTGGAAGTCCAAAGAGATTCTCTGATTAGTTACAGTTGCTGCTGAAAAACCAATTACTCTGAAGTACGAATGTTCTTTAAGATTGCGACACTTGCTAAATTGGGTTCGGAGAGCAGTGGGTGGACAAAAGGTGCCTGTTTTTATTATTCTGTATGGGAGTGTTTGTGTGTGCTCAAACAAAGAGGGGTGGATAGAAAAAGGCATTTCTCTCCAAATACCAGCCTCCATTTCCCAGCGACATCAGAGGGAACAGAAAGAAGCGCGGGGACTAGAAGAGATTTGAGATGAGTTCTGCTCATCGCTGCAGGATAGAGGGTAGAAATATGAACGGCTCCCTTTGATTAATGTGTGCCCAAGGTCACACACGCAACTGTAACAGTCAATAGCAATCAGATTAGTGTAATGTATTATTCAGTGTTTATGGTGGTGAATTTGTATAGCGCCCGTCAGGCAGCTTTTATCCCCTTGAAATGTTTTCTGAGTGCCATTTGGGATTGACACAGAGCTGAGGATCTCTAGCTGACTTTCCTCTGGTATAATTACCCACTGCCATTGTTTCTGCATGGATATATGCTTGGATTTAGTTGTGCAGTTGGTTGCCAGCCTGGCATTCTCCGCCTCTAAGAGTTACAGTATGGAAAATGAGAGAAAGTAATGCTTTTAATTGAAGGTCTCATGTCCTTTAGAAGTACTGCATCATTAAGCTTTGCTGTAAGTTGGTGACTGCTGTATGTGTATGTGGCTCTTGGCCTGTCAGTGTGCCTGCAGCATGCTGCAGTGCAGCCCCATGAGAAATCCCATCATTCCTGTTGCCAAAGGTGCAGGGACTGAGACCAGATGGGAATATGAAGTCTTGTAGCCATGTGCAGATCTGCGGACCTGTGCAGAACTCAGGGCAGTCGTGCAGTTGGGACACTGGGTGCTGTTCCCTGTTGAAAGGAACTTGCTTGGCTACTCATTTTATTAAATTTGAAAGTGTAGGAACATCAGATCTTTGCAAGGTTTGGCCACGTAGAACTCCAGTAAGTGATCTTATACAGTAGATTCCAAGCCATCACTTGAAAACAAACTCTTTTCAGTTGGGTTGGAGGCATCTCTTATGACTGCAAAGTGTCTGGAAAGCTGTTGGCAGTGCACAGCAGACATTGGTGTGCTGGATCTGGTTAGGGGCAGCAGCACTAAGAGTACCTTGGGGACTCTTATTATATCTAGTCTTGTTCAAAAGCACTGTTAATGATCTGGAAAAGCGGAAAAGAGCACATTAATTAAATTCTCAGATAATACTCAAGTTGGAAGGTGTAACAGAACAACAATGAGAAAACCATCCTGGGGGTGGGGGGGTGGGAAGGGGGGAAACACAAAGCAACACGCTGGTGGACCAAGAGAGAAAAGAAAATGCCATTAAGTGCAAACTGTGGATAGGTGGATTGGTGGGTGGTGTTGGTAGGTGGGTGGAAAAGGTGATTTGAGAAGATCAAAGTGGCTGGCATTTGATTGTATGATTTGGTGACACAGCATGGCTGCAGGTAGGGCTGTCATTCACTTAGGTCTGGATGAGCAGAAGCACTGCAAAGGAGAAAGGATGTAAATATTGACCAGAAAGCACCAGCTGGACACGAATAGAAAATTGCATTTGTTTATGACCACTTCAACTCCAGATAGAAGCTAAAAAAGAAAGGCAATTGAAAAGGAGTGACAGGAAGTTATCTGATAGATAAAAGACTTATAATGGCAGTTTTGCTGAGCTAAAATTTGGCTGGAGGAGGGAGAAATAGAGTAGCATCAACATGCATTTAAGATGTAGATAAATGTATTAACATGTAGATAGAAAAAGAGGCAAGGACTCCTGGTGGCAGCCAGAAAGTGCTCACTAGGGAGGATAGGAAAATATTGGCTGAACATCAGCATCAGTTTTCTATTATCAGAGCAATTAGTCCTGTTGAATGGGCTCTCAAAAAAGTGCTGAGTGGTTTTAAAGTGTTACAGACTGAGGGCTGGAAAACAAACCATACTGCAGAAAACAGCCTTCCGATGGCAGCAGGTTTTAAAAAAATCCTCCTTTTCTAGCAGTTTTGTTTATTGCTCCAGCAGTTAAATCATCCTGACACACAGGACTATGGCTGTTAGGACTTTGCTGTTTGCCACTTTTATTCTTTCACATAGGAGGGCAGCAGTTAATAAGGAAAAGCCTTTCGGAGCAGGTGAAGGCCTTTCCCTTTTAATTCCTTGTAAAATTGCTAGCGGGGGAAGACTCCACAAACTTTCATCAAACTTTCTGCAGCTCTGGGCTGGTGGAAACACTTCTGCAGCTCCCTGGTGGCCATCTCCATGTCTGAGCCCTGCTCATGGGAAGCTGGAAGAGATAGGCGGGAGTATTTTGGTGTGTTGCACATCCTTTCAGCCCTACCTCCTTTTTTTTCCAGAAGTAGACATTAGGCAATTTGTCACGTATTTGCATGGAAAGAGTTATCTATAGAGTGTAATGCTCATTTCTATGGCTGCAGGTGAGAAAAGGCTGGTTAGATATGGAAATATCTTTCCTATAGTTTGAGGCATAGCAGAACCCGATAACTCTTGCCAATTCACTTCCTTTTTGATTGTGTCATACTGTGATGCTAGTCCACTCTGTGCAGTGGGTTGTGGTGAGTGGTAGAAGACATCCAAATACTCTTCCAACCTGAATTATTCTGATTCTGGGATCATTTTGCCCTTACATTTTGTGGGTGGAGTTATTCCTCAACATGTCCTGCTGATCAGCTTGCCTTGAAGGAAAGGACTTCTTTGTTCCTGAGGAACAAAGGAACCTTTCCAGGAAACTCATTATACTCTGGGTCAGTCCAGTAATGGGCATTTCATTCCAATCTGCATCAAAAGGAAAACTGAGCCTTCCAGGGTTGCATCAAAATGAAGCTGAGCACTGAGGCTTGACCTGACACGTGCAAGGACCAGGCTCTCCAGAACAAATCCTTTCTCAAAATCGAGATCAGGATGCCAGACCACAGTATTCACCTCCAAACCACAAATGTTGTAGAAGTGCCTCAATAGGGTCCCCTCGTGCTGTGCTAGGATGGGATCTGGGCACACCACCAACCCCTTGCCACCCCATGATATCTGCCATGATATCTGCCTTCCTCCACCTGCCTGCACTGCCCCTATCCAGTGCTTCTTGATCCCTTCTCCAGTAGAGACACAACCCAAGGGATGGGGCTGGTGTTGGACTTCAGCTCCATGCAAGCAGGCAGGCAGCAGTTATAAGTGCTCCTGCAATCATGTTATTGCTTACACAGTGATTGTGCAGCACTGCGGGATAAAAAGGTTCTTTCATATCAAGAACAGCAGCCAGACTCAATCCCTATTGTACCCTCTCACTCACTTTATTAAGTTTACTTCATTTCTGCTCTGTCTCTGTACCTCTGTGCCCTCTGCTGTGTGTACCAAATCTTATTGACATTTTAATATTAAATTATTATGACAAGAAGATATTCCACTTGCTAAGTAATTTGTTTTATTCTGAGGAAAATTGGAAGCTGCAGAAAAACCATTATGAAATATTTAGACAATGGAGTGATACTGACTGATACAATATAAATAATTATTTTGTCCACAGCACACCCAAATTCTCTACTAAAAATGTAAGCGATAAAGGCAACAAGTTAGAAAATTAAATTTGAGGGGATGAAAAGAATATTATGTACAGATGGAAAAAAGTAACATTCAGACATAGATGCTACAGAAAAACACATCCCAAAGAAATCTAGAGCAATAAAAGGAGGAAATCACCAAATGAGCACTTGGCCCCAGTGTTGTTTGTTCAGTGTGTTTTTTTTGAATAAATTTCCCTTGACTTTGGGACACAGTTATTTCTCACAAATACAAATCTGCAAGGAAGAATTGGTGATGGAATTTATTCTTGTGTGTGTGTTGAGAGGCATAATAATATAGAGAAGTGATATGGAATAAACAGCACAGCTGCACCAAGGGCAAGTCTTGCCTGACCAACCTAACGGCCTTCTGTAATGGCATAACTGTGTCTGTGGATGAGGGTAGAGCCACGAATGGCATCTGTCTGAACTTCAGTGAGGCCTTTGACACAGTCCAAGACTCCATCCTTCCCTCCAAATTGGAAATACATGGATTTGATGGGTGGGCTGTTTGATCATTGAGGAACTGCTTGTGAGATACTACTCAAAGAGTGGTGGTCAATGGCTCAGCGTCCGGATGAAGATCAATGACAGGTGGGACCAGTGCTCTTTAACATCTTTATCAACAACAGCAGTGGTAGGATTGAGTGCACCCTCAGCAGATTGCAGGTGGCACCAAGCTGTGTGGTGCTGTTGACACACCTGAGGGACAGGATGCCATCCAGAGAGACTGAGACAGGCTGAACAGTGGGCCCAGGAGAACCTCGTGAGATTCAACAAAGCCAAGTGCAGCGTTTTGCATCAGGGTTGCAACAACCTCCACTATCAGTGCTGGAGGATGAAAGGATAGAGCACAGCCCTGCTGAAGGGAACTTGGGAGTACTGGTGGATGGCAAGTGGGGCATAAGCCAGCAGTGTGGCCTTGCAGCCCAGCAAGCAAGACAACTGGATCCTGGGCTGCATCCAAAGCCGAGCAGCCAGCAGTTTAAGAGAGGTGATGCTGCTGCTGTGTTCTGCACTGGTGGGACCTCACCTGGGGTACTGCGTCCAGATGTGGGGTCCTCATCTGTGTAGGAGGGACGTGAAACTGTTGAGATGTATCCAGCAGAGGGCCAGGGAAGTGATCTTGGGGATAGAAAACCTATCCTGTACAAGGATAAGATGAGAGAGCTAGGGCTGTGCCGCCTGAGGAGGCTCTGGTGAGACCTGAGAGTGGTCTTTCAGTATCTAAAGAGGGGCTGTGAGAAAGAAGGGGACAGACTCTTTAGGCAGGCCTGCTTGATAGATCAAGAGGAAATGGTTTCAGATGAAAAGAGGGGAGATTTAGATTGGATATAAAGTTATTTATGGTAAGGGTGGTGAAGCATTGGAACAAACTGCCCAGGGGCGTGGAGGGTGTCTCATCCTTGAAGACATTCAAGGTCAGGATGGATGGGACTTCAAGTACCCTGGCTGAGCTGTGGATGTCCCTCTTCATTGTGGGGCAGTTGGACTAGATGACCCTTAAGGGTCCCTTTCATCTGAAAAGATTACATGATTCTATATTGTTACTACAAGATGTATAAGAGTTTTCTTATTCTGACACCTTCTCTTTGTGAAAGCCCGAAGATCAGCCACCCTGGAGGAACACGGGTTGGCTCAACATGACATCCTGTCATTCAGAGGCAGCCTGGGGAGCAGCTGGTGGGACAGCACTCCGGCAGCAGGTAAGGCTTGTGGAGTGTGGGGATATCCCAGAAGAAGGGATACAAGTCTGAGCTCATCACTGGCTGGGAAGTAATGAGCTGGTGAACTTGGCTGGTAAAGAAAGGATTATTTTACATGGAACTTACAGTCCTACAGCATCACTGCCAGGACTTGCGGTTGGGATTTCATTTTAAATGCTCTGCCTTCTGTATAAAGAACTATTAGCCAAAATATTGCTCCCACTTGGCAATTAACCTAGATAGCAGTGGAGCTGTAATTTAAACAAATGTAACTCGCTCTTTGTCGTTGTGATATTTTTAAGAGTAAGGTTGCTGTTGGCTTTCTGGATGGAGGCAAGCATTAGAGTCACTCCTGATTTGAAAGCACTATTGTGTGCTTAACTTAGATACAGATTTCTTTGTTCAAACAACATTGATAACACTCAGGGGAAGCAGCTATTTTGTATAACCATATTAGAAAGCCTGTGCTTTGCATTTACACTCAGGAAGGAAATGGCAGGGTTTTTCCTAGGTGTCAGTGGTCTGAACTGGGTAAAACTGGCCTATGTGTCACACAGGAAAATGTCTATCTCTGACCTTGCTTGGAAGCTGGGGAGTCACATCTTTATGGCCCAGCTTTACAAAGGTGAGGAGAGATGAACATCAATTACTGAAACCCAGCCTGCCTTGCAGTGAAAATCAGGATAAAGTGCAAAGCTCAGTGACTGATGGGGGTGTGAACCTGTGTTTGACACCTTGGGAGAAGCCTGAGGACCACCTGTAGGTACCTGCTTGTCCTAAGGAAAGCCTTCCTGCACGGCACAGGTTAGGCTGTGTGTGTTTCTTTGGACTGGATGTATCACAGGGACTGAAATTGTCATATGAGCGTGCTCTGTTTGAAGCTGAGTTGATCACCATGGCCTGGCTCTTGGCTCTCCTGGAATTTTTTTCTTTTGGATGATTACAGAAGCTCTATGACTACAGGTCACTGTATAAGCAGCTTTGTCCTCTGCTAGCTGGGTTTGTTCATAATCTCACTCCACATTAGAAATGAGTCCTCTGTAGTCATACATGCTGTCTGCAAGGGTGATTTGCCCCAAACTGATGGCTATTCCTGGTGTAAGCCTAAGCACAGTGGGAGTCTTCACAGTACTGGGGTAGCTGGAATGTGTCATTCTTTTTCTGAGGTGAATTTTTTTGCTTGCTAGCAAGGGAAAAAATGGCTACCGATAAAAGAGTAATTGAATCTTTACCTAACTGAATTTCTGAGTAGTTCATGAACACTTATTTTGCTGGTTGTAAGTCTTAGAGACTGAGCATATGTGGTGTTTGGCTGATGTTGCTGTAATAAGGGCATCCCAAGCACTCTTCCATATTAGATAAGGGTCTTGGGACTGTAAGAGATGGAATCAGATCCTTTTAATCTTGGGATGATGACCTCAATTGCAGAGGTATTACCTGTCATCTTGTCCCAGGAGCAACCCGGTTCCTCTTAACATATCACACTGGAAGTTCAACCACGCTGAATGTAAGCTGAAAAGGAAACAGGTGATTAAAAGTGTTGGTTCGTTTTTTTTCGAGGCTCACAGGAGCACCAGCACTGCCTGTGGGAGACAGCTGGGGAGATTAAGAATCACCGTGTTCATAAGGTATTGTTATCGGATTGAAGTCTAACTTTCGTCGGTCTGTGATGATAAAGTTTTGAAGATGAAAGATGGGCCTGTAGAAATCACATTACAGAACAGCCATTAAATATTAATCCTCGGGTACCGGAGAGATTTTTTGGATTAAAATTTATGATCTAGGAACATATCCGTGCTGCCTTCACATCAAAGCACCGATTGTCTTGCGAAATGCAACCCCATTCGGGCAGAGGCGGCCAGCCAGGTGAGGAGGGGATCGCAAACAATCCTGATAGAAACGTGGTAGCAGAGCGTGGCGTGGCCACGGGAGGGCAGCAAGGGGACATCGGCATCGTGGGCTGCAGGGGTGCGAGAAGCCGGTGGGTGCAGGAGGGGCTGTTCGGAGTGAGGCAGCCTGGTTTGGTGGTTGGCGACCCTGCACATAGCGGGGGGGGGGGGGGGGGGGGGGGGGGGGGGTTGAAACTAGATGAGCGTCGTGATCCTTTTCAACCCAGGCCGTTCTGTGATTCTCTGAAGTCATGATGCGCTTTGGCAGGCAGCAATTAGGCACAAGGGCTGGGTGAAGAGCAGATGTGTAATAGGGCTCCAGTGGGACAGAGATGATGTGCTATATTAATATTTTTGTCCTTTTCTATTGATCTGAAAAGCTTGAAGCCAGCAAAAGGGGAAGAAAAAAAAAGTCCATCGCAGACTGAACAATATACTGACCCTTATCTTAATTGAACACGGGGGGATGTTCATGTGGGAAGCGGGGGGCTTTTGCTAGTTCAGCATTTGGGATGATGTCTTCCAATTTCTGTGATTAGCAGAGTGCTTAGGGGAAATCTTTAGTCTTCTACAGGGAGGCCGAGCACCCGGAGGTGTCACTGTGGATGAGCAAGGGTGAGAAGTTGCAATTTGTTAGCTACTCCGGTGTGAGTGCCCTTGTAGCTGCTTTTAACCTCCTAATAAATGCAGTGTAGCTCACCTGGCTTTTTACTGTTGGGTAAGACGTGTGAAATGACCTCACACAAAGCTGTGGCATTAAATCCTGCGTGCGGGCAGGCTCTGAGTTACTATGGAGAAGACAGCAGGCTGTAAATTCGCATCCCGGCACGTTCCCCAGGAACTTCTGTGCTCACATAACCCTTCCCACCCCTCACCTCCAGCACTGCAGATCTGAAGCTGCCATGGTGACTGGACCGGCACTTCCAGGAGTGCTTTTCTGTAGTCAGTTTCTGGCTGTTTGTTCACAGGAGTTTTGCTGGTTTATCGATTTACCCATTTCTTCCAGCCAGATTCATTCCAGAACTAGAAGTCCAGTTTGTCGCATTACAGTTTTCCCTTTGGAAGTGATTCTTGACTAGAGCACTACAGAAATGTGTACTGGCTTCAGTGTTATTGGAAAAGTTGACTTAAAAATAGGTATTTTCTTCAGCATCCAAGGCTGAAAAAGAAATGACTTTTTGTTCATCCACTTTTTCCCGCTGGATGGAAGTGCTGTGATGCTGTAGCTATCTTACATTATGCCCAGAACCAGAGACAACAATGCAGATACTTTGCCTCTAACCTCACTCTTTCCTTTTGGGGTGTTCCAGTGCATAGTAACTGCTCCTCAGTTTTGTGTTCAGAGTGCAGACTTCTCCAGATGAAGCTTGGATCTCTTGTGCTGAGCCCCTGCTGCTGGGCTGCGTGCAGCTCAGAGGCTTCACTCATCATGTGGTATCTTTACCGAAACACTGAAGATCGTGTTTTTTTTCTCAGTTCTTTCCTAGAGATATGCACGGAGTCATAGATGATTGTCATTTTGGATAGCTGATTGCCATCCACAAGCTGTAAATGTGCTCTCACAGCAGCTGCATAGTGCACAGCTTCATGGTTTGCAGAGCATCACCACTTGCGTGAGCAGAAGTGGCACATTTCAGATGTAGGCTGCACGTGACCAAAGGGACGCAGCTCCCATCTTCTGGCCAGGAAGGGCAGCCATTCGGACAATAAGATGTAGGAAGGAAAAGTACTTATTTTTCTGCAGGCAATTTCAGGGCTTCTACAGCAATGCGGGGGACCGAGGATGGGCTTTGGTGAGGGAAAGAGATCATAGGGGAGGGAGTGTTTTAGCTATTGAGTGTTCTAAGGAGAGTTGCCAACTTGATGCTAATTATATAGTATTCATCCACCACCCGGGCCAAAAGTGATTGAAATAGACTTTTTATTCTGTCATGCAGATTTAATTGCCTGTGCTGAACTGAAAATTGTCTTTGGAAGTCACTCCATATTTCCAGTATCTTGGAAACTGATCCTCTTTAAGGAAGAAGCCTAATAATATATCTCTTTCCCAGCCAGAATGTAGCTTAACAAACACGGATGATTAAACTCAAAGTTCCAAGCAATTATAACCAATCAAGATGTGGAGGCTCTTTCAACAGCAAGAGTTCTGTGTTGTGCTGTGTCTACAGTTCCCTCTGTTCTCTCTCCAGTCTTTGAAGCTTTAAACATTCACACTCTCTGTCTCTTTTTCATGTCTGTATTGTAACAATTAAGTTTGGATCAGGGTTTCCAAGCAAACCTCTCCAATAATACAAGTATATACTTCTCATTCACTGGAAATAGTGCTGATTCCTTTAAGAAAAGAGTGGAAGTAATCTGCCCTGACCTACCACTCTGTATGCCACACTGACCTGTATTGGTAAGACAAGTCTTGAGTTACTTTACAGATTTTCTGGTTCACCTTTTAGTTTTCATGCAGGGCTGAAACCTCCTTCTGTGCATCTGTCTGTCACATCATTCTCTACAATCTTTGAGGGCATTCTCCTGTGACTGTGGAATCCCATCCAGGACTTCAGCCTCTCCTTTTCTCCCCCTGCTTGCTAAGGACTGTCCAGGCAATGTTGCTCTCAGACTTTGTTTCTTATTCATTTCTATCATCTCAAATTGCAGGGGTTGATGGAGCTCTCACAAGCACTCACGCACAAATAACTGTTGTGTTGATGGAGGCAATCGAGGCCAGGCTGGATGTGGCTCTGGGCAGCCTGATCTAGTGGTTGGTGACCACTAGGGTTGGGGGTTGAAACTAGATGATCTGTGAGGTCCTTTTCAACTCAGGCCATTCTATGATGACAGTGCCCCATCTCTGCAACACTGGGGCAGGTGGCATTGGTATAGATGTACTTCAGCAGAGCCATTGGCCTCAGCCCCAGCCCCATCACTGTTCCTCCAGGCTTATCTCAAAAAAGCCCTGTTTTATTCCCTTCCCCCTTCATACCTAGTTTAAATCCCCTAGTTTTATGCAGCATGCAGTATGGCTCCATTTTGTGTAACCCAGGTTTTTAGTTATCCTAGTGGCCAGGAGAGAACAGTAAACTCTTACATGTAGAGCATATAAGAACCTGTTACTGTCAGAAATGCATCTCCTCTCTCCCCCTTTCCATTTGCAGCATTGCCTTATACTTACAAAGTGCTGAACAAACCCTTTCTGGTTGTCTTCCATATTTTTAGATCATTTCAGCTCTGCTGGAACTTTGCTTCTGCTGCTCCTATCTTCCATTTGGGATATTTTCAGTAATTTCTATTCACACCTGATAGCGTGCTGTATTCAATCTCTCAGGGTCCAAAATGCTGGAAAAAGATCCTCTGTATGCAGCCTCACACTTACAGCTGCTTCTGTTTAAATGAGCATGAATTTCTTCAAGTCATACTCAAAATCCCCGATTCTGAGAACTCTTCTGCAGTTACAGTCCCCAATTCTGCAGTTAAGCACCCTTATTAATTTTTCTTCTCCATTTTTATGTTGGCAAGCTCTTGTTAATGGTCTCTTAGGGGAGACAAAAAGACATAAGATCTGTCAGTCTTAGGGTTGGATCAGGGCAGGTACAGACTTGATGTGCACGAGACCAGTGCTTCATCCCAGCATCTCTAGAGGTTCACCGAGCAAATGAGAATGGCCTCCATCTATCACACGCAGGTCAGCTGTACGTTGTCCATGCTGTGTGTGACACTGCTGGGGAAGCTGATCAGAAGATGGTGGGCATGTGGAGCAGAGCTCCGTTGTGTCAGTCCCTTCTGAGGCCGTACCTCAGCAGATTCTCTGGGGTCATCAGTGCTTCCTGTGACGAGGCAGCCAGCTGCACCACAAACAGTGGGAGACATGCAGTCACACCAAGAGGGTACCAGGTACAGCCCTCTTGGGCCTCCTCTCCTGCACCTTTTGGAGGAGGGTCAGGCCTTGCTCCCTGTGACTCCTCACAGAGTTACAGAATTCTATCGGAGCAAATCCGGAGAGCTGTCGTGAATGTGGCTACACCACTTTATCTCATTTGGGTTCCTGGTGTGAAATCTGTCTCATTTGCACCTTCATTTCAGCATGTGCACTGGGAGCGAGCAGCATGTAGATGCTACAGAGAGGTGATGCTGGAAGGGGCCGGAGGGACTGTCAGTCATTTGATATCAGCTTTGTGTCTTACAGAGCTTCATCCTTGACAGTAGCTTCCTCCTATGAGTCTTCCTGAAGCTGTGGTGCAACGTGGCTCTTTATCAAGCAGAGCTGTGGAGCTACGCAGAGTTCTGCCTTGCTCTGCATGGGTTTGGGAGTAATAGAATGAGTCATCAGCTGGGAGTTTAAAATTACGGTGTGTGCCACTGCTTTCGGAAAGCTAGAGAGATTAATAATAACAATAAAAAAGACACTGTTCACTCACTGGTGTAATGAAGAGGTATTGCACACACCAGGCACCTGTTGGTTAAGGTATACATTTAACAATCTATTACCCTTTGAATGCAGGGAGATTAAATACACATTAGGAACTAAGCATGGGGGAAGTTGTGCTGTTGTTTTTTATATCAAGAATGCACTAAGAAACATCAAGCAGCAAGGAGAAATGTTAAAGGAACAAAGAAAGACTTAAAAGAGTATTTCTGTTCTATATGTTGGGTTGCCTTGATCCTCCAGCTGTAGTTCTTGTGTGTGTAAAGACACAAATTCAAGGATGAAGAACAGGGAGAGTACATGAGGCATACTGATATGAGAGACTGGTCCATCATCTGTCCAGCAAGTGCAGGAACTGATTGTAAAATGCTATGACTCAGATCCTCCCAGGTGAATTTCCAGTCCCGGCTTTCTGGCACCCTTATGCGTGCCGCTGATGTTTGTGTTCTGTTCAAAACAGCACTCAGGTGAAGGAGGGTCTTCCACAAAAAAACACCTGCCAAAATCCGAGGAACTCAACACACAGCATCATCTTACCACACACTTACAAGTACTTCTTGTGTGTTTTCCTTCCCAGATAAATAGCATGATCTTACTTTTATCTGGTGCCTTTTTGAAGTGCTATATGTATATATTTGTGAAAGGAGAATGCCAACGAATGCATTCTTTTTTCCTTTGCTGATGCAAGGGAAGAGCCCAGCTTCTCCAAAGAGACAGTACAACCTCTCTAGCAACCAGATGGGGGCAAGGAAGATTCTTTTTCTTTCCTAATTTCTTTTTTTAATTTAAATTGATCAGTGTTGAATTTTCTAACATGAAAACTTCAAAGCTTCTGGAGTATATCACTGACATAAGGAAATGCTACAAAGTCCTGAGCTTCGCTGCAAAGCCCCTACAGTCACAGTACCATCTAATGTTGAAGGCCGAGGGGTAGCCAGGTCATATGCAGCTCAGTGTAGGATTTATTGATGTCTATTTAATTGTTGATTTGCTTGTTTCCCACCGATGACATGCCTGACCTGCCAAAAGCTATTCAAAAGTAATCTCTTGATATCTTCACTGTGGTGCCCTGTGGCTGCCATTTTATGGGGAGTTGGTTTTGGAGCAGAAGAGATGGGTCATGTTGCCACATCTCTCACTCCTTGTTTCTCTTGGGAATTGTGGACATCAATGCAAGCCAAACTGTGGCACCGAATGAGGCATAAACTTGGGATCACAGCTATGTTTACATTTATTTACATTTTATAAATGTATGTTTTTCTCTGCCCCACAATTGCTCTGAGTTCTCTTTGTCTGGTGGATTTTTATCAGGATATCCCCAGCTATCATGCAGAATGTGATTTGTTTTATTTTCCTTGAGAAAGATGGGCGGTTGAGGAGGAAGGATGTTGTTCTTTTCTGCATTAAAGCCAGCAAGGAAAAGAAACCTAAGAAAATTGCACTACTAATCATATTTTCATAAGCAGTCCTCTGTAGCATTACAGTCACAGAGTATATTTATAATTTGGTTTATATGAGCAACAGTTTAAGTTGAGGAAAATTGGTTTCCTTCTCAAAATGTCATGTTTCTCATTTCCTCCGAATCTTGGGCTGCTTCGAGCTCTTATCAGCCTTTAAATCATTCAGAAGCACACTCCATAATTAAAATGCCGTAAATCCTCATGAATCAATTTAGTTTTTTTGATTTGTTCTAAAACAGATTTAAATAAAATTGAAAGCTTACTAAAACATGGGATAATAAACGCAAGTGCAAAGCGAAGGGAAGATAAACTCACTCTAGGATGATAGCTGGTGGTGAAGTCAGAGTCGAAATGGGAAATGACGCCTTCCCAACACAACGGAGACGGTTCTGTGCCCCCAGAACAGGAACAAGTTAACCTTCATTTCTGGTAAGGGCACTCTTGTGGCTTCCCTAGTTGCTGGCTTGGGTCTGGCTTCTGCTCTTATGAAGAAACTCTTAACGTAGACACTTTACTCCTCTCAAGGATCTGTGTCCATTTGCTGCTTGTGCCAGTGGAGTAACAGGATTTCCAATGGCTTGCAATTAGCTATATTTTATTTCTTCTTCGTATAAAGGAAATAAATTGGACTGAAATATCTGCAGGGCTCATATCTTCATTCAGCAGTGCCTTCTTAAATTGTCACATGTTGTTAGCGTCCTTTGTCACCAGTCATAGACTCATAGAATGGCCTGGGTTGAAAAGGCCCACAATGCTCACCCAGTTCCAACCCCCTGCTGTGTGCAGGTCACCAACCAGCAGCCCAGGCTGCCCAGAGCCACATCCAGCCTGGCCTTGGATGCCTGCAGGGATGGGGCATCCACAGCCTCCTTGGGCAACCTGTTGCAGTGCCTCACCACCCTCTGGGTGAAAAACTTCCTCCTAATATCCAGCCTAAACCTCCCCTGTCTCAGTTTGATCGCTCCATCACTCCATGTAGTTTGTTTTGCTTTGGATATTTTTTTCCCCCATCTCCTTTTCTTCTGGAGTTTTACAAGTTCTCTCTCACAGCCACACTATTCAAGCACTCTTCTGGCTCCACAAAGTCCCCTCTGCATTACATGACATTCTTTGCTGGGCAACTGCTTGTGGCTTTGCCAACACTTCATGCTGTTTCTCCTAATGTTCCTCTGAATTTTTATTCTCTACTCCAATCAATATTTGTATCTTGTAGGGAGCTCTGAAATTCTGCTCCCTTCGAGGGATAAAGTAAAAAATTGCAAAATTGTCTCTGCAGCCTCGAACAAATTGCAAACTGGGTTATATTTTCTCTTTCTTCTGTAGCTCTGCTCTGTTCAATTTCTGGAGTTTTTCTGTTCCTCCAGTGTATGTAATACAGTTAGTGCTTTCTGTGGGACTAACCCCAAATCTATTAAAAACATGAACTGTTTCATATCCAGCCTATGTCAAGAAGGGAAGACACTCAGAAAGTAGCCTTTCAAAATTTTATTTATTTCCATTCCCTTAGGGTTTGAATAACCTGTTCTGATGTATCACCTCAGTTTGTTTTAATTCTGATACCAGAACTGAAGAGTTGAGCCGGAGATCTGGCTTGCTCCTTGTTAGAATCTTTTTGAATAAGGGATCTAAAAGCAAGAGTTAAAACCTTTATTCTTCTGTTGTAATGGCAGAAGGAATGCTTGACTGGCTGCGCTCTTGGTATGAGCCCCAGAAGCCCTGGGTTCTTATTCCTCGATTCCTATCTTCCTGTGGGTTTTAGAAGTCATTTTACATCCTGTCTCATGCAGGCATTAAATATGCAAGATTGAACCCCTTCCTCTACCCTGGTTTCCAGTCAGTAAAACAAGGCTGGGGTAACCACATTCCTTGAGGTGGTAATGGGGAGACATTCAGTGAGGGGTCTGAGATGCTTTGGTAGGATGCTAAGGGACACAGTTCTGCCACAGTTCACAGATGCTGAATAGATATTTTGGACACTTATCACCATGAGGGATGAAACAAACCACTGATTAACACAAGAATCTGCTTCTAAACTGTTGCATAGTCTTGTGGCATTTGGTCTGGGGTTTGGACTTGTCCCTTTTGTAATTATAAGAATGTGATAAAATCACAGTTTATGAAAAAAAAAAAAACCACAGAGACAAAATCTGTTCCTTCATAGGGCAAAAATTCTGAGCATCACAATGTGATGTTGGTCAACTGTCCCTTCCTAGAGCCTACTTTATCTAGCGTGAAAATAGGTGGGTTTATAGCATTACAGAAACCCACACTAAGGCTGCATCCAATTATTGGTAATGGTATTTAGATTTATTCAACCTGACTAGTTGCATTCAGATCTCCATTAGTGATAAAATAAGGGAAAATAAATTAAAATTAAACCAAAGAGAAATGAAATAGACAACAACTGACCCTTGGGCCCTAAGAACATCTTTGCTTCCTGCTATTCTGGTTGTAGCAGCAGATGCAGTAACAAGCTGGTTGTTATAAAAAAAAAAGCAAATAAAGATGCCACCCCAGAGGGAACAAAACATTAATATTTAAGAAAAGATATTTCCAGAAGGAAGATACTGGGCCCTTTTTTATTAGGGCTCTTCATGCCAGTTGTTTGGGCAGGTAGAACTGAAGCAAATAATTAAATCCTGTGCAAATATGCGGTCCCTTTTCTAGAAATTTACCTTCAAGAAAACGTGGCGAGGGAAAAGCGGAAAAGCAGACTGCTGGGGATAAGGACTGCCAGTGCAAAACTTTGTGAAAGGGGGAAATGAAGTTTTCTTGGAAAGGCAGGAAGATCAGGACCCTGATATGTTTCTATTAAACAGTGGTAAAGCCCCATTCTCCCAGGTTGCGGGATGTTGACAGACACTGTGCATATAGATTTCTCCTCTCCTGCCAGCACAGGGCTGGATGAAAGCCCAGCGGTGCATTCTGTTAAGGAGCTTATTCATACAATTAAGTTTAATTGTCAGCAGTTTTGATGCTTCAAACTAAAATGAAACCTGGCTCCATTTCTGCAGCTTAGATACACCTGCAGCTGGGGAGGATTCTGGGGATATTAATATCAGAGCCTTGTATTGCTAAAAGACCAGCAAGTCGCCAGGACAAATTGTGCATTAACGGGCTCTTTCCTCTCAGGTCTGGATAGCTGAGCAGCAGGCCCTGAGCACTGTCTACCTATTTTTTTGTGAGCAATAGTATCTCCAATATTGGAGTAATAATTGGAGCAAGAGAGCCTTCCCTGGTTTATGTCAGTGGTGCAGTCCTTCTACAACCCAGTGGGCTTCAGAACAGTGGTTCTGAAATAAGGGCATACAAACTGTATTTCGTATTTACATAAGCCTGAAGTACATGGAATTCTACCTATGCCACCAGGCTCACATGCAATGCATTGTGAGCCTAAATCTTACTGTTCCTCTCAGTACGAGGCTGTTTCCTTCTTCCCCTATTGTTTTGTGAACAGTAGCAAAGGTCTTCCCTAAATCCACCACTTAACTTCTATCTATCCATCTATTTTCAGCAGATATTTCAGTATCTATCCATCACATTTTTCAGCACCCCAAATCAAAGCGATGCATTTTCTTTAATGCAAACCATGGTTTCAGGTGTTCATATAATGTTTGTGTATTTTAAGTCCTTTTTGCAGATGATGGTTGGACTGGATGATCTTTTCCAACCTTGGTGATTCTGTGATCTTAATGGACCCTTGCAGTCACCTTGGTTAAATATCAGTAATCATTTATTCTCACTGTCATCAGCATCAGCAGCAGTATTTTTTGAGCAAGAATTTAGTGCACGGTCCAGCTCACTTTGCTGTGCTATAAGCAGCAGTTTGCAGAAGCAGGATGGCTAGTACTAATCACGCTTTGGAAATCACAGAAAACGTGGCATGACTTAACCAAATGCTGCTGTAAATACTGAAACCTCTGTCCTTTTTTGGAAACAGGTCACAAGAGAACGAATTTCATCAGAGCTCTACCTGCCTGCTATAGTACTGCTGGCTCATTAGGTAGAGTAATTAAACATCAGGCAGAAATAATTATTATAATTATAGGACGTTTGAGATTTCATTTGCCTTCATGAAATAGGAGTTACGTAAACTAATTCCTTTTGCAAAGTCCACTCACAATAGCAGTGAGTGCCTAAACAGCTCCGCTCATTGCCTACTTATTTCTGCAGCATTATTGGGCCAACCTTACAGTAGCCATTAAGAACTCAGTAATTACCAACGATTATGGTACCAGGATATCCAAATAGCCTCAGCGTAGGTAGGAAAAAAAAGGAAATTACTGTAGTAATTGTTTTCATTTCTTCTGGAATAAATACATAGAGGAAAAAATGTATAGGGGAGTGGTTTGGTATTTTCTCTATCATGCTTACTACTAGAACATTTTTAGCTCCTGATGGCAACAGCCACTGCTAGCACCTTTTGTTCTTTTAGTATTTTGCACATGGCTGGATTACGGTGCTGTGAGCCCTGTGTCAGGAGGTAACTCAGCCTTGCAGCCCTGCGATGGCCTCTCCCTCACCTGTGTTGGCTGGAAAACCTCTGCTGGTGCTTAAGAGACAATCTAAATTGGTCCAACAGCAAGCGGTGGTACCACTGAAGTATTTCATGGGGAAGTACTCATTCCTAGGGAGGTTGTCAAGAGATGCAAGCCCTCCTGTACTGAAATGCAGAGCAGCTTCCCCAGAGACACTAATGAGTGCGTTCCTCTGCAGCTGAAGGCAAGGTTGCTTTGTGACGTGTGGAGAGAAATAGAGGTGATGCCAAAAGAGTGCATGCAGTTGGGACACAGAGCCATTGTGAGATGAGTGCATCGTGTAGGGTAACCTCACCCACAGGGCCTTGCAGTAGGGATCCATGGATTGTGTGGTAGCAAAGTGCATGTGTGGCAGCAAGAACGAGGATTAGGACTCAAAAACACGGTTATAATACTGTCTTACTATTGAAGTTTGCTAGAAAATAAAAAAAGGAAGGTGTCAGACTAGTGGGTTCCAAGACATTGGAGAAGACAAATAGGAGAGACTGTGTTTATGTAAAAACCTTAAAATAGTCACGAGAGCTTGGCTAAACAAAGCTGTGGGCCTACGTTCAGTGCTCTCAGGCACAGACATTGTTTTTGCTGCCTGTAGCAGCCCTGGATGGGTTTGCAGATGGCAGGAGCCTTTGCATGTAGGGTGCTGGGAGAAGGATACCAGCTTAGAAACACATCCAGAAAAAGATGCCAGCAAGAAGGCATTGACTTTAAATGACCAAGTTTTTACTTAAAGCGCTGTTAGTGAATAACCCTGAATTCACTAGGAATTGCTTCCTGATGTTGAAATGGCAAAGGAGAGCTCCAGAGTTATAGTTTTCTCCCTGTGAGAGACCCTGGGCTTGACCAGGAACTCAGAGGGCAGAGGTGAGGTCAGAGCTCTTCACTTTCTCCCATATCAGTGGCTTTGGATACCTGCTCTGTACTGCTCACGTAACTCAAGCCTTCCCATCGCTCTTCTTCTGCCCTTTCAGCTCCCATCACCTGTGGCTCCAGTCATGATTTGCACCAGCTGTCCTTTCAAATGGAAATAAGTACAGACCGGGCTATGAATGCAGACTCCTTGAAAGGTTTCCAGAATTACATTAAAGCAGACAGCTTGGGCAAAGAAGATCAAAAAGGAAGTCACAGTCAGAATTTACCTAGGCTTCCAGGGAGCAACCTAATAAAGCGTCGTGAATAATACCCAACAAGAGGCAAAGACTTCTATTAATTTATTTGTTTACTTGGCTCCCAGAGAAGCTCCTGCAACATTATTCTGCAAAGGAGGCTCAGGTGGCTTTTTATTTGCTTATTTAAGCACCTTCCCCACCTTATGCTGAGTCCTGGTGGGTTTTGTGAATGTCAGGCTTGCAGTGCTACCATTATTCCCTTGAATGTCTGAGTTTATTCAATCCTCTGTGGGATTATCAGGAAGGGAAGACGATAACAAAGAGATCCATCTTCTACAGATCGGAGAATAGGCATTTAAAATGAGCCCAACATCTTCACAAAAGTATTAGCTCTGGCGGAATGTATCCCCTCTCTTTGTGTAATGAAAAGTGAATTAGAAAGCATCAGTGAGAAACCAGATTAATGCAACAAGCTCCGGTTAATGTATGAGCTCAGTAACCTTACTTTTTGTGTGTTCTTTTTCCTATTCGATTTCAAATGCACATAATTAATTACTGCATTTAATTTCTGTTCTCCCTCCAGTCTGCAGCGAGCAAACTGGCACTTAATTGTGTCAAAGCTCATGTCAATATAAGATGAAAAAGCATATGGGCTCCTGTGATGAAATTTCTAAGCAACTTTGGTATACCCAGAATAGTAATTAAGGGGCGATTGGAAAGAAATTAAATAATATAAGTTATTACCATCACCATTGGCTAAGTATAATCTAGATCAGACTGTATGTGAGATACTGATTGCCACTTGTTTTTTGTAGGTGCAATTATTGCCTGTACTGCCTGTGCACGGCTGGTCTTGTTGTAGTAAATATCCAATTGAAGCTAGAGCAGTGCAGGCTTTGGAGTGCCTGAAATAAGGAGTGTGACACTCTTAGTTTTGCTTGTTGTTGTGAAGATCTAAATAGAAAGTGAAGGAATAGGTTTCTGTTTCCTGGATTAGATTAGTCTGTGCCCTGTTTGTGTGAGGATAACAATCTGTGGCTGTGAGGCGGGACTACAGCGAAGGCAAGAATGGGTCTGCAGTCTCTCAGGTCGTATCTGGCAAAGCCCACAGAAACCCCTCCTGGTTGTTGTGCAAGACAGATGGGCAGTGGCATATGCACAGTTTAACTTCTTTTGTAAGCCATCCAAGTTGACCATAGGACTGAGCCGATACCTGGCACAGCAGGATTTCAGTCCCAGCAAATCTGGAGGTGTTACACATCCAAAATTGCCCTGTCTGATGTTTGCTTGTGGACAGATACGTTACTTGGAAAGCTGGCCACATGTTTCATCTGAGGTATTTATGGCATAAGAGAAAGAAAGACCTGACTGTGATGATTCATCCCTTTGAAGAAAATACCGAGAATTATAAGCAGAAAAAAATACAATAGGCGATGATGATGGTTAATTAGAACACTCATCTAGTTGCTCTTCTTTTTCCCTCCCCCCCTTTCCAAATTGTTTTCTGAAATCTCCTCGTGCTTTCTGTACTCTGCACACAGCTCTAGGCCTTGATTTACCTTCTGCCAACCCAAGGAGCTCAGTGCTGGGCTGCACTCTGCAGTTCTTGCATTTTTGGTGCAGCTTGCCCACATTCTCCTAATTCCCTGCTGAGCTGCTCCCTCCATCCAGCCAGCGGGCTGCATTCAGCAGGGCAAAATATTGGCATTCAGGGTGGCTGGCGTTGTTCTCCAATGGATTATTGGGCACAGGAAAAAAGGATTGGGGACCTTTCAGTACTGTGTTCCCAAACCAACGATGAAGCGCTCTGCTGAGGCAAGGGAAGAAAATCTGTGCAGCTCCTGTGAGTGCTGCCTGTTCTGCACATCAGAGATGTGCTGTAGCAGAGCTGGAGAATGACATCTCTTTTACTTAGCATGAACCAAATATAAGTACTAATTTTCCCTAATGGCGTTGCTGTTCCCCATGTCTGGCATTGAGATGTGATCAGCTCACCGGAACATGATGGACATTTGTCCCTGCCCCTATTTAGGGCATTGGGTGCTATCAGCGCAGCCTGGGTTGAGCTCTGCGTGCAGTGTACAAATGTAGGTTGTCTGAGCAGGGCTTCCAGAGCTGTTTCTTCACCCTCATCAGCAAATTTAGAAAGAAGTTTGAACCGAACGCGTTTGGCTCGAGGAGTTGCCATGGTTGCAACGCAGACGATCTAAATGTGGGAGATTATATAATCAGACAGAATGACTATTTATACAAAGAGTTTAATTTAAACAAAAAAAGAAAAAAAAAAGAAAAAAAAAAGAGAGAGAGAGAGAGAGAGAGAGAAAAGCAAATGTGCTGCACAATGCATGACTTTGTCACTCTGCTCCTGCACAGCAGAGCTGCGCTGGCACTGATGGTGTCAAATCACAGCGCTCGCACATCCGCTCTCTGCAAGGTGTTTATAGTGTGCTCTAAATCTAAAATAAAAATAAAAAAAGCATTAAGTAAAGAGTAACAGAGCAGATCCAGCCAGTCAAGAAAGAGGATGTTTTATTACACGTGAATCAGCAGCAGCATCTTTACAGCAGATATGTAAGCTCCTCTACAGTTTTGTTGTTGTTTTACTGTAGACTTTTAAAACCCACTAGCACAGCTCTCCTCCTTTACAAGGATCATCCCATGAAACGCTATCATGGGGACTAATTTATCTTCCACCAGAAGCAATTAAATATACAGGAGCAGATGCTGCAGCCTGTAAGATACTACCTATATGTGCTAACTTCATTCTTTCTGTGTAATCTCCCAAACAACCTGAACATCCTCTAGAAAGGAAAGTTTTTGTTGTGTTCCGAGCTGGGCTCTCAGCTAAGGAGCATGGTGCTAAGGGTGGTTCAATTAATTTTTCAACAGCTTGATGGGAAGGAGCACTTGCTGGGCTACTTGTGGCTTGAAGCATGTGCAGAAACACTAAGCCAGCATTCTGCATGGGTTTGGCCTCCCCACTGAGCTGGATTTGTGAGACATTTCCCTTTTTGCTCCTCTTTCCAGCACAGGTCAAGCTGTATAGTGGTCTCTCCCTTTAAGCCTTCCAGTACCTAAAGAGAACCTACAAACAAGAGAGGAGTAAGCTCTTTACAAAGGTAGATAATGGAAATACAAGGGGAAATGGTTTTATGCTGAGGGAGGGAAGATTTACGTTGGATGTGAGGGGGAAGTTCTTGACAGAGAGAGCAGTGAGGTGCTGGAACAGCTGCCCAGAGAGGCTGTGGGTGCCCCGTCCATCCCTGGAGGTGTTCAAAGCCACGTTGGATGGGGCCCTGGGCAGCCTGGGCTGGTATGAAATGGGGAGGTTGGTGGCCCTGCGTGTGGCAGGGGGTTGGAGCTTCGTGATCCTTGAGGTCCCTTCCAACTCTGGCCATTCTATGATTCTGTGATTCTCATTTGGCGTTTCCCAAGCTGCCCTGCAGGCTGGTTACTGCTGGTCCTCCTCGTGCATGCAGGGGCTGCTGCAATCAGCTCCATAGATTGCCCATCAAACAAGCAACAAGCTTGCATGAAACACAGCAAGGAGCAGTAACAATAATCATTAGTTATGGGAATGGCAGCCAGGCAGGTTTGGCCCAGATGTAATGTCGGTTGTTTCCTTGTAGTCTTCATGGTCTTGTCTTTGATTATCACAGGGTGGAAAGACCTGAATGGATTTATTCTGTTCCTTAAAGCTATGTGACTGCTGCTCTGGCACCGTCACACTCGCTGCTGCAGGCTGCAAGCAGGGTGCTTTGAGCCCCTCTTTGGAGCAGAGGGACTGCTGGCTGGGGCAGCAAGAGCTGGCCCACCAGGCTGAGCTGAGGCTGCAGTCATGGGAGCTGGAGCAATGAGTCTTGCTTCTCACTGCCTTTCAGTTCTGGTGATGATAAACCTCGCTTGGAGGTATGGTTCTGCTCAAGTGACAAAGAGAAATGGGCTGTATAACTGCAGGCAGCAAGGACAGAAGAAAATCTCTATTATAGACACAAAAGTGATATTAAAAATGTTGAAGTTGTGCAAGTAAATCCAGTTAGGGGGAAGAGGTACACAGAAGCATAACTCTACCCAGCAGGCCATGGAGGAACGTATGTGCCTCATTTCATCCTTTACTGAATTTCCAGGTATTTATTGCCTTGCATCACTGTGAATACATCAAGTCTATATTACAATATACAATTCATACATTGAGTATGAACGAGCTCTTTTCTTTTCTAGCAGGGCTGACCCAAGAGCTGCTGTTTGGGCCCAAGAGTTGCTGCCATAGCTTTCTGCAGTGGGAGCGTGAGCCCTGACCTCTGCTATGCTGGGAAGAGCAGTGCCCTGGGGATGCAGGGCTGACCCACTGCTGGGATGTCCAAAGCGGGGGTGTGGTGTGAAGGGCCAGCCCTGACCTGGAGGGACGAGGAAATCATGCCAAGTGGTTTTTCCTTGCAATTTGGGCTGTCTGGGAGCAGGATCCTGTTTTGCTGCTGAGGATGGCTGAAGAATGCAGGAGGTCAGCAGTGCCTTTGGGAGGACATCCTGCAGTGTGTCTCTCTCGCTCAGGTAGGGCTCACCTCTCTACAGCAAGCAATTGTAAATATTGGCTGTCTTCTGTGGAGCTCATTTTCATTTTAAGGGAGCACAGAGAGAACGCTTGCATTTATAATTCAAGCAGGGAACATGGGCTGTGCTCTGCTTTTTTAAACTAAAAGCACTGTAAGAGGCCTTGAAGCAGTCCAAAGCAAGTTCCTGCTGCTCTGCTATAAATACCAGCAAACAGGGATGGTGCAGCCTCAGCTCCAGTTTGGTACACACTGCTGTAACTGGAACACCAGCAGCTTTCCAAAGGTGCTTACAGCTGCCCTGCCATGCCCTGAGCAGCAGCACGGCTGTGGTGTGCAGGGATCATTTTAGGGCCAGGGAGGGATGAGAGAGAAGCCTACAGGGAGGGCAGAGCATGAGCATCCTCCTTGATGTGCCCTGAGCTGGAGGTGCCATGTGTGTGTGTGTCTTTGTCAGCGTGTTGGTCGCATCTCCTTCTGTTGAGACTATTAGCAGAGAGCTGTGAGTGCTGACATGCTGCTCTGCTTCTGTCTTGCTTTCTGCCACCTCTTTCTTGGCAAAGACAGCAATTGTTGAAAGGAATATGAGCAAACCTTTAGCAAACAGCAGGGTGTTCACTGGGATAGGATTCGTCCCTCTGAGTTTTAGAGTCCCTGGGTGAAATAGAGACATCAGCTTTGGGCAGAGCCCTACCCTGGTGGGACAGCTAATCCAGGAGTCTGCTGTTCTGAAGGAAAAACATATATGGTGAGATCATGAATGAAAGTATCTGGAGGTGCTTTATTGGCTTTCATTGGGCTCTAAGGCAGTATGCTTTCCATTGTTTTCATTCCAGGCATTCCTTTTATCAGGAATCCTCCCTGCAAGGTTTTGTGTTTATTTTACTGTCCCCCAAATCCTATTCATTTAAACGTGTTTCCTCAGTGGCATTTCTGCAATGACGTGGGATTGTATGCAATGACTTAAGATGTCCTTTCTCATCTGTTTTTTTTTTTTAAATCTTTCTAAAGCTCCATGTTATCTTAGAAGCACTTCTAAACTGAAGCCTCATTCTCTTCTCGTGTCTTCTAAATAAAAAGTATGAAGTAAGCTTACCCCAAATCTCAAGAAGAATTTATTTTCTGATTGACAAGTGCTTGCAACTATGTCCTGGGACCTGTCTGTTCTGCCTAATAAATCATCATTAGCTCTCACCAGATAAAGGGAGATTTTCTTCGTCTGGCAGGGTATCAATTCAGTGCTTTAATGTATATAAGGTTTTAGGTCCCTCCACCAGTAGGTTCCAAGAAAGGCTCTTTGTCAAGTGAAAAATGGAATTCGTGCAGCAACATTCAGCTGCCAGGTTGGCCGGTGATGGACGAGGCAGATGGGAATGCAGCTTTTTCCGTCTCTGCTTTATTGATCCTATGGCTCTGACCACTGTAGCAATGTTCCTGTATCAGTAAAACCAGATAGGAATGAATAAGGGGGCAGTGATGGTTTAAGGTCAGTGTCAAAGCCAGAGCAGTCCTGGGGAGAGCTTTTGGGAGGTCAGTGGCAATGGCAACTCAGTGTGGGTCAGTCCTTGACCTCACAGGACTATAAAGTACAGCGTGGTTCCAGCCCAGTGCATGGGGATACAGAGTGGAAAGTTGTTTTCCATTTCCTTGGTCCTCTCATTTAGGCACTCCAACAAAGAGCATCAACAAAGAACCAATGCATGGCATGCAAGCCACAAAGTTCACTGTTGACCAAAGCTACCCCGTGCTGGACTTGAGTGGTTTGCTCTGGCTGCTGGAATATGTTCCCTGCTGTCTGCCCTTCCGTTCTGTAACTTCTACACTCCTGTCATTCAAAGTTGTTTTTGAAAGAACCCACCTTGTGTTTCTCTGCTTGGGCTAAGATTCTGAAGGATGGTTTCTTACCTGTAAGTAATTTAAAGCTGGGTTAAATTGTGCTGATTGGAAAAAACAGATTTTGAAACAGTAAAATACAAAATGAGATTTTAGCATGTCAGTTCTTGCTACGCTGAATGCAGTCCAGAAGTTCCACTGACTCCTTTGTTTTCCTTAGTAGTCATTCTTGGTCTTGAGCTTGTCTAAACTATACTAGCAGATTTGGAAAAAAAATTAGGATGAAACCATTACCATTTTGTGTAACTGCAAGCTACGTCCTTTTGCATTTTTTCCCCACAAGAGTAAAAATAAAAAGGATTTAAGGATTTATTTCTTTTTACCTTAATCCTTTCCCTGCAAGACCTGAGCTGTTAAGAAATGCACCAAACGGAAGTCTCATCATGCAGTCACAGAAATGACAGTCCTGAAATCACTGCAGTACTTCAGTCTTTGCGCGTATCAGGATCCCGCTTAGAAAAATATATGCGTTGATACCTAAAGTAGTTTATTGTCTATTTGCTGGCTTAGTTGCTATGGCAGAGAGTTAAACACGAGTGAATCTGAGGGGAGGCGAATGCCGTCTTGTGTTTGAAGCTGAGCTGTGGTCTTGGAGGATCACATCAGCAGGATCGGTGTGCTGATTGTCACATGTAAGGACAGGCTGACTGGGGGTTGTCTCTGAAGAGCCCATGACTTTGCAGGAATGCTGGTGCCTCATTGGAGACAGGTGATTTCAGATCCACGGTGACAATTATGGAACTGGGGAAAGTCAGATAAATGCATTGAGTTGGTTGTTA
This sequence comes from Perdix hodgsoniae, assembly GCA_035772895.1. Lineage (NCBI taxonomy): Eukaryota > Metazoa > Chordata > Aves > Galliformes > Phasianidae > Perdix > Perdix hodgsoniae. The sequence goes on along the minus strand of JAPSGF010000017.1, from coordinate 5,008,188 downwards.
CGGATTATCTCAAATCAAACAGGAGTAATTAAAGGAGTAGTCAAATATTTTCTTCCTTCAAAGACTTTAGCAGTCATCCGCTTCACACTGTTCTTGCGATATATTGAGGAGGAACTGGCTTATCTACACAAAACGCACCTCAGGCCCCCCTGGATGCGAAGGTGAGCTTTGCCTCTGAGCCTGTTCTCCTTTGGGACACTGCATCTATAAATAAATGAAGACTGCTTCTATTGTATGGTCCAATTCTTCAAGCTTTTGACAGGGCTTTTAAAGGAAGCTACTTGAAATCTATGCTAAAATAGAACATTAGAACATTGATATCCCTCAAGGCTGTGGAAGTATCTTTGCTTGGTACTTAGCATGGTGAGAGCACAGCAATACAGTTGGGGTCTGCACGTGGCACTGAAGGGAGCAGAGCTGCTGTCTGGGGGATTCTGGGGGAGAAACACTGCTAGGGGTGAGCAGCAAGGCAGCAAGAAACACTGCAGATGGCTGCCAACCAGCAGAAGAAATGATAAAGAAGGGAAAATGGAGCAGCTTGCATAATCAAGGCTGTGTCATAAACACAGCCTAAGTGCTCAGATAAAGGTGTTCTCTTATTGGAATGTAGAAACAAGTGGTTTGTAGCTTCAGTCAAGTCAGCACCATGGGCAGACATTGAGCGAGGGATCTTGTAACACTTTTGTGGTGCAGGGTAAATGACCTCATGGTCAGTGTGTGTTATTGGTCCTCCTGTTGGATGGACTCAGAGCTGGTGGAGTACCGCAGGCATTGGGTTTGTCCAGCTCCCCAGCCAGACCACTGAGAAACAGCTTTGTGGAATAGGAGACTGTGAGTTCTGGACCATGTTTAGAGGCATGTACGGTAAACTTCCATAGCACAAACAGCAGCAGACTTGCTAGAGCACTGTTGCCTGCTTATAGACATGTTAACAAGCAAACAAACAAACAAAAACCAACAAACAAAAGAGACTTTGCTGTCTTACTGTATGCACTGGCTGTATTTTCTCGTGGCTTGTTACTGAAGCCCCACATCTGTTGCCTTTCTGTAGATAACAGCTTCAGAGTCTCTCTGGCCAGTTTCCAGAGCAGCACCTTTTCTTCATCACTGTCAGCTTTTGTCAGTTCATCTCTCAGTCATAAAAATTATAAAACGAAATCTGCTGTCTGTCTGCTATTGTTTCCATTAGAGATGCCCTGCACTTTCATTAGAGGGATCTGACTCAGTAATTTTTGGCAGACATTGTTTTACAAACTAAAACATCTTGCTGTCACTAGCTGACCCATCCTACACACTTGGGAAATTGCTGTAACTATCTCCGTTTTACAGAGAAACTTGAAAGGAGACTCAGACAGAATTGACACCCCAGTTTTCATTCAGGGCTTGCTATTTCGGTGTTCTGGTAGCTCTGCTCCTGGCATCTCAGCTTGAATCTCACCACTATTCAGTAATCGACTCTTAATAGGATACACTGCTCCTTCTGTCTTCTAGAGATGGGGTATTTCCAATGGGATGCCCCAAAGGAGGTGCACCAATAGCACGGTTAAAACCTGAAGCTTAAGCCTTGAATGGTGGACAAGGATCTTAAGGAACCATGCAGATCTCATGCAGGGATTTTGGTGTGCTTACAACTTCTTGTGACCTGGCTCTTATTTATATTTTGGCTTATCTATGCTGTTCTCCAGTAATACACAGCCATCTGCTGAGGTATGCTGTGTCCCAGCCAGCGGAGGTCTTGTTCCTCAGTATTGCCTGTGCTGCATTATTGGATCCTGTGGCTTGGTTTATAACCCATCATATTTTCCCTGACTCTCTCCAGAGAAATAGTGCTTCTGATTAATTTTATTAGTGGGTTTATTTCAGCTCAGAATGAGGCGTGGGTTTCCAAGTGACAGAAAATAGTCCTTTTCTTGGAGAATAACAATGTAGTTCAGAGATGTATTATCCAGAGAAAATGAGAGGATTCTAAAGGCTTCTTCAGAGGTAGAACATTTCAAGCTTGATTAAAAACAGAAAGGAAAAAAAAATGTTCAACAGTAATTTCAAAACAGGAGTTGTAAAGGCCACTTCCATGGGTTATTGCTGTAATCCCACAGTCACAGCAAAACTGCCCTGAACAGGAGAGGTGAAAAAAAAATTCGAGTTGGGAGTCAGTGTGCAAAATCCAGCAATTTCCAGGCAGAAGAGCGGTGAGGAGCTGGGAGGGCGATGAGCAAAGCCTGAGCAGCAATCTCGGTGGCAATCTTTTGATCCAAGGGCTGTTGCTCTGAATGGGGTACTTACAGTCATCACATCCCCTGTTGATCTTAATTTCTTCCTCTTGCCTTGCTAATAGTCATTTGCTGTCTAATGATCAGGACTTCTTTCTTGTTCACCCAAGACACAAAGTATTCTTCCTGCACTGTGTTCCTTCATTCCAGATTCCTACCTTTACAGCTGAGCTCCTTTCTCATCTGTGAGTCACGTGCCTTGCCTCTTGATACCAGAAGTGCTGTGACTACTGTATTTTGCTTAAATGCAATGATCTTCTTTGCCAGCCCATCTCTTTTTAAAGCATTCACGGAGCAAATTATGGAGTCTCAAGAGCAACCAAGTTTTCCTTTTCTACCACTTTCATCAGTTTAGTTAAAGTTGAGAAGATACAGAGCAGAACTCATTTTCAGAGAGCTGAATGTAACGTTTGTCTCTGCCTTGACTCCTGAGAGCTCTTAATACAGAGCAATTTCCTCTCATCAAAAGCTTTCTCCAAGGTGGTGCTCATTTTACTCAGTGTAAGCTTCTGTGCATTCATCTTCCTCAATACTTCATTAAACACACAGGTGGAGGTCTGTTGTGGAGGATCCTGACTGAAATCCTGCCTATTCTCATTTGGTTTATGCTGGGAGTTAATGGCTTTGTGTCTTTGTCAAAGAAACCTCTATGGAGGGTAGAGCTGCATGGAGGCTGGAAGGACTGGAAGCGCTCTCCGTTGTGGCTCTGCTGCCTCAATCAGACTGGGAACACAGAATCATTGAATGGCTTGGGTTGGAAGGGACCCCAAGGATCATCAAGCTCCAACCCCCCAGCCACAGGCAGGTCCACCAACCTCCATACCTGTACCCAGGTTGACCAGGGCTCCATCCAACCTGGTCTTGAACACCTCCAGGGATGGGGCTATTAAGGTTTTTCAGTGTTACGCGGCTGAGCATGGCTTGATTCTAATATCCTTTATTGTGGCTCACAGAAGTGCCTTACTTTTCAGTGGTTGACATTTATAGTAATTTTCTGAATGAAGGATTAGATTACTTTGTTTGTGGTTATGAAGTTGTTGGCAGCTACATGCATTTAACTTCATTTTCATGAGTTATTTACAAGGATGGAGTTAAGTATAATTATTTGCAACACAGTTTGCATATGGCATACATAGACATTCAGTTTCTATGAAATATTAATGGTCTTCATGAATTTTTCTAAATGGCAGAGGTTGAACTATTGCAGAAAATTAAACCCATACAAGTAAACCCTTTCCTCAAGAACTCTAATTTAAAGTGAATGAGTGTCCTGCCCAACAGCTACAAATCAGGAACAGACATAAACAATTTATACACTCCAGGTATACACATGCACCATTTTTAAGATATTCAAATTTTCATCTTTAACAAAAGGCATTTCCTTTTGGTGTCACCTGTGGTAGCACAAACCAAAAAGGTAGAGGAAGATTTTTGAAGTACAGATGAACTACAGGACTGAATTTATCTATCATCAGTTAATTAAATTTATCAGTAGTGTACGTCTCTCCAGCTCCTCGCTGGGGAGTCCTGCATAGCAAGACATACCTGGAAGAGGGAGAAGCAGTTGTTCAAAAGAGGAAAGGAATTAACATGTTCACAGCCAGTCATAGTTTAAGAAAACTTGGAAAGCATGTTATATATGAAGGAAAGTATGGTGAAACTCCAGACCCAGCAGGGAAACAGGCAAGGGAAAAAAAAAGCAGGAAAGAACCAACGTCAGCCTTTAGCATTAGAAAATAATTTGCGTCAGGCCCTAAATCAGCAGAAGGTTGATCTAATAAGCCATAATGTTTTCTCATTTATCTTTGTTTTTATTTTTTTGTGTGATGCAGAACACCCAGCTTTGTGACACAGGCTAATAGATAAACGAAGTTCACAAGAGAACTTTCCAAAATTCAATTGTAAGTCATCAGGAGTAGTCCAATTATATTACTTGAAAAGCAGGCTGAAATAAGGATGTCAGCATGACCCTGCTAGTGTTGCACACTAACTAGTTAAACAAACTGCTGGGAGTTGAATTAATAGACCGCAGGCTGCTTAGTCCCATGGTAACAATCAGCCTAAAAGATCTTTCTAACCTTTTATTAGAGATGTAGGAAAAGGAAAAATAGTTACAGAATTTAAGATGTTAGGTATTAAGTAGAGCTTTCATTTTAACAGTATCCCTTAATCCTTTTTCTTTTAAATACCCAGATGGAAAAAAAACAAAAAAAAAAACCAAAAAAACCCCATAATCTAAGGAAAATTCAGGTTGGGAGACTTTCAGGGGGTGCAAAAAATGTTTGGGAGAAAAGAGCCATTAACAGATAACAGAGCTGATGTTACTGCTTTTGCTATTGTTCCTGTTGAAATATAATTCTGTTTCCTTGAAGGAAAACCAAAGCAAACCAGGATGCTGAGTGAAGAGGCAAGAAGAGATTAGCAATGAACAGACGAATCGCTTGTTTTTCATGGGACAGACATTTCCCAGCAGCCTTACTAGTGGAGAAACAACACTGGGATGTGCACCGATCAGCCTCTGCAGCACTGGTGTGGTGGGGCTGAAGGCTTTGCTTTCAGCTCCATTGCCAGTAACAGGTGCAGAAGTGTTCTGAAAGAGCTAGGGAAGTCTTGCTTGGCTGATGCTGTCTTTTTTTTTTTTGTACTAATGGAAGTCAAAAACAGAAGCAAAGAGTAGAAAATGCAAGATCTGTGAGCGCTAAAAATAATGAAGACTCGTGTGTTTTCTTTTTAATGGTAGCTGATTGAATTTTCTACTCTAGATGTTTATAGTGGAAACTTGCATAGTTAAAGCCCTTCTCTTACAGTGACTACTGGGTGTCCAGTAGCATTAGCTACTCCAACCTTTTAACCCATATGGGACATTTCCCAGGGACAGAAATAGGGCATTTCTCTTTCTCTCAGCATCCTATCCTCACAACACTTCTGAGGAGCCAGTTATCTCTGAGCTTTCTATTGATCTGTCAGCTCTGATTGAGACAGACCTACAGGTTTGCAAGTGGTAAGTGAGGTGAAGGGAATACGAAATACAGCAGGATCACACGAGCCTTGTTTCCATAGCAAATGAGTATGCAACGGTGGAGGAAGGAAAAGGAGACATATGGCAAGTGGTGAGAGCAGGAATCAGCTCTCTCCCTCTGAGGGTGGCTTCATGGTTTAGTAATGCACTGGAGATGCTGATGTCATTGCTCTGAATCAGCCAAGCTGCTTTTCAGGATCACATGCTGGTGCAAAAGTGTCAGGGATGCAGTAAATAATATGTGCTGTTGTGGTGCTCCTTCTTCTTTTCTATCCATTGTCAAAATACCCCATCACCTCCCTTTTAATGTCTGCAGGGTTGTCTTGAAAGATTCCCAAATGCTGATGGCTTGCAGGTCTTTCAGGATCATTTATTTCCTGCTTATGCAGTTTAGCATGCTATCAATTGACAAATGATTGTTTGCCTCTGCATCCAGTTGTATTCAATGATAAGTAGCCTTCAGTATTCTTAGACCACTCTGCACAACAGGTTGTGAAGAGCTGTAACCAAACATCAAGAATTCCTGGCATTAGGAGGATGGCCACGGTGGTGCATCTAGAGTTTTAGTGGAAAAAACCTAATAATATTGCTACATTATATAGATGGGATTTGCTACTTGCTGTTTACTACTAATAATCTGCTTTATAATGTGTTCTTAATTATCTTCATTAAAAAGAGCTCAGAAAAAACACTTGTTTACAGCAGCAGTGCACTTATGGCCAAAAAAGCAAAGTGTTTTCCACACGTTTCTGGGAGAAAATAGGTTTTAGATGCACTACTAAACGGTTTGGATCACACATTGGAACCAGCCAGAAAGAGATAAATGCTGTAAAGAATACATGAATTTTAATTCCTGCAAATATATAGAGGAAAACAGGCAATTCCGTCCCTCTTGATGCACTGCATGGTTGGAGAAGGGCTCCTCTGGCCTTGTGTCAGTGCAACATCATCAAACATTTAAATAGGAGAGGGAATGGCTGTCTATGAGGGTGAATAGTGATAGGACAAGGGGGAATGGTTTTAAACTGAGACGGGAGGTTTAGGTTGGATATTAGGAGGAAGTTTTTCAGCCAGAGGGTGGTGAGGCACTGGAACAGGTTGCCCAAGGAGGCTGTGGATGCCCCATCCCTGCAGGCATCCAAGGCCAGGCTGGATGTGGCTCTGGGCAGCCTGGGCTGCTGGTTGGTGACCTGCACATAGCAGGGGGTTGGAACTGGATGAGCACTGTGGTCCTTTTCAACCCAGGCCGTTCTGTGAGTCTGTGATTAGGATTCTCTGCTCCTATGCATTCCAGCCCCAGCGTCAGGGTTGACTGTGTGGCACAGGGAGGTACTTCTCTGCAGGTGGAGTTAAACCATAGGGACGGGTGCTATAGGGTGAGGAGCAGTAGGACAGGGGCTGTATGTTTTCCCCATGTGTATGAAGATGATCCCCATGTGTTTGGAGGGGTTTGTTTCTTTGAAATACCAGGCACTATCACTGATGATGATGAGAAAACCCACAGATTTTCTCATCACCGATATCATCATCAGTGGTGATGAGAAAAGCAGTGTGGGTCCTTCGAACCGTGGGCAGCGAGGAGGAGGGAGAGGTTGCCTTTTGCCAAGAGTGAATTAACACAGTGGGGAAAATTTTTGTGCTTTCCAGTAATTGCAAAGCATTATGGCAGTTACCTGCCTGTTTTCTTGAGGGATTTGTACTGAGCAGGGCGAAGAGCTGCTAACAGGATTGCAGGGTTGGGAGAAATTTGGGAGGAAGGCGCTGATGAATTAAATGTGCGGCGTGTAGCGAGGGAAGATGGTAATGAATGGATATATCTGCCAGCCACTTCCAGGAATTTACTTAAGGAAGAGAAGCGAACAGCTGAGTTATTGTGATTCTCCATCCAGAAACACACCTTTTTTTTTTTCTTTTTTTCCCTCTTTTTATTTTTATTTTTGTAAAAAATGTCGGCTGCCTTAGGTGGCCTTTCAGTCCTGTGGGACTGACTTGTTCCCATGGGTGTACCTTTGGGATGATCCAGCGGTGATTTCAGTCACTAGAAACGCTTCCTTTGACCAAGATACAGAAACCCATCTGCTGGAACAGAGGAGGAAGGGGTGTGACAGAGCTCAGCGTGTTTTGGAGGTTGTAGATGTGAAGCTGAGAGGAGGGGGGTTGCCTTACATAGTACAAAGAGATCTGTTTGAGCTTGGAGTTGTGCTAAAATAGGAATTTTCATATGAGCCATAAGAGAGTCAGATGTCTCAGATAATAATAATATCACATAAAATACAGTAATTGCTTTGTATAAAGGTTGTCAGTTTATTTGCAACGCATCTAGTCATAAAGCTGATCATTTTCTGTTCAATTAAGGTCGCCTCTGAGGTTGCCTCACAATTTGCCTCTGAGCAAGAAGGGATTGGTACTTTTCATCTTGTATTTGTTGCTTTTTTAATATTTTACTGGATTTTTAAGTCATTAACTGAAAAACTGCGTGCCAGGCGTTCACTGGCTGAAAGACGGCGCCTTACAACCTCAGGAAGTTGGTTGCTTTTAATTCTGACAACCCATAGTAGTGGGTTTAAACCTGCGGGGCCCAGTGTCTCTCTCAAATCTAGGATAGAAAGTGCAAACTTGGGAAAAGGAGGCTGTTCTGTTCAGCACGTTGCCATGAAATGTCCCTGGGAATGGGGCTGCCTCAGCAACACATGGCTTTAGCAGCGTGCAGTTCCAGCTGCCTGATAATTGCTGCTGGAAACTATTTTTCTTTTCGGGGGTGATAAACTGGTGCTTCTTCTGTTCCTTCAGCAGCAAATCCTTTATATCTTCCATCACAGGGCACTGATTTGGTGGCCTGCATTGAGTGGCATAACAAACAGGCACTCAGGTTTGATTTACTCCCCGGATCAGGGCGTATATAATTGTCAAAGCTTATAAAATGAATTCTTTTTTCTTTTTTTTTCTCCTTGCTAAATAAGTTTAAAACTGCAACCCTTCAGATCAGCTTATAGGGATGATGAAGTGGGAAAGCAGAGAAAATACTTGTTGGCAAATGGATTAGGAAGTGGAGAACTCTCTCCTTATAGGCTATAAGCCCCAAATCAGATTTGATAAATCAAGTGATATTAGAAGAAGAGATCTTCAGGGCTCAGTAGACTTAAATATTACAAGAAACTGATACTCTCATATTCATCTTGGTGTGCAGTGTGTGCTGAATTTTAAACGGTGATAGATCAGTCTCTTGTCAGTCACTTGTCACATTTGTGAAAGATTATAGATCAGTAACTTGATTAATAAACAAAATGGGGCCAGATTTCTATTTGAGTGGGGCTGCGTGAAGGATGGGTTTTATTTATTTGTTTATTTAAAGACTACTGCATAGCAGAAAGGAACACTTCATGCACTCCTCCTCTCTGAGGGTGCAGTGCATCCACGGTCACACGTCCCAGAATGGAGCAAAGCATGGCTGGGCTCTGCTCTCACTCTCATGTCACGTTCTGCCCTGTGCTGACATGGGGAATGGATCAGGGCAGGGTGTCCTCCTGCAATGCATTCATCCCCAGGGGGGCTGCACAGAGCATCAGTGCTCCTGAATGCAGCCCTGTTTGCCTGCGGTGACTCCAAGAATCCCTGCTTTACTTGTGGATGTTGGTTTTGGGCTCATGCTGGTGTACGTGGTGTCACAGTACGTAGCGAAGCCCCACGTGTGTGACATGCTGCTCCCAAACCACTCTCTGAATTTCTGTGGTGTGCACACAGGTATGTAGCAGAGCTACCCCGAGCTCTTTGGAGAGAGCTGCATCTTCTTAAATGCAGGTGCTCTACATTTCAACACAGGTACCTGGCGTGCAGTGAAGCAAAGGCTGCTAACACTGTTCAGACTGCTTACCTCCACTCAGCGAGCCCTGCTTTTACTGGAATCAGTGTCCAGCAGCTCCAGTCCTGTCACCTCCCACACCAATATCAAAATAGCAGCACTCACCCCAATAAGCCCAGGGTTACCGCAGATCTTTTCTTCTTCCAGCCCCTCACGGAGCACACAATTGGCTGCAAGAGGATCTGTGTGACAAAGGTAAAGACCCTTCTGTCAGCTAAGCCTATAACCTGTCTTAAAAGCCCGGGTTGAGTTGCACAGCTGGAATATTTCTGCTGGTAATTATGATCATTTTTCATTATTATCACAACCAGGATCCATTGTACTGAAGATATTCCCTGTAGGAAAGCTTCTCGCTGTCGTTCAGCAGCACCTCTTCCACTTGCCCTGATTATGGGGTGATGAGCAGAGGTGAGCAGGTTGCAAATGTTGGAGCAGCCCCACAGAGCCCCTAAGAGGGGAGATGTTTGTGCAGTGTCCAGTGCTACCTGCGGTCCTCTGGTGCTGAACATCAGTCCTTGGACATGTACAAATGCACCCACACGATGAGCCTCTCGAAAGGGAAACTAATTAGAGCTGTAGACAATCCACCTTTCTTCAATGAAATTATTGCACCCTCTTATCCATAAATCTGACATTTATCCATATTTATATGCTATCGCTTAGTGAATACCTGATTAAGGAATACAGCTGCCAAGTGCATAAATTTGTTGTTAATCAAACGGCGCTATAAAGACGGATCATCAGACCTATTAGAATGTATTCATTCAGCAGATAAATCTGCGTGCTGCCGCCTGTTAGCACAATGTGTAATGCAAATCTAATTGTTCTTTGGAGCTAAACCTCAAGATTTGCCAAAATAAAGACGACTTTGCGTGTAGGCAGATGAGATGAAATCCTATAGTTTTGCTGAGGGCCTGAGAGCCCTCGGTGTTATGTCGCAGATTGAAAGTAAATTTCACCCTAATTGAACACTGAAGACTGAGGAATGCTTAAGTCTGCGTGCTGAAGATTTTGCTGCAGTATATAATTGCCTCTCTCTTTGTTAGTGTATCTAATTCAGCGGTATAAATTACCAGCTTAATTTTTTTCTTATTGTGTGATGTACAAATACTATTATTTTGTACGGGTGTGAATTAGCAAGTGGCATTTACGTTTATAGAGCCTTTCATCCAGGGAAAATCTAATGACAACATTGGTGTAAATATTAAGTTAAAGGGCTGAGGCATGTGGGAGTGAAAATATAGCCCAAGGTGAGTGGGAAATGGCCATTGTGCTGACAGGGGTCCTGCAGAGCACCACAGTGACTTTTGGGAGCTTTGCTGTGCTGGCACGTCTGAGAACCCACGTTTGAGGTACACTTCGCAGGTCTGAGCTTTGCACTGAACCATGACAAGTACTTGTGCTTCAGGTATTAGTGGGGGGAAGCTCTGGCCCGTGATGTGAACCACCCAGCAGGTGCTGGTTCTGCTGCCATAAGCACAGAGAACTCCAGTTTGCAGATTCCTCTGGCAGAGAGCATGCCCACTCCCTTCCTTCAGCTCCCTGCTGAACCCAGGCAACGCCTTGGTGAGAAATGGTTGGTGGTGGGAGGATGGTTGGACTGGATGATCTTGGAGGTCTTTTCCAACCGTGGTGATTCTATGATTCACACATAGCTGAAGTGTTTATGACAGTTTTACACTCAGAACAACCCACCTTACCCTAATCCTGTACAACACATGCAACACTGCTTGTTACCTTGCATAAAATAAGAAAGCGGGCAGGTGGCCCCTTTTTTTCCCCCTCCACCTCCATCCTACTTTTATTTCTGTTCCCTTCAGCCTACTCTGCACCTAATGGCTATTTTCTGACGGGATTATTCAAGCCAAATAATCCGATAAACCCAATGGAGAAAGTTAAGGCTCAAGTGGACAGGGGGTTTCTTTGTCTTCCTTTGACCCGTGGCATTCCGTACAGGTGTGCAGATGTGTGCAGACGTGTACATGCACACACTGCAGTGCTCCTTCAGCACTTGGAGCTGCTCCTGGTGTTTTCCCACTCCCAGCCTCAATGGGCACCTGTCCTTCTACTGCCAAGCAACCTCTGTGTCCACAACTAAGAAGTTTTCCTGTAACATTAATGGGCTCGATGAATGTTTTAGTTATTTTCTCCCTGATACACAATATGATCCTCTTTCCTCCATCATGCATTCAGAGTTTTGACGGGCTTTACTCCAAAACTTGCTCACAAGCTTCTCTTCACCATGAGATGTTTCAACTGGGATTCATTTTGTGCTTGTCAGCATTTCTCAGGTTAGTGTTTGAAATGCAGCTGAGAACAAGAAAAAATATTTTTCGAAGAGTCCGAACGATTTTGCACACCGTGGAGTCTGCCCTTGTGTCTCAGTTGTGCCAAAAGGCCATTGTTGTTTTTCAGCTTAGGAGATGGCAAAACAAAAAACTGAGAGGCACTGTTTTGTTTGAGAATACAGGTGCTCAACTGTAGGAAATGTGGAAACCTGCATTTGGAAGCATATGATGTAGATTACCTCGTGAAGAGTAAAACCTCTCCTGAAAGCAGTGGGGAATACTGGGAACAGAGAAGGGCAAGTGAGAATCGATCATAGAATCATAAATGGCTTGGGTTGGAAAGGACCCCAAGGATCATCAAGTTCCAAACCCCAGGCACAGGCAGGGCTGCCAACCTCCATGCCTGGTACTAGACCAGGCTGCCCAGGGCTCCATTCAACCTGGTCTTGAACACTTACAGGGATGGGGCATCCAGAGCCTCTCTGGGCAGCCACAGTGAGAGGGAGAAATTGGAAGGGATAAAAAAAAAAGATTATAAAATTCAGAACAGAAGAGAGATGATTAAGCTGTGATTGTAAGCGTGCTGTCTGAAGACTCAAGCTGTGCATATGCTTTGGTTCTGCTGAGCTCTGAGCCCTTGCATCACCGCTGCCCATCGCTCCTCCTGTCTGCGTGTTCCTGTGTGTCACTCGAACCTTCATGGAGGAGACCTGTGTGAAGACCTGTCTGCCACCCTGTGTGTCACCCTACATCACCCCATGCAAAAGATTTCAGTGCCAATTGGAGTTTCTGAATTCTGCTCTAACGCAAGTTCAGCCCTCCTTTCTATATGGTGTAGTGAACACACAGGTAGGTTTGAGTTCTGGTTTTTCACCAAAGAACATGTAACTCGAGGGGTTCAGTACTTTCAGTTCCATTTCCAGTCTCATTTTGTCTCTGCTGGTCCCTACCAGTGGTTGCACTGTGCTGAGCCAGCACAGCTGTTGGGTGATTCAGAGATGCGAGGCCCTGCTATGCTTATGCCAAGGTCTTTGCTCCTGCCAGCCCTAACCAAAGATCACCGTGTATCACAGAACGACAGAGCAGCTTGGATGGAAAGGATCTTCAAGCCCACCCAGTTCCCACCCTGGTCTGTGGGCCAGGTGCCACCCACCAGATCAGCTAGCGTGCTTCTGTTTGCTGTCTCCTGTAAAGAACGATGCATGGAAAGGCCATGAAACCGCATCAGCAGTGAGCTGAAGGAAATTATTGAATCCACAGTGATGATAATCATAGCCTGAGCAAACTGACTGAAATTAATGCACCAGCTGAACTGTTCTGTCTGCTCTGCCTTGATGTTCCTCATTTAAAATGAATCTCTCCAGACCTGAAGGCTGTTTGGGAACAGCTGATGGTGCCCATAATGAGGATCCCGATCTTCAAGTCTCCAAACTGAAATTAGACATATGTCCTGACATGCTGACATTAATTTGAGCTGTTATAGCTGTAATGGGTTTATTTTGCTTGCATTTTTAATAGAATTTCAGGGGAAACAGGCTTCGCTCCATGAGTCAAGTAGGGGAAAGGCTGTGAGCAGGCATAATTTCAAAGGTTAATTTGAAAATGCTTTTCTTGACAGAACTTTTCTGAATTACAAGGTTACGTGAAAATGCGGTCTGGTAGTAGTTGACATTGCGGCTGGAAAAGAGGGCTGGGTGCTGCAGTGAGTGTAACATTGACAGGGACTGGTGTCCAGCTCCAGTATGACTGCAAGTAGCATACAGCCATAAATCAAGGCAGTGCAAGCAGATAATTGATTGCTAAAGTCTGTTTTAGTAATTTAATGTGTGGCATCAGGGGAGTCAAAAAAGACCCAAAAGGGAGAGCAAGCCCCAGTCCTGAATGCTTTCCTTAAGTGGAGCTCAGATAGTTCCACTGAGCCCCCCACCCACACCCAGCCCCAATGGGAAGCCCTCTGCACAGCCCCACAGAAAACCCACAGATGAGCCAAAGCTATGCCCAAACTGCCTCATCAGTTTGTTGGGTATCGTTTAAATCCCACAATCTGAGGAGAGGCTGGATGGGGACAGCTGCTGCTGTACTGAAATAGCTTGATCTAGGCCAACGGGATGCAGCAACTAGCTGTGTTTTTGAAGGGTAAAATGTCACTGATGGCAGATTTTTAACCCGGTGCAATTCAGCAGATATTTGATACTTTTATTTCCTTCTGCTGACTTCATACAGTGGAACAGGAGGCGTGTTGCACGGATTAAACAGTATTCTGTCTGCAAATTAAAATCAATAACTTATTTATAGGGCTGCCAATGTTCCCACAACAAAGTAAGCCTGCCAAGTGGCTGTAAAAGTCCCGAATCAGATGCCATGTATCTCCAGCCCATTTCCACAGTTGGCTGGCTGTGGCCACAGATACAACACAGCCTATCCAGTAACCATACCTCCTGGTAATTGCAGTGCGTAAATAAATATGATTCCTGAACCAACCCGTGGTGATGGTTGTTTCCAGATCTATATGCTGCCTGCTTGTTTCCCACATATGCTGTTGTTAAACCTATTGTTGCTCATTGGGATTTTTTGGGAACCCATTTATTTTCCTGAAATGGACTGGCTAGATAGCGCACTGTGTTTTAACCTCCTGTAAATGCTCAAAAGGGCAGATCACACAGCAGTATTGGTAGCGTGACAGGAGATCAAAGCCTGATAATTGGTTTTCTTTCAGATTCCGCCCAAGAAACCCCTTCCTGTGATAGCAGCCACGGTATTTTGAGAAGATGGATAGCAGTGTTCAGCATGAGTGCAGTTCTTGCACCTTTGGTACACTGTCATTGTGTTTTTCTAGGACAAGAGGAAATGGCCTGAAGTTGTGCCAGGAGAATTGCTTCTAAGGTAGGATTGGTGAACAGGAGGCCTGGGGAAGTGGGGCATTCACCATCCTTGGGGGTGTTCAAGAACTGTGGAGATGTGGCACTGAGGGATGTGGTCAGTGGGCATGGTGGGACGGGCTGATGGACTAGGTGATCATAGAAGTCTTTTCCAACCTTGATGATTCTATCTTTTGGGAAGTTACAAGTCTTCTAAAATGGTGCAACAGTGAGAATGGTGAGTGGGACAAGAGAGCTGGCAGCAGCATCAAGCAGGAGAGCACCCAGAAGTGCCTACTGCTCTCCTCTCCTCTCCTCTCCTCTCCTCTCCTCTCCTCTCCTCTCCTCTCTTGTCCGAGGAGTGTTTGTGAATGGACATTTCAAAACACAGTGACCAAGTTGCCCACAGTTACCTGGAGGGGAAGGATCATGTAAACCATTCACTGTACACAGCCATTATGAAAACAGCAGTGCACAAGAGCACAGCACAAAGCCAGAAGGACATCTTTGGTAGAGGCCATAGATTTAGTAAGTTGTATCCGTGTATTCATACACAGGAAGGTTCTGGTGGTAGGATGTAGCCAGACAGAGTACAATACAAGCAGGACATTGGGACTGCTACCTTGATTACAGAGCACAAACATTCAGGGCACTTCACTCCTTGTGAAATCCCTTGATTTGTTCCTCCTGTAAATCCTTCTAGTCACCGTTCAGCTTTCCTGAGGTGTTTTGGCTCAGAGCAACCCTTGTTGAGATCTCAGGACCTCCTGGAGGCTGCCACAAGCAGTGCCTTGTGTGGCAGTGTCTATATGGAGATCCTGGATATAAAGATGATCACTTGCATGAGAATTGTTTTAAACAGTTTTATCCCTCTAAGTTGTGAAATGAGCATCTTGGAAAGGTGAACTTTGTTTAAAACAAGAGCCATATGTTTAGGTTGTGCTTATGGTGGGCATGATGAGATTGTTATACTTGGGCTGGCCGAAGTAAAGATTTCTTAAAGGCTGTCTGTTCAGTTATTTGTCCTGAAGAACCAGCAAGAGTAGGATGTGCTGTGGTGGGTTATAAAAGGCCCAATTTTAGAGTCTTTTCTGTCTCTGATTTCGGACTGGGACCGCAGCATCAAAGAGTTTCGGTGAGTTATAGCTGAAGCAGATACATATTCACATCTTTGTGCACTGGGGCTTCAGCCTTTTATTCCCTTTGCCTATGGATATACATGATCCTTAGGCTTATGTATCTCATCTGAGACTGATAAATTAGAGTAACTTCCCCATTCTGCTTCCTCCGCAGAGGCCCTGCAGCTCTCTGCCCCTTGCTTCCCTTCCTTCCGCGGTAGTGCCTGCCTCGTTAGGAGCACAGAGGTGGCAGAGATCTCCCCACCTCTGCCAAGAAAACGGAGTGAGCGGGCACGGGCGGAGGGCTGCAGAGAGACGCGATGCAAATTCTCATTTTGCAAAATGACTTTTAGCCAGAGCGCGGCTCTGAATGCGCTGTGACACCGCGCAGATGATTCTTGGCCCGTTAAGTAACAGTTTTCCCTATATTTATTGCTCTCGAGTTGCGCCTGACAGTTTTACTGCATGCAGACTGGCACATTATGAAAAGAAAAGTAAATAGGTCTGTGGAATCATGGCCGCGGTATTCCTGTTTGAGGGGAAAACAACTCGCTGCTTTCACCACATGTTTGAAAAGAGAAGACAGTTCTCCCTCAGTGTTTTATAGCAGCTCCCCCTCCCACCTCCCCCTTCTACCTTAAACAGTCTGGATTTGTTTGGCTTGTATAATTAGGCAACAGCAGCTGATCGGATTTGAATCAGCGGCATTATATCACTGCAAAAACCGCCTCGATTGATGGACAAGAGAGGCAACAGCCTGTTTATTTGCAAGAGCTATAAAATGGCCCGCCTGTGCCATGCTTGCAGAGAAGTACATTAGCTTCAGCTTTTTTTATAATTCTTTGAGAGTATATATACGACTGAGGCACTTGAACTCTATTATGATGTCAAGCTTCTGCTATTTTCTATTATCCTTGGGACAAAAGCAAAAGAAATGCTGGGTATGGGCTCATGAAAGAGAAGGCATTCTTTGAAAATAATTGTGCCCGTAACCCTTAGAGCACCGTTGGACCCATACAAATTAAAAGGACCATGATCAAAGTCAGAGCAGTATTTATTTAGGCTAAGATGCCTCTTTGCAAAGTAATTGCAATGGTGGTGCACACCAGCAATGCTGAAAATGTTTTAACCTCTTATTTCCTTCCTTGCAAATCCCACTAGAAGAGATGCAGCTATCTCCTTTTATCAGCTGAGATTTGGATTTAATGACTTGCCCTCTCCCTCCCAGCCTTTTCAGGCTGGTCAGTTAAGAGCAGGAGTAGCTTTCTATCCATATATTCCTCCCGATTTTTACCCTCAATTGCTTGCTGCTATCTCCAGCTGTGACCATTTCCTGTCTCGTGTTCCCCGGTGTGCATGGGAGCACAGCAGCTCTCCAAGGGTGGCTGCACGCAAGGATGCTGCAAACCCAAAGGGGAAAAATCCTGCAAAGCCAGGAGCTTTCCACTGCTTTTCTTGAGACACAGAGGCTTAACTAGTTGGGTATAAAGCTGCGTCTACTTGTTCTGTTGTATCCCTCTAGCAAAACAGTGGGATTGTCTACAGTAGCTCCTATAGGATTAGAGCTGCATTACTTGCAAGGCGAGCTGCATATCTGATGTACGTGGCTAGCTCGGGTGGCTCAGCTGGAGTGGATTTCCTGGTGCCTGACGGATGCTTGTGAAGCCAGCAGTGTGATGCATTTCCTAAGTCTTCAAACATTGGGTGTGGGGAAAAGGGAGCACACAGTCATTGGAGCTTGTTTGCTCAGTTTAAGAAATTGGCTTGAAATTGGACAGAAATTGAATCATAGAACCATAGAATGGTTTGGGTTGGAAGGGACCTTTAAGATCATCTAGTTCCAATTCCCTTGCAATAGACAGGGACGCCTCCCACTAGATGGGATTGCTCACAGCCCCATCCAGCATGGCCTTGAATGCTGCAAGGGAGGAGGCATCCACAACCTCACTGGTTGAGCTTTTGTCCCCTTCACTTTCATCTCTTTTCTGTCTGTAATACAGCTCTAGTATTCTGCAGAGCTGAAATGAGCAGAAGGGAGGAAGTGTGCCTATAGCCCAGAGGTGCCACGGGCCCCCTGCTGTCCCCTTATCCATCCTTCCTTGCTGCCCAGATCACCAGCAAATGGTGTTTGAAGAGTCCTTACTCGTGCCACCAATGCAGCCAGCACTGGGATGGCTGTGCCCAACCTGCTTTGGGCTCTCAGTACCATTTTCATGGATATCAGATTTACTGGGACATTACAGCGAGTATTTTCTCTGTCTGAGAAAGGGGAGAGCAAGCCAAACAGCAGCACTCTGCTGAACAGGCTCTTTCCACTTGGCAGTATAAAAGGTACCTTGCCACGCTTGTAAATACGGTGAGAAAATGGTGTCATCAGTCTGTAATGAGGTATTCCAGCCTCAGATTGCCATCTGTCAATGATATTTTAGCTGATTTTCTTTCAGGAAGGAAAGTGAGCTTATTTCCTTTAATCTCCTGAGAAATTACTCCCGTTATTTACAGCATTGGATTTCCTTAAAAAAAAGATTGTGCTGCAGCTGAGGGGATTATTTGAGCAAATAGAGGGTTTCTGCCTTTGTTTCATGGCACTAGCTCATTTAAAGAGCAAACCTCAGCGAGTGCCTTGCGGAGGCTGCTACAAGTTTCTTTACTTACCATTCCTTATTTCTCTGCCAAAAAAACCCCACCTGATACAGTATTATCAGCTGCACACCCTTTAGAAGTAATGAAACTTGGTCTACCTGGACTGACTTTAAAAGAGTCAATTTTTACAGTCCTGTTTTCGTGCTTCTGTTTGCGTTCTGTTTTGAGCCTCCGCTCATTGGAAATGCCGTATCGTTCGGATGCCATGAAGCTAGAAACTTCTGGAAAGAAAGCACGGCTTTCCAGTGCAACCCCAGTGAACTGCTGCAATGCCTGAAACACCCGAGCCGGCGGCAGCAGCTCAGCTCTGAGCTTTGGTGCAGGCGTGCAGCAGCGGGATGATGTGGGGTGGCTGAGATCCTTTTGCTGTCTCTGGCTCCTTCCTGAGAAACACACTTCTCGCTCCTGCTATGCAGCTGCGCTGGGGTGGGATCAGGGATATTCAGACTTTTAATTACACTCAAGGGACTCTGGTGAGATCAAATCCCGGATCTGGAAAGGAGGTGGGAAGCACCTGAAGGCAGTCGCGTGCAGCTAATGATGTGCAGGTTCAAAACTGGGAAACACGTCCCCATAGAACTGTTCTTCCCTAAACACTGTGCTGCCGCTTATTAACGTAGCTGTTGCCCGAATAAGCCTAAAGAATCAGCTCCAAACCCAGCATTCATTTCACTGCCATCTAATGATTTTCCCCCGTCCTTCCACATTAGTTTTCTTTTAGCAGGGGACATCATTTTTCATATGACTTTCAGCTATCTCCAGTTGGAGCTCTGATGTCTGCTTGGTGCGGTCGGTAAACGTGGCTCTGCAGCTACTGCTCAGGGGCAGATTCTGACCCTGTGTGCTCTGGCGTTTCCTCCCTTCACCAATAAATCCACACAGAGCCACACAAGGAGCGTGAGGCTGCACTGGGAGTTAAGACAGGATGCAGGGAGGGGAGCTGACCCCTGCTGCACACACAGCTTTGGCATTAAATACTCGATTACAACAAAGAATTGCCAACTCACACTGTTTTAATATAGTTCAGCACTGATATTTGTTTGGGCTTTTTCCCATATTTTTAAATATTAGGAGGAAGTTTTTCACCCAGAGGGTGGTGAGGCACTGGAACAGGTTGCCCAAGGAGGCTGTGGATGCCCCATCCCTGCAGGCATTCAAGGCCAGGCTGGATGTGGCTCTGGGCAGCCTGGGCTGCTGGTTGGTGACCTGCACACAGCAGGGGGTTGGAACTGGATGAGCACTGTGGTCCTTTTCAACCCAGGCCATTCTGTGATTCTGTAATGATTCTATGATTCCTTAGGCTCTATTACCAGAGTCATGCTGGCCGAGAAACTCTTGGTTTCCCCCCACCCTAAAAGTAAGTTTCTACTTCATGATTAAAGACAGAAGCTTGAAGACATGATTAAATGCATTTGAAAGCTTTCAAAGAAAAGCAGAAGGTAAATAACTCATTGTGTATTATCTTTCAGAAAGACAGCACCTCCTGTTGTTGTGAGGGCTGACGCATGACCTGAGTGCTGCTGGTTGGCAGCACTGTTGTTACAATTCATGGCAAAGTTTGATTATTCTGTTGTTGCTATCATTCACATTGTTAATTGAGTTCATGTAGTGCACGTTCGTACTGCAGGAACTGATTTCTCTATCTGGATCTCTACACAGATATGTTGTTAGTGCAAAGAGGAGGAAGAAGCAGAGGTGTGGTTGAGTTTGGATGTGGTACCTGCAGAGGCATGAGGATCGTCGGGAAGCATCTTCCTAAGCATCTTCCTCCTCCCCACATCGAGCTGATCTCTTTCAGAGCAGCTTAGGAGCTGCTGGCCCTCTGCTTACCAACCCAAGAGCTGCTGTGCTCTGTTTGTAGCTATCTCCTGCTGTGCTCCAGAGGCTGCTGAGCTCTGGAAGGAAGAGGCAGAGCTCCTTGCTCCCTGCTCCTGCTTCTAGCATGGGGCTCTTTGCACTGTGGTTTGCCAGGGTAACCACCCACAAGCAGGTTTGGTGCTGAACACAGTGCTTCCATCCCCCCATAAACAGTCACTGTCCACCAGGGCTTCAGAGCAGCTCCTTCCCCAGCTCCAGGAACATCCCATTTCCCATTAAAAAACCCAAACAAACGATAAATGTATCACAGATAAATGTATTTACTGAGATACCACAGAGTGGAACATTTTATCATAAAGTACATTGCAGAAAATTGCATCCTGGAGAGCAGTACTTTTTCTGCAGGTTCTCCTCCCTGTTGAAAATACAGGATTTCATGCGTGCAGGAGTCTCTTGCTTGGTACAGAACTTACTGAGGTTTGTATTTCAGTAAAGCCTCAGTTTTGCAGCAGTGAGCAAAATCTATTCATGAAGCACATGAAGAAGTACAGAAGTAGTAAAAAGAAATCTTCTGCACTCCAAATGTGCTAAACAGTTGCTGCTCCTTCACTGAGAAGGTCTGTGCATATCCACAGGGAGGATGCAATGGAGCTGCAGAGGTGGAACTGCTGCGGTGCTGGCACTGCAGGGTTGCTGCTCACTGCAAGGGTTCAGCCCTGCCCATCCCAGCAGCCCCAGTGCCGGGTGGGACCAGGCTGGGGAATTCCCTTACAGTGTGATTCGTCACACTGCCCCTAGTTTTGTAATTAATTTTCTTTGCTAATCCTAATGGCTCACAGTCCAGAATGCTTCAGGACTGCCTTCTGAAGCCCAGACTTCATACGTGCCCAGCGCCCTGCTGTCCCAAAGTCCTGGTGTCTCAGGATGTGACCCATCAGCTCTCCATGTGCGCACTGAGCCAGGCACTGGGCTGCACTGCTGCTGCTAAAGGCTCCGCTGAGGGTTTGCTGGAATGTGTGTAGTGAGAGCGCTGCAAATTTCATTTACAGTCTTCAGAGCCTCCTAAGGATCTCATCGCAAAATGAAGAAGGGAAAACCTATTTTTAACATCTCGGAGGATGAATAGAAAGTGGTAACTGTTTTTCTTGCTTAACTTACACTTTTGTTCCCTTCTATCTAAACATAGTCTTGGTGCTTCTTTATTTCAGGCTGTAAAATTCCTGGAGGTTGACTAGCTGGAAAATCAGGGGTGACATTGAGTTTAAACTTTCAGACTGAAAACTCTTTGAATGAAATTCTTCCTACACTGTTTACCCACTTTCCATTGATACTCCTTCTTTGTTTTGGTAGAGCCCCACAGATTTGATCTGTCCTGCAGTTATGCTTTTGGGCCAAAAAAGACTCATTTTAGCCAACGTATTCCCGCAAATACATAGAGTTAAGTTTGCGTGAGATGTATTTTGAGTTTTATCTCAGTTATATATCTTTATATATATATATATATAAAGTTTTATATAAAACAAACATTCTGCATTTTCCATTCTGAAAAATGAATGGGGACTGGCAAACATTAGAACAAAGAGAGCACCTTGCCCTATGGAAGCACAGCCTCTTAAAATGTTATCAAGTTACAGAAACCATGGTGGAATGAAAACATCTTTGAGCTGTCAAAGTCCCCATGAAATCCTTTATCTGTGAAATAGTAACATCCCTCCCAGAAACTGAAGGTACAGGAAGGAAAGCAGGAAAAGGCTCACATGGCACAGATACCTTATAGCCCTTCCAGTACCTGAAGGAGCCCACAGAAAAGCTGGGGAGGGACTTTTTATAAGGGCAGGTAGCAACAGGACAAGGGGAAATGGCTTTAAACTGGAAGAGGGTAGATTTAGACAGGAAGAAATTCCTTACTGTGACGGTGGTGAGATACTGGAACAGGCTGCCCAGCAAGGTTGTGGATGCTCCCTCCCTGGAAGCACTGAAGGCCAGGCTGGATGGGGCTGTGAGCAACCTGGGCTGGAGGGAGGTGTCCCTGCCCATAGAGGGGGTTGGAATGAGGTGATCTTAAGGGTCCCTTCCAACCCAAACCATTCTGTGATTGTATGATTGCTTGATTCTATGGCAGGAGATAAGCCAGGTCTGCCCGGCAGTGAGAGAGTCAATGCTTCTGGCACTGATCTTCCTTTATTTTCATATGTGAAGAAAATAAAACATCCATTCATGTGCAAGTGGTACAGTCAGGGAACCTGAAAATGAAAGCACTGGCTAAAAAAAAAAGCTGGCAGAAAAAGGCTTGCAGTTTAGGTGTTCTATATGGCTTTGTTTTAAGAAATGTTAAAATTGTGACGAGTCTTAAGGATCATTGGCCTCCCGAGGTCAGTTGTTCTGTAATTGTATAAAAGAGAGACTCAGGCCTTCTGGTCGCAAGGCAAGATCTCCAATACACTTGTGAATACTGAGGGTAAGTAACCGTGTCCAGCTCCAGTGGGAGACAAATTCATTGCTGCAGCAAAGGTTTTCCATCATATTGCTGTAATTTGATAATTTCAGTGCTGCTGGTAAGGGAGTCTACGGCAGAAGCTTAGAGAATTATCAGCTAATAGCTCCTGGAGGCCTGCAGCTGATATTAAACTTGAACTTTTATGAAACTGGATTTTCTTCTACAAAGTGGTAAAAAGCATACAGAGCTAAATGAGAAAGCGTTTTCTCCCTTTGCGTGGGGAGCCTGCTGTCCAATCCCCCAGCAAGGACACAACTTAGTGCTGGGGGATGGCAGCGGGATAGAGAAGGTTCTGGAAAAAACATGGCAGCCACCATTGCCGAGGACAGCAGCTGCAGTTGGTGTGCACACAAACTGGGGCTGAGGGGCAATTCGGAGCCACGGTTTGAGGCCTGTGCCACCGACTTCAGTGGGCTCAGGACCACGTGCAGAAGGACCAATTTAATTAAAGAACCACATCTGGAGAAGAATGAGGAAATACAGGGCACAGGGAGCAAGTGAAAAACTCGAGTCCTGAGGGGATATAACCTGCACTAGCTAATGCAGTGAGTAGCTAACATCACTAGAAACAGATATTTAAGTCCATATCTCACTGGATAAACTTGGAACGGCGATGAACAAGTCAGCAGCGTCCTCTACTGTGTTGGCAAAGAGGAAAGATTCACTGCCCAAAAACAAGCAAACAAAGGGAAAAAAAAGCACCCGCAGCCTGGCAGAGGGAACGCTGCTATTTGGGGTGACCTTCTCTTTTCGTGTATCTGTGGAATGCAGAAAGGTGCCTTCATAAAAGCAGTACGCTGCCAAATTGGTTATTTCAGTGCCGTAGTGTGTCAGCTGGCATTTGTGTGCTTGTTGTGACTTGCATGATGAGAATAAATTCTATACAGTATCATATTTTAGTCAGTTGAGTTTTAGGGAAGAGCTCTTTGTGTGCTAAATGAAGCGTGGTGAATATCCTTGAATTAATACCTAAATTCTCTGCATGGGTAAAGTTGCTTTGGTCTGCAAGCGTATGCTTAAGAGAATTTTACCAGAAGACAAGCAAACCTGTGCCAACCGCAGCACGTGCATTGCACTCCAGGTGAGGCTCCCACCATGGAAGATTCTCAGGTCCCAGCACTGGGGAGTGACCCCAGGTTTACAGGCATTGCAACTATCTCAGCCTTTGCTCACAAGGCAAGACTTGACAAAATAACCCAAGAATGGGAAATATAGGGACTGGACTGGTCTTTTATTTTTAATTAATTGTAATTAAATGCGTCCTGCTCAGAGAAAATTAGGTCAGGAAACCCTCATAAAGGCTTCCAGGACTGTATGGTACTCAACTTGGCAGGCTCCACAGCAAGGAGAGGAGACCTTCAGCATTAAAAAGCTGAGTTTCACGTACAGTAAGGTAAAGGTTTGATAGCAGCAGTCTTGTGGTATGCTTTTTCCTGTAGCCTACAAGTTAGTCTGCTCATTGATCCCTACAGGACTGAAGCCAGGAAACTCACAGTTGTTATAAAACCATCATTACAAGACTATGGGGGATATAAGAAAGAAAATCAGTTGGCACTTTTCTTAGGTTCTCACAAAGTTTCTCTGATTGCTGCATCATTGGGAGCAGCTGTGCAGGGCTGGGAGGAGGCAGCTTCCAGAGCATGAAGGAGGGAGAGGTAGGAACCAAGCCAATGAGTGAGCAGAGGGATACAGGTGTTTGCAATCAGGGAAAGGGTCAATAAATGCCCTGCAACTCCATTCTGTTACGCTGCTTTTGCTGCAGGGTGGGGAGCACCTGAGCTGAGGTTAAACCTCTGGAGGAGGACTTGTCTGGAGGGCTGAGGTAGGCTGGAGGAAGAAGGTTTAAAACTTCTACATTTCATTTTGTCTTTGGTGTTTTGTGCTTTTTGTTTTTGCAGGAAAAAATAACTGCTCTTACTTACTTTCTACTGTAACATGTTTTTTGTTTTTATTTTTTATTGGGGTCTGTTAAAGGGAAGGGTTTGGGCAAGCCTGCCTCAGAGTCTGGTCTGATTTGTGATCCTCCCTTATCTACCTTATCATTGATGTGAATCTGTGGGTTAGTACCCAGTGGTGGTCGCATATATATATGTTCCATTTTAACTGTAAGAATGAATGCTGAAAGGAAATGAGGTATCAGTCTAACTTGTTCCAGGTCAGGGTGGTTAATTAAAGAGAAAAATGTAGCCTGTGGCAAAGACCAGGAGGGTCTAAAGTGCACAGAGTGAGGGATGATTAAAATATATGTAAAGATAACCCGCTTTTGATTGCTGCAGATTTCCTGTTCTTTAAGTCAAATCCCTGCTCATCCGATGCTGTTAACAAATCTGTAAACTTCAGCAGAAGTTCAGCAGTTTGAAGCCTACTGTGCCGAATGGTATTTGGTTTGTAGGCTTATTTTGTGTTGTACGGTGCTGCTGTGGGTTGAGAGAGGTGTTTTATTTAAAATATGCTTGGGCATCTTTTGTTGTTGTTCTCCCCCAGTGAGGAGGGCCTCTCTGGTGCAGGGAGGGCTGTGGGTTGAGGTGGGCAGAGAAGGTTCTGCAGGATGTGGGCCTTGGGGAGGGGGTGGCCAAAGGGACCCGGCCAGTCTTGGAAGTGCCCCGAATGAGGTTTCAAAAGAGGTTCTGTGAGGCACGGGGGACTTGCAGAGCTGGCAGTAATGCCATAAATAAAATTGGGTTAAAAGCAAGGCCTTGTGTGTATGGGCATAATGGTGGGAAGCGGAAATCTTAAAACTTTGTTCTACTGTATTGGTTTCTCCTGTTTTAGAGTTGCCTATGTTCAGTGCTTCTTCAAACAAAAAGTGGTTTTGAATTCTAATTTGGAGGTCTTGAGAGCTGTGGGTTGGTCTGAACTTTGCTGTGTGTAGGAGGGCAGCCCTGCTGCAGGATGGGAAGAGTTGGTCTGAGTTGATACAGAGATGTGGAAGTTATTCTGTGAGCTGTGATCCGGTTACAGGGAGCTCATTCTGCTTAAATCTTTCCAGTGGTATCTCTGATAATGAGAATACAAGTTCTTCAAAAGGATTTGAAAGTGTTGACAGTGAATTATTATTGGTCTATTGAGTGTTTAAATTGCTAATATTATACTCAAAAGCCTGCTTTATAAGGCAAGCTCTTCTTGAAAGATTTATGGCTGCAGTCACAGAGGGTCTCGTAAACTTAGCATTGAGTATGAAGCTGTATCAGTCACAGCTTTCTGTAGTGGATTACTGTTTGCAGTGCTTGTCATGGCTGCTACCTGTTCTCAAGCCTTCAGCAGGTTGACCTGAGTGGAAAGTGGTGGGAGAGGAGTTCTTTCTGGAAACTAGAAGACATTGACTGATGTGTGAGAGCATGGTCATCTTGGGATGTGTTGATGGAAGCTTGCATCCTCTATGTGAGAAGCAGGTGGAGGTGAAGTCAGGAGTGAGTTCCAACCCTTAGGAAATAGTGCCATTCATGTAAGCTTCTGGACGCCTTTCTGGGAGCAAAAACCAGAAACACGCACATAAAATTGCAGTTCAAAGGATGCTGTGTTGTCCCTATAGTTTTATTATGGGCTACAAATGTATTTGGGGGTATTTTTCTTCAGTAAATTAAATTTACTAATAATTCAGTAGCACATAGGTTTGCTTGCTTACTTTTAGATGTTTTCTTCAGTGTGATGGCAACTGCTAATCTGTTGCAGCAGAAATAACACCCCCACTCCCCATCCACATGAGGCGCTGAACGAAGCACCGCTGCATGAATAGCAACCCTGAAATCCAATCTAATTTGAATGAACTGCTTAACAGAGGTACTGCTCTTGCCTTTCCATATCCATACGTACCAAAAGTAATCAAAGTTGCCTTTCTATTCATTTTCTTTTGTATATCAATCTAAAAGAGTTCTGGAGTGTAATTTACAGCACAGCTCCTGTGCTTTGCTCTATTCTGAAATAATTAGGAGATTATTTTGGTCAATATGAGTGAACTCGGATTTAATGCTTTTCAATGGCTAGTTGCATTAGTGACTCTTCAAGGATTAGAAGCTTAATGAAATGCACACATCAGGGCAGTGGTTTAATCTTGTTCTCATAAAATCTTCACAACAAGATAATAAACCGTAGGAGCAAAAAAATCATTTTGACAAACCTGTCTAGCTTTCAGGCTGTGTGTAGTCTGAGATAATTACCTATGGGCCACTTCTGTCATGTGGGGGATTGCTGAAAGGGCAACTTCAACTGAAAGTATGAAGGCACTGCAATGGCAACGGAATTCAAGGCTAGGAATTAAGAGTGAGAAGTCTCCCCTTCTTCTGTGCTGTGATGTATAATCACATGTATCAAAGTATGTGTTTGCAATCAAGTTGCTTGGAATTTTCCATTGTTTTCATAAGGAAAAGAATCCCTAAGTATTATGTTGAAAGGAACCACTCTGGATCGAGTAGTTTTGAATTCATTTTCAAAACTTAGCAGTGGAACAGCACAGCATTCACAGCCTGGGTGGTTTGGTAACTTCTGTTATCTTGAAGCAGATTTGTCTGATTTCTATCAGTCAATCAAAATCACTTTAGCTTTTAAAGATGAACTTCTCTGTGGTTGTTGGAAGCATTGGCTTAGTTTGGTGGCTGTTAAATGGCCTGCAAGAAACAGGCAGGGGAGTCCCTGACCAGTCTGCAGTAGGTGGGCAGTTCTTACATCTTCTGCAAGAGTGGTGGTCTGCTTCCCTGTAGTGGGAGCCTTTCTTCACTTCTTCCATGAACTGGGGAGTACAGGGACTGGGCAGAAGGGAAAGTTCTCTTGTAAGTGATCCTATACTCTGTGGCCTGTTAAACTCTCAGCGCTTCATGCAAGTTGTCAGGTTCAGGGTGGAGTTTGAGAAGGGATTTCTGGCACAAAACTAGAAATTAAAAAAAAAAAATTACTCATTGATTAACTCAAATTAAAAAGAAGTTTCTAAACTTGAGCTCGATCTCCAGTGCTGACCTACTGCAGGCTGTGAATTCCTATCCCTTTTCCCTTCTCCTCCAGCCCTGCCTTGGCCAGTGTAGGTGCAGTCAGGTGCTAGATGTGGTCTCCTACCGATGGAGGAGAAGCTACTGTGTTGGCAGGCTGTCCTTCAGATATGGAACTGTTACAGAAGCCTAGAAGAAAAAAGTATTTGAATGGGAAAGCAAATGCTATGTTGTACATAGCATCATGTTGGAACTCAAGTATAAAAATGTTGCAGCTTTATATAATGTTTTTTTTAAAGAATTGAGTTGAAAACAAAGGTGGATGATGTTAGTTTCTTATCAGACTTCATTTTGAGATTTTCAGGGTGTTCCTCTCTGTCAGTTGCTCTGTGGACACCATTGAATTGCTTTGTAGATGGCTATGAAGTGGGTAGCACCCATTAAATAGTGTGATCTTGCCAGAAATTAGATGGACCAACAGTTTAAGGTGAATGTAAAAACTTTTGCACTTATCTTTCTGGCAGTCTCTTTGCACTTTTTTTGGTGCAACTCAAACATTGGGGATGCTGGGAATAGGAGGGGGAGCATCTCTGGTTAGATTTATGTAACAGTTTGAAAATGAGGAGAACTTGCACAGGGGAAATCTCATTTATCATTGGCACTACTTCTGAAGTTGGACTTCTAAGATGGATGTGAAGAGGCTGAATAAGACTCCAGGGAGGTTGAGATGTATTTTCCTAGGGATAATGGCAAGACTTCCTTGAGAACTCTCTCTGGTTTCCTCAGCCTGGATGCCCTTAAGCTGCTGTGCTGGCATCTCGCTCCGTATTTCTGTCTTCCTGTTAATCAAAGCCAGAATAGTTCTTAGTTACTACATTTAAATGAACTGCTTTCTGGTACTGTGATTCAGCTGAGATTTTCATTTTTGTTTTTATACAGTAACTTACAGTAATTTAATCTGAACTTGGATATAAACAAAGCACATAAATTAAAGTTCTGTTATTGACATAGTCTCAGACCAATGAATATTTGTTTGAATTATGGTGTTCTGATTGAATACTAAGTTAATGATGTTTCTGGTCAGTTTGAACAATTAAGTACTATTTGAAAGCAGGTAGGATATAGCTATGTCTCTTGTGAGGGTTCTGTCCCATATCAAGCAATTTGGAAGCTGTTTTTTGACTCTGCTGGCATCGTTTGTAGAATATTTGTCTTACTAATGAACTAATTGAGCTCAAAAATTCTGTCCTGGATCTGGGACTTCTTGGTTTATAATGAGTTTACTCTGACTAGATATACTACTGACACATTTTTATCCTTCAATTTTTTGAGGTGATGTGATGCTTGAAGGGTCCTTATCTTTGCAATGCTGCTGGTGAACAAGTGTGCTTTGCTGACTAGATTACCTAGTCACACTGTCCCTTACTTTGTGTTCAGTCACTGGCACTTCTTCCATGCTGTGGTGTGTGTAGAACAGAGCAGTGCATTCCAAGCAGTGCTTTGAGGGCACAGTCCTGTTTTGAATGGGAATTGAAAAATTGTGTGGATGCAACCATATCTAAAGCAGAAGGGGAAGGTCTGTGGTGATGCCAGGTGGTCTGGATAAGGTAGGAAGCAGGAGAAAGGGGAGCATGGTCTTGTTTGCCATTGTAAAACAAGGCCTGTGGTATGGCAAATAGCTGAGTGAACCCACTGGTAATGAAGAAAATAAATGCAGCAATGGGAAAATCATGAGCTTGATTTACCCAAGGTGGAACAGTTTAGCAGGAGCAGGGAACAGCCGTATTCTCAAGTATCTTCAGAATGAATTAATGGCAGAAATCAATTTTTCTTCAGTGTACTTGGCAGTGAAAGCTATTCTCCCTATAGAAATCTAGCAACCTCTGATATCAGGAGATGAAAGTACAGACCTGGGAAGGATCTTAAGAGAGCAGAGCTTGCCATAGATGAGATGTGCTGGAAATTGTTTGAGTGATAATGGGTGAGGAGGCGAGCTGCAGCTGTGTGTGGGGGGAGATGATCTTGTTTAAAGGGAAGCAGTGTGGAGCTCATCTAGGGATGTGCTGCAGGATAAACCATTCTGTGGCTTTTATGATGAGATGTACAGGTGACTGCTGGTAGAAAGCTGCTTAACGTGGCTCAGAACTGCAGGAATTCATGAAAAGGAAAGCCAAAAATGTGCAATATGCATAGACTACAAGGGTTTAATAAGCCAAGTGCACACCTTAATAGGTGCTCAGATTTCTAAAGGGTGTTTCCAGTGTGGTGAGGATAAGCTCCCATCATCCTCTCACCTGTTGAAATCGTAAGTGGCCCAGTGTCACAAATACCTCAGTGCTGGATGTGTTTAAGTACAGGACTGGCTGCTACAAGCTCAAGTAAATAAACAAAGTGAAAGGGGGAAATAATGAATGTGGCCTTGAAAGAAGGCAGGCTCTTCAGTAAAGGAACTGAGTTGGTCATGAAATGTTTTTATGTGGACTTGTGTTGTTGAAATGAACTAATAAGCTCTTCAGTAGTGCAGAGCAAAATTGAATATCCAGGGGGATGGGGATCTGACCACACATGCTCACAGGATAGGCCATGAGCTGGGTGCTGTTGGGAGTATGCTGGGATAATAAAAATAAATTGCTGAATGTAAGGGGCCTAGGACAGAGTCTGATTGCAAGACACTGAAGCTGCCTTTAGGAAAAGCTTTCAATATGAATTGTAGTCACATGCCGTGGTCCTGGGAAGACCTGACCTGCAGCCAGCTGTAAGGAAGGCTTGGTGGCTGTAGCAGACATGCTGGTGAGATGCCTATCTGGGCGGGAGGCAAGGATCAAGCCCAAATCCTAGAAAACAGGTCTGCTGTACATCTTCAGGGAGGATGCCAAGAGATGAGCCTCAAAGTGAGGCTGATGTCATAACAACTTTGATGAATGGAGATATAAGCTAAACATAACGTGTAGGGATTATGAAATTATTCTGAATGAAGTCTTCAGCTTAGGTGGTTGCTGTGCTCTGTACACCATGACTTGCTGATTATGCTGTGCATTGGTGTCTGTGTGGCTGGAGGAAGAAAACTAATGGTAAGCTGAATGTGTTGCGTGTGAACTGCTGGCTAACACATAATCAAGTTTAAATGTTATAAATAAAGCTCATCCCAAGGGAAAGCCAGGATTTTCTGAGATGAGGAGAATTTGTTGAAAGACGTGTTCTGTGGTGAGGAGTGACAGCCTTCCGTACTGATAGAAATGAACCTGAACATCTGTCACTGGAAAAAGTGTCTCGAGGATGACAGTGAACAAGTTCTTACTC
Organism: Perdix hodgsoniae; assembly: GCA_035772895.1. Taxonomy (NCBI): domain Eukaryota; kingdom Metazoa; phylum Chordata; class Aves; order Galliformes; family Phasianidae; genus Perdix; species Perdix hodgsoniae. Next base: position 4,977,599 of record JAPSGF010000017.1, on the reverse strand, counting down.
CACTCTTCCTGCAAACAGCTGTGAAAGACTTGGAATGGGAAGGGCACATGTGGGGAGAGCTGTACCCAGGTAGTTGTTGCTTTCTGAATGTTCATGCCCTTCAGGCTTGTTAACCACACTGTGCTGCTATTGCACTGCACTGCTGTCTTCATTGTGTTCAATGCCCAACACCTGCTGGGAGGTGTCATGTGCACATGGGGTTTTCTAGAAGCCTAAACAATTCTTAGTGCCCTTGTGCATCTTGGAGTCACTTTTTTGCCATCCTGGAAGTGATGCCAGCAAAGATCTCATGTGAGTGAGCTGCCTTTCTCCTAGAAGGTGTGGGTCACTTGCAAACAGTCTCTTGGAAGTTCTTTGAGGAATTTGTGGGAAATAAAGATCAGTTGCGGTGCTGGGAGATCAGGGTCTTGTTTCATTTTGTTGTTTTTTTTGTAATTTTTTTAAGAAAGGAGGAAGTTTTTCACCCAGAGGGTGGTGAGGCACTGGAACAGGTTGCCCAAGGAGGTTGTGGTTTTCCCCATCCCTGCAGGCATTCAAGGCCAGGCTGGATGTGGCTCTGGGCAGCCTGGGCTGGTGATTGGTGACCCTGCATATGGCAGGGGGTTGAAACCAGATGATTTTTGAGGTCCTTTTCAATCCAGGCCATTCTATGATTCTATGAAAGCTTTCCAAGATTGACCAACCAAGAGGCCTTGGAATGACATAAGTAGGATTACAACACCTAGGCAGTGTGATGAGACCTCAAATGGGTTAAAATCAGCATCTGCAGCTCTAGTGTCACTGCCTGGCTCCTCTGCTCTGGTAATGGGGACTTCAAGGTGGCCTGAGGACAGAGGGCAGTGAGATGAATGCCTGGCCATGGCCTGGTGCCTGATGTAGTGACAGGCAACCCTGCTAGGGGTGGGGGGGTTGAAACTAGTTGGTGTTTGAGGTCTTTTCCAACCCAAGCCATTCTGTGGTGCAGCTGTGTGCATGGTTAGGGTGTCCTTCATGGGGCACTGCATTTGTTCACTGTGGCATGCCCTGAGTTCAGGGTGCAGCTCTGAACAAGCGGAGGCCTCCTGTGGTTGCTTTTTTTTTCCTTCAGCACAATGATTGAGAAAGTTTTGTGCACTGATTGATGTTTCTATTCTGGGGTATTGATTGGGTTTGTTGAAAATGGTCAAACAAAATAAAGTAGCACTTGGATCGGTGCACTCTGAGAAATTCATCTCTTGCAGACTCAGTGATTGGATCACGCTGGGCTTTTTTTCTTTGCACGTCTTTGTTTCAGCCTGGTATTAAAAGCCCTTCTGATCCCACAGCCAAGAGACACAGCAAACAGCTCTGCTGCAAACAACATGCACACACCGTACAGGGAAGAAAGGCTGTCACTGTGACCCTGCCTTGACTCCAGTTATTCAGTCAGAGGCAGAACTGCCTTTTGGAGAAGTCGCTCCCAGCATTTCAGATGAGTTTGCATCTTCCCAAAAAGTGAAACAGAAGTAGAGTTGTGATCTATTTTACTGGGGAAGCTGATTACTGTGATAGCACTCTGCTGGAGGCTGGGTGGGTCTTGGTGAGAACTGCTTAACAGTCTGCTGAATGACATTCATACCTTCCCATGTATTAAATCCAATTCGGTAACTGTAAAGAACTCTAAGAACCTGACGGCTCTGGGGGCTGCTGTGACTTTGAAGTCAGCATGGCAGAACTGCTTTCTGTCACCTAACTGCCTGAGGTGAGAAGTGGCTGTACCTCTTTGTCAGGAGGGATCTCAGGAAGGGCTTTTTGGATCCTGGTTCTGTGCTCTGTGACCTTGGGAAGCTCGTGTGCACATGGCTGAGGGAAGAAGTGTTGGCAGTTCAGGGCGGTGTGTGCAGCAGCAGTGAGGTGTCCAAGGGGTGTTTGCAGGGAGCATGGGGGTAAGACTGAGGAAGCACTTGGTTCCTGAAGGGCACTGTAGGAAAAATAAGAAATACAGAACAACTTCTTTGCCCATGAAGAGTAGCACAGTGATCAAAGCACTGAAATGAGCTGAGGCTTCTGGGGCAAAGCTGCTTCCAGAGTTTCGGGAGAGTCGCTGGTGTGGCTTCTGAGACTTAAAGGATTAGCTCAAGAATTCAGACATCCATGGTTTGGGTGCAGTGAGCTCTGTACGTGTGCCACTCGATCCCAAATGACTCCTCTGTGGGAGCACCCTGCAGCTTGATGTTGAGTGATGGAGACCTGGAACATCAGGAGCCCAGGGACAGCTATGGGCAGCTGAAGGCCTCAGCTGCCTCGTCCTCCCCAACAGGCCATGGGGGGCTGTGTTTCTGTTGTGTATGCCTGGCTGGTTGCATGGGATGCTGCAATGGCACTGGATCCTCCTGCCCAAACCATGCATTCTGTGCCAGTAGCAGGTGCTGGTGTGTTTCAACCTTGAAGCTGGTTGGAGGTGGCACTGGGCTCTGCTGTAAGCAACCTGAGGGTGGGTTGGGTTGGCATTATGGCTGGGGCAGTGCACTGGGCCATGTGCTTGTGCTGCATGTCTTGTACCTGGGGTTGTCTCCAGTGGCTCCTGCAGTTGGTTACAGCAGCTGATCTCTAATGCACAAAATAAACTCAGATTTGCCCTTGATTGAGATCATTTTATTCATCTGAATAGAATGTGCCAGCTAACTTTGCAGTGGCTCTGATATCTGAGGACAACATGTAGGGGAAATAGGAACCCACAGCAGTTTCAGGTGTTGTTTTTGCAAATATAGGTTGATATACTTAATGCCTGTCCATTTAGAACAAAAAGTTAGTAGCTGTGCTGGAGAAAGATGTGCTGATGTTCTTTTGTGCTGACAGCTAAATGACTGGATCTGCAGTGCCTCTGCTTCAGCGTATGGCTGTTGTAGTGGAACACTTTTAGTGTATTAATTTGTTTTAAAAACAGTTGATTTAGCCTTTGCTATAGCATTAAATTCTGCTATTCTGCTTTCTGGGAAATAATTTCTCTTTTGTTGTCTCAGAGTGGAAAAAAATATTTCAGCTGCTTGGCAGAAGAATTAACAGACGTGGTTTTGAGATAATGCGTTCCAAGTTCCAAAAAATCTCTTAGGGGGAAAACAACAACAGCATAAAAACCCCACAAACAAACACCAGAAGTAACAGCTGGGAGTGAGGTGGCTTACTGTTTAATACCTTCCTACAATAACAAATTGCCCAGTTCCAGTGCTTTTATTACTCTGTTATTGACAGAGGCTCATTTTTGAAGTCGCCAGATAGAAGAAAATTAGGACTTCCACTGTGCTGCCTGCATTTCTGAAGGAATTTTGGTTTAATGTATTAGAACAGGGAGAGCTGGTGGGTTTTAAGGCAAGGATGTGTTCAACTTGGAAGCTCTTAATTCTGACGCCCATTCTGTAACATGCAGTTTACAACTGCGAAATAGCTGTAAATGTCAGTGTTCTGTTGTGTGGGTTAGCAGCACGCTGTGTGGCCTCGACTGTGTTTTGGGAAACAGTCGTTTCTTTTCAGCAGTACTTGGTGCATATGTTTGAGCTCCCGTGGGTAAAAGGTGGGAGGATGTTGATATAATCCAGATCGAGAGCTTTCTTGTAAAGCGTGGTCACTTAGCTCACTCCTAATGGTAGGAGAATGGTGAGTGTGGGTGTCCTCAGTGCTTTGCTCATCAGATCTGGGATGCTGCTGGGGTGAAAGTAGTGGTAGATGCCTACATCAGAAAAAATAGTCATGCTAGGGGGAAGCCCCAGCTGAACTGTTTGGGTGTAATCATAGAATCACAGAAAGGTTTGGGTTGGAAGGGACCTTCAAGATCATCCAGTTTCACCCCCTGCTGTATGCAGAGGTACCTCCCTCCAGACTGAGTTGCTCACAGCCCATCAAGCCTGGCCTTGAATGCTTGAAAATAGTTGAGTTCTCCTCTTAGGCTCCAAGTCATGAAGGAACAAAGGGACCTTCCAAGCTGTGGAACATGCCCTTGTCATTGTCTGAACATCTATAAATGTGGAGATGTTTCCTGGGTGCATGGTTATTGACCTGCCCACAGCTGAGTGCTGATCCCTGCTGGGTGCAGTCTGTGTTAGGATGCATCTCCCAGCCACAGTTTTTAAACGTTACCCTCTTGTATTCTTTCCAAGTCTGCAGGAGCAAGACTGGTTTCACAGCAGCTGTGGATGAACTGCACTGCTTGTAGTGTGTGCTCTCTATCGTGTTAAGAAATAATTCCAAAAAACTTGTTGAGAATGTAGCTTATGTAAGGCAATGTCCGGGGCACATGGGTTCATGCATAGAGCGCCATGAGTCTGGAAAGGACTTGTTGCCTTTTAGCATCAGGTGGTACTGTTGCATTTAAGATATACAAAATGCAGGTCCTGGGTTGGCAGTGTGAGAAATCCTATGGCAGAAGCAACTGCTGCCCCCTGAGTGCCTTGGTAACTTCCTATTGCCTGATAACTGGCTTCCTTCTGGATAGCTGCTATCATTCTGGATGCTGTAATTAAATGGATTGATGGGTGCCAACCCACTGGACTGTGAAGTTTGCATATGCTGTCTGAACCTGTGCCTTTTAGTAGTCATATATCCTTTAAAGGAGAGTAGCTCGTGAAAGCCTAGATGGGAGAGCACTGAGTAAGTGATGTGAGTGCCTGTGATATTCAGAATTGTTTGAAATAAAACTTTTTTGTATGAGTCTCTTGGTATTTCCTCGTTGTGGGGCTCTTCTAAGCATTGCTATAGTGGTGTTCCACTGTGCTGTAAGCTCCTGGAGCTGAAAGTAGAGGAGTAGGCAGAGCCACCTCTCAGAGAGAGCCTGTAATTGCATTTTTGATGACTCAAGGCTGGTGTTTGTCTTTTTTGTTTGATGCTGGCAGGTAACATGTAACAAAAAGGCTTTTGAAGTTAACACCTAATTAAGATGGATAGAGAAGGTCACAGCCCTGGTAGTGCTGTTGGTTCAGGCTGTCAACTGTCTCAGTGAGACATCAGTGAGAAGATTTGCAGGGAAAGCTTTTGTGCATCCAGGATGGGAAGTGTTATTTAAAAATCAATCGGTAAACAAAAGTCCCAAGTTCTGCACACAGAGATAGCTGCCAAATGCAACAGCCAAGGCACTTGGCACATTCTCTTGTAAGAATCTTTGTCTCTATTGTTTTTCCCATTAAATGCAGTGCAAGAGGAATTGCATTTTAAATCCCCCCCCCATGTAAATCTTGCTGCTATGTTCACGGTTGTGTCATGCAGATCCATCTCCAGTCTGAGTGTCAGGGTGTAGGTGGGGTAGAGAGGAGCTGATGATCTACTTCTGATCTGCTTCTCACTGCTTCCTATAGTGGGGTCTGTGCCATTGCAGCCAGGTTACTGCTGGCCCCACAGCAGCACAGCATTTGGGGCATGGGCACTGAAATTGGGAATGGGTACATCTGAGTTAATGTTAGACTTGAAATGGAGGCTGAGCACGGGCTTTAAGTTGCTGTGGAATAGATAAAAAAAGCACAAGGTGAGGTTTTGGATAGAAAGTGCTAATGAACACTTCAGAGCCTGGTTCTGCTCCTTGTACTGTGTGGATCAGCCGACACTGGAAAAGAGGTCAAATCATCACAACAGCATCAATCTGCTTCATGTGCCTGTGAGTTTATGGACCACAGAAGTGTAATGTGTCTCCTTTCTGAACCACGTTCTTTCCTTCTATCTGCAGCCTTTGCTCTTTTCTCACTTGTACAGTGCATCTAGCAGAGATCTCCAGCCTTCACTAAGGTGCTATGGCTAAGCTACAGAAGCCTTGGAAGGGGCTGGTGCTATCAGGTGAACCATACTTGAATTCATCTGTGCCATCAAATGCTTTGCTTCAAAATGCAGGACAGCTAATGAGAAAACACTGTTGGGTGATGGCAACACAAACTGGTTTCATTCTGGATAATATCTCCTAGCTGAAAATGAGGCCTCAGTGCTTCCTGAAGAATGAGAACGCTTTTCAGAAGGGTGTGAGCAACCCAGGTACGCAGCTCCTTTGCACACCCTGCCATCGGTACACAAGTTTCAAGGTCTGGTGGTAAATGAGAGGAAAATCTTCAGGCTGTTCCACATGATCTGGTTGGTGCTAACTGCAACCTTGTGCCTTTGTGTCAGTTGGTGATGGCAGCCTCCCACGTGTTCCTTTGCAGGTTGGCCCCATCACGGCTTCTCCTGCTGCTTCGTGTGCTTAGCAAAACAGACTGCAGTATGGAGTAATTGTGTGTGGGCAAACAAAGGAACTTCGGGGCTGCGTTTGTGATGATGTGGAAGGATGGGATAGGAGGTTTAAGTCTTCTGTGAAGGTGTGTGGGGTTTCTAGTGGGCTTTATACTCATTCAGACAGTTGAGAATGGCTATCTTGTGTGCTGTATTTTTCAGTTAAATGTTATTCTTGCCTACGAAGGTAGATACTTTGGCAAAATGTTAAATTTCAAGAGGAATAGAAGGAAATAAACCAACCTTGGCAAGGTCCTTCAGTAGTATTAACAGAAGAAAAACTTGGGGGAAGCAGTAATATAGGCTTTTCAACACTTTGTAAGCATGTTGTTACTGCTGAGAAATTTCAGCTAGCATCAAATCAGTCTCTTTGTCCAGTGGCACCTTGGATTAATTATGGGGAGAAAAAGTGATATTTTTTTCCCCCTTTGTTGGAATGGGTTGCTAAATATCTCGATCAGCGAAAGACCAGCAAAGAGATAGAACTGAAATCTGAGTATTTGGATGGTGGCTCAGGGCATCCATTAGTAATGCATCTCCTTTGGTTTATTTTAGAGGCCCTATTCGGGAGTAAAATCTGTCCTGAATAACGTGGAAGAAAAATCTTTTGCTCCAAAGGTGTGTTTGATGTACTTAGAGCCCACAGCACTGGGCAGTGGCACTCTGCCAGCATTGCAGGGCAGGCATTTACAGGAGGCCTGAGGACCTCTTCCCATTTAAAGGCTGAGAAGTAGCAATGAGAGTTTGAGGGTTTTATCAGATGAATGATAGTTGTGGAGGTAGATAAGAAAAGTTTGGCAGTGAAGGCTGAAATAGAGCAGAGAAGTGAAGCCCCCAGTGTTGCTGTAAGCTTTGAGTGCCATAAATATGGCTGAGTGTTCACTCTGAGGTGAGTGAGATGATGGTAGGGTCTGGCTGCCAGCACGGTATGGGGGTGACCAAGAGCACGCTGAAGTTAAAACAAACTAAAGAGGAAAGAATAAGAGGAGCACGTTTTTCAAAGATTAAAGATGGGAAAAATTGAGGGAGAAGATAAAATGGGAGCTTAAAGATGTGTGAGGAGAGCGAAGGGAAGGTGTTCTTGTATTATTTTAACACTCCAACGTTGCTGACAAACTAAAAATAAGAACTGCTACAAAACAATGCCCAGATCAAGGAAATAGTTGCTATAGACATCAGATAAAGGCTGAGAAAACTTGGTGAGGATGACTAGGGACCTAGAAATCATAAGAGATTGGACCAGAATGGTTAGGAAACTGTCTGACATCCTTAAGCAGTGAAAAATCCAGAGGTTTGGGGCGGGGCGGTGCTTGTTTGGTCTTCAGATCTGTTCCTCTGGTTGCTCAGCCCTCCTCTAAACCGCTGTTCCAAAGGAGGTTACTCTCTGGGAGCAGATGATGGCTGTCACCTGCGTGTGTTCTTTGCTTTGTGCTTTTCAGCACGAGTGCTGTTTCAGCTCTGGGTCAGCGTGCTGGCTGCTTCCAGCAGCCTTGCCATTAGGCGCAAATGAGATCTGCATCGCTAATATTTATTAGCGTGCTACGCTACAAAGTACTTGGTAGCCTTTTTGTCATATATGTTTCAAATGATTCTACTTCAGCCAAACAAATTGTCCAGACTTAATTTCCGAGAAATCATTGTCAAAATTGCTGAACCAGTTTAATTCTAAAGCACATATTTATACTGAGCTGCGCAAATCAGGCTGCCAAGTGAGGTTACAAATGGGAGAGAGAAAAGTTTAATCAGAAATGAGATTGGATTTGAAAGCAGTGTTAGTGATCGCCGCTGAGGCTCAGACGGGGTGTAAAGTCATGGGTTTGCATGGCGGGCTCAGAATAGCTCGCCTAGGGAAGCTGCAGAGCTCGTAAGCCCCAGTGCTGACAGCAGGAGAGCGCGTGGTGGCCTGCGAGCAGGAGGTGGTTATTTGTGGCAGGTTGCTGCCAAGTTGCTGCTTGGAGTGAAGCTGAAGTGGGAGGTAGAAAATAATGCAGAAGATGTGTCCTGGTGTCAAGAGAGGTGGGGGCAGATGGGTTGGTCTGTGCTGGTGCTCTGGGAGGTCCCACCCACTGCTCGGTAGCAGGTAGGGCTTTCACCTTCTGTGAGGGCTGTTTGTTTTCCCCTGAGCATTTGGGTGGCTGCTGAGTGCCTGAACAGATGGGTGTGCAGGATGGAGCTGGAGAAGTTGGTGGAATGGCATTTCTCAATGGATGCCCAGATCTCTGTGATAAATAGTGAAATAGTTCTTTCTGACACCAAGGGTTGACTGCAAGTGTCGCCTTCGCCCAGCCCCATTTAGCTGCCCTGGTGTGACTGCAGTTAGATGGAGTGTTCCTATGGCTAAGTGTCAATGGGCAGTTGTGTATGTGCTGCTTCTGGGTGCATAGGGCTGGGGTGCTGATGGGCATTGCATCCACATGTCTTCCATGCAAAGGAACCCCATTCTGTTGCAGCAAGGATGCAGCACAGCACTGTCTGAAGCTGGTTTTCTGCATGTGTGTGTATATATATATAAAAATTAAAAAAGCCAAACAAAAATCCCCAAACACATAAACTTGGCAGTACTTCAATGTTTCTTGTGTAACTGTTGATCGTTTCAGCTGTAGGAGGAAAACTGAACCTTGAGAAGGAATGTTTCATCTTGGGGGAAATAGATGGATTTTTAATTTAAACACTTTTTTTTTCCCCAAGTCACCTCTTGCACACTTCAAAATAGGAAACAAGAACTGGTACAAACCTGCTGTCATTGCAACATCCCCCAGGCTTCTTGATGAGCTGCAGAAAGCTGCAGACGCTCCCATGGTTGAGAACTGAGCAGATCCCTGCCCCTGCTGCTTAGAGAGGTTATGTTGGATTACAATAACAGCAGGGAGAAGCAAGGCATAGCAGCAGCTTTGCTTATTGCTGGAAAGCCAGGCTTTGCTCAGCAGTCTTCCTGCTCTGTGTTAAGTTAAAAAGACTTCTCTTGAAATTAGTCTGATAGAAGTACAGCTCAGCAGCAGTGTTACCATCAGCTGAGGGGTAACAGATCACCCCAGCCACAGCTGAACTGCTGCTGTACTCAGGACTGAAATATGCATCTGGCCACAGCAGAGGTTCTCATCTTCCTTATTTTTCCCCTCCTGTTAAATACCAGTGAGATGGTTCCTGATTTGTCCTACTCCTCGTTAGGGTGGGTTATTTCTCAGGTCTGTTGATGCTCCTTGTTTGTTCTCCTGCAGCGCCCTGGTTTTGTCTCGCCTCCTTAATCTTTGTTCACCAGGTAGGTCTGTCTTGCTGACGTGCGTTTTCAGTGGATGATGACTGTGAACAAGAATCAGTATCTGGTTTTAAAAGGCTGTGACACTGATTTAAGGGATTTTCTGTGCAGCATGAAGGCACTGTCACTTCTCTTGGTGTCTGTTTGCTCTCTAGGTGCAATGAAGAGATATGGGGACATTTATTCCTTGGTAGGTGATGCTTGTGCACAAAGCAAACCCATAGGACAGCTGTGAATGATGTAGAAATGGCACAAACCATAGAAGAGGTACCAACCATTTATCTGGATGAATGCAGCAGGCAGTGACAAATGCTGCACATCAAAATAACCCTGCAGTAGGCAGAGATGGTGAATAATCCTGCCCTGGGAAAGCCTCCTACCTTGTTTAAATCTTGGAGCTCCAAGCTGTGCTGCTCTAGAAATGTCTGTAAAACTGCCTGAAAGTGCACTGAGTAACCCCAGTGCCCGAGGAACCCACAAAATGCTGTTGTTCCCTTTGCCACCTGCGTTGAATGCTTTGGGTAGGAAGGCTGTGATGTCGTTGTTAATGGTGTTGGCTTTGTAGCTGCAGGGTAGATCTTGTGTTCAGTTACTGTGGCTGCGTGGTGGTGAGGTGCTCAGCAGGGCTGGCTGCCTTGTGCATGTGATAATGCACTTGTTAAGAAGTCAGAACTGTGATATAAGAAGCTCCACCCTTCTCTATTGTATAGGTAGCACAGGTCCTCTTGTGAGTCTTGGTAGGCTGATAATTATAGTTCCAAAAAAGTTCCTGACACACAAGCACCTGGTTGCCAAACTCCTTTCATACTCTATTTTTATTGTCACTTGGTAGGATGCCAATTAGCCATAAACTGGATTGTGGAGCTGCTCTCAAGAACAACATTTGCATTTTGTCTTTGTAACACTGAACAGTGTTATTTTCTTAAAAAAAAAACACACACAAACCAACACGCAAAACAACTAAATCTTTACTGACTTTCAATACTGTAATGGTAAGAATCAGTCCAAGGATTATATTGTCACATCTACCTAATTTGGAATTATTAAAGCATATAAGGAGAGGAGCAGAACTGAAGGCTAATGCATCATGCAATAGACTTTGTGTCAGGCCACTGGGGGAGGTGATGCTTGGGTAGGCCAGGGCAGAAGTGCTGCTGCTCTCTAAGCAGCCAAATCAAACACAATGGCAGAAACCTGTGCTATTGTAGAACAGAGGCCTTCAATTAGGGAGGGATGCTACTTCCATGGGGAAGAGGAAGCTGGAGGTCATGGTATAGACCAAACTGTGGGAAGGAAGAGCTGTGCTGATCAGATAAACTTGGAGCTGTGTAGAGATCTGAGAGCATCCCAGAGGGACCCATTAGGCAGTAAACACTGTATGTGGTCTTGCACTGAGATAGTTGTGAAAAGCAGGGAATGAATAATATTTGGGGTATTAAACTGCTTGATAGTATGCCCTTAAGTGCAATGATTGCTACAGTGTTAAAGTGCCAAGCATAAAATGGGCTCTAATGTACTATATGCATTTTCTCCTTAGCCCTAAAGAGGTGTCATTGTCTGCCTTTAACAAGAATGAATGAAAATGTCAAGGCAAATCCTAAGTGCCATTGCTTCTTCGGCAGTAATTAGCTTTATGCTGACTGAAATTCCTCAGCTGCAGAAGCACAGACCCCTCCCTTGCTCACATGCTGTGGTGCCTTTCCAAAGCAGCAGTGCAGGGAGGTAGGAGCGGGTTGGTCTGCAACCCAGATTTGCTCACCAGGAGTGAACCTGCAGTTGGTTGGTTAGGAAGAGGTGGCCCAACATGGGTTAACCCAGCTGCTAATGGCTTGGATTTGCTGTGCTGTTAACAGCCTGTGGAGGACAGGTGTCCAGTTACTAGCTTTTCTTTGCTGTCTCTAAGAGCATAGAAATGAAGTGGGACAGGATGAACAGAAACATGGTCACCTCTTGGCTTCCAAGGACTCTTGCTGTGTTCAGTTTTTCCTTCTATCCCCTCAATGTTTTGCTTAACATCTTCTTTGGCTGCTATCTGTGCTGTATGTCCTTGCAGAGGGCCCCACCAGAATGAGGTGCCTGCATGAGCTGTGTGGCATTGAGCACGTGGTGAACTGTGTGAAGGGTTGGGATGTGAAAGCTTTGGCTGTGGACATGGAGCTTAGGAATTAGCTGAACAAAAATAGCATATTGCTCATACCTCATGAGCTTTACCAAGTCTTGAAGTAACTGTCCTTATTCCATGCATAAGGGAGGTGATAGCAGGGACAGCAGTGGTTTGACAGCCACATGGGAGCCTGTGTGACCAGTCCAACCCTGTACAGAGCATGGGGTCTCACTTGAAGACCCCACAGGAGCTCTATTATAATTTAAGTTTGTAGAGTGATGGCCTTCCCATATTTGAAAGGAGCATATGAACGGGAGGGAGAATGACTGTTTACAAGGGTGGATACTGATAGGACAAGGGGGAATGGTTTTAAACTGAGACAGCGGAGGTTTAGGTTGGGTATTAGGAGGAAGTTTCTCACCCAGAGGGTGGTGATGCACTGGCACAGGTTGCCCAAGGAGGCTGTGGATACCCCATCCCTGCAGGCATTCAAGGCCAGGCTGGATGTGGCTCTGGGCAGCCTGGGCTGCTGGTTGGTGATCTGCACACAGCAGGGGGTTGGAGCCAGATGATCATTGTGGTCCTTTTCAACCCAGGCCATTCAGTGTTTGTGACATTCTGTCTTGAAACAGCACCAAGCAGATCCTGTTAAGATCTAAGCTTGTGACTGCATTCAGAGCATTAGCTACTGGGAAATGGGAATGGGATGATCATACCAAGCAGATAATGAGAGAGCAGCAGGTTTGGTGTGTGAGCCAGCACCCTGTGCTCTTGTGATGGATGATTCTCACCTGCTCCTGTCCACTGGTGGAGAGCAGACCCCAGGTTCCTGTTGGCTGCAGAGCTGCCCTTCTCTGGTTGGCAGCTTGCTGTGCTGCTGTCCTGTCCCTCAGTGGGGCTGCCCCAGACAAACTGACAGCAGAGATGATGAAGAAGTGGTGATGGCAGCAGCAGATGCCCTGAGACCTATATTTGCTTGATGAACCAGAAGATCCCACTAAGTCTTGAGGGGTCAGAAGTGGCAGTGCTCAGCTCTGCTGTCGTGTGAGACCTTATCCTTATCTGCTGTCACTAAAACAGGATCTGGGCTGTGCTCCAGATCTGGAGCCTGTGGCATTGGGCTGAGGAGATAAGAGCTCACAAGATGTAGAGTGCTACAAAGTGTGCAAGGAAAAATCAAAATGACAAAGTTCTTCAAGTAGAACTTCCCTAACTGGAAACATTTCAAGCTGTTTTGGCCTTTGAGACAAATGTAGGTAATTTTCACTGTCTTCTCATGTCTTCTCTTGCCATGTGTGCAGTTAGCAAAAAGATGCTTAAAAAACCTTGTGTGTTCTGTAGGAGACCCTTAGAGCCAAACAAGGTGCACACGGATGCTCCCTCCCCAGAGCTCTGAGTGGTGGCTGATGCCTTCTGCATCCATATCACAAAACATGGTTGTAAATGCTAAAATGTGCAGCAAGGAGCAGTGTTGAAGTCTGGGTAAGGCATGGGCACCATGTGTGCACACAGCTAGCCCAAGGTACTGCTGGTTGCAAATGGCAGGTGTAGAGTCCTGCACATTCTTTGCAGCACACTTCTCTGCTGAACGCCTACCTCGATGGTGACCAACAGCTGCTGTTTCATTGGTGTAGGTTTGAAATGCTGGGAAAAGAAAGATGAGCTGAGCAAACACCTTCATTGCCATGCTGTGATCTGCTCCCAGACCCCATCTTTGCTTTTCAGTGAGTTGTTCTCCTTAGTGGTGAGCTGATGGTGTTCTGGGGAAGGGAGGGCTTGGCACCCATGTGTCCTTGAGGCTTCAGCAGTGGTAGTGATGAGGCCTTGTGCTCCCAGCCCTGAGCGGAGGGGGCTGCAGTGTCTTCTGGGGGGTGGGAGTGGTGCTGCTCACAGGGGCTGTGAGCCATAACTTATGGGTTTTCATGTTCTTCTGAACTTGTTACTCACTTTCCCTTTGGCAGTGGACAAATCAATTGACTTGTGCTCTTAAAAATGGGCTGCCAATTTATCTGCCTTACAGTGCCATTTATCAATGTGTCAGAACAACATTGCTAACCAACAGGTCTTCCCTTTGCAATAAACCTATTCTCCTGGCTGGCTGAGCATTGGGGGGTGATTAAGGTGTGATCTTTGTTTCACTGTGATGCATTGTGCTTCTCTTATTGTTCCTTCCCCCTCTTCCCATAGAGCAGGTGCCCAAGACCAGTATCTGGGGATGTCTCACTGGAAGCATCACTGTTGCATTCCTATTTCTGTCTTCTGTGCCTTAGTCCTAGGTAGGGTGGGGTTAGAGGTGCATTGTGAGAGGAATATGGGAGTAAGTTTACCCATCTGAGTGGTTATGTTCTCTATCCCCAGTCATGCTCTTTTGCCAGCAGAAGGAAAGGGAAAGATAATGTATGAAATTGCTAGATCAGGCTGATCTGATGAATGTCATCAGTCTGACAGAGCTCTTTATGACAATTCAATAGCTGGAATAGACTCAGTAAATTATCCAAGCCCTGTAGCTCAGAATACATTACCCAATCATCTATTGCTGGACTCCAGCATTGTAACTATTGACACTTGTGTGAGGTGAGTGACCCTGTAATGTCATTCCATGGGGTGTGATTTACATTGCCAGGTGTAAGTGCTGCTATCTGTTGGAAATACAATGGCGTTTCTTGCTTTATATTATAACGGGAGTAAATCAGACATCCATAAAATAATCTTTCTTACAGATGCTCTGTTTAACATTGTATCCTATTGTATGGCAGGACTGTATAGGACTCTGCTTGCTTAAATCCCCAGCAGCAGAGAAATCACACAACCACGTGTAATAAGGCTGCATTTTTGGGGATGGTGGGAACGGGTAAACAGGAGGAATGAGATGGTGAAACAACATTGACATTCATGAGTGAGTAGATGGTAATGAATGTATGTTGCAGAAAGATGCAGTGATACTTTTCTCCTCTTGCTGACATTCAGTGATGCTTTGAAGACAGCAGGAAGCTTTGCTTTGAATTGTGAGTATATCAAAATTAGATAATTTAAATTTTTTTGCCTCCAAATATACCTTATCCTCAAGCAGTTTTTATTAAAGATGCTAATTGCCCAGACCCTGACTAATGCAGGCTGTTCAATGCTGCTGGATTATTCTCCTTTGCATCTTCTGAAGTCAAGCAAGGCAAATATTAAAGCAGGAGATGGAAGCACTTCTTTAGCGCTTTATATTGCAAATGCCATTGCAAGTGTAATTTAGCCTGAAGCAACGGTGCTGATGGACATCTCCTGTAGTTCTTGTGACTGTGTTCCCATTGGTGTGTATGAGCCTACAGTGTTGAGGACATAGCTTGTATATCGCAGGGCTGGCTGCCAGTCTCTTGGTACTGCCTATCATGTATGCAGACTGAATATACACTTGTGTGGATGTAGATCTGAACTGGGTCATGGTCACCATGCATCACCATGCAATTAATGATGTAACTAGAGCATAGTAGCCATCCTGTGGCTGATGTGCTTCCTTTGTGTGCAATGTGTGCCCTGCTCATTTTCTCCCACAAGCAGCCACTTGCTTGTCCTGGATGAAAGGAACTTTAAAGCTCAAGCAACAGCCTGCTGTGTGTTTGCCTTCCTTGTCACTTTAAGGCAGCTTTCAGTTTCTTCTGACTTTCTTCGTGTTACTGAACCTCAAACATAACTGTCAAGTCTCTTGAAATATCACCATTTTCTACAGATACTACTTCTTTAAAATCAAGACTTCCTTCCTTTGTAACCTTTCAGAAATCCTCACGCTTAATGGATTTAACTGTTCCAAGTAATTCAGTGCCTCTTTAAATAATGAATTCCTTGACCGTTTCCATCTGTTATTTGTATTGGTAAAGGAGGAGACTAGAAGTTTTCATGGCAGGATAGCATAAAAACACTGACCAGCAAACTGAGCCCTTGGGAGCCTAATGCCTTTCTTCATGGAGACTGAGTACTAGCATACAGCTGTTTATGAATTGCATCAAGTTTTATCTTCTCGTTTGTCTTAATGCTTATTTAGATGAATCATCCTGCATCCTTAGAAGTGTTCCATAGCATGCTCTATATATTTTAAGCATCCTTGTAATTTTTTTTATTTCAATTTATTTTTGCTCTTAAGCTCTGTCAGTTTAATTGGTGCTTTATCATGCTGCTTGTATATGGAGGAGAAGCCAACTGAAGGTACAGCAGAAATGCAGTTTGTCAGCTGGTGGTTTGCAGCAGCTCTGCTGGGCACCCACAGGATCTCACCTGGAGTCTGCAGGCAGTTTTGTCTCCTCGCTCCTTGGGTTCACTCCAACACTGCAATATTTGTGTTTCTCTGCACCCCTTGAAGGCTGAAGTCTCTTACTGACTCTTGCTTGGTTAGCTCGGGTTGCCTGGGAAGAGAAGCAAAATCCATCATAGCAGGGGATGTCAGAGCAGCCTCCTCTGGAGTGGGAGTTCAGGAGCTCAGTGAAAGTTGGGATGTCTGTGACTTATTGATGAATAACTGCCCTTCTCCTTACTGAGCTTCAATAGCCTAAAGAACACTTCAATTCAAAAATAAGCTGTTTTAAGGGAGTGTTCATTCTATTTGCTTACTGTAGTACAACTGTAGTAACAAAAAGGCTTGGTGCTTGCATTCAAAGTGCAGCTTTGCTGCAAATGTAACTTTGTCTACAATGTAAAATCCCAGAATAACTGGAATCAGCCACGTCTTGATGGTGTGTGTGAAGGCAGTGCTTTGAAATGGTGAAGGGCAAGTAGGTCTTCTGCAAGAGAGGGCTGAGAAGCTATCAGGAGAGTGGTGAAGTTCAGTGTGGAACTAAAAGGAGTTAAGAAGGTAGTCAGGAAAGGACAGCACATCTTAGGCCTATCATATTCAATTCTATAAATGGTTGAGCTTCTGCAGGGAAAACTCATCTCTTTGTCACTAATTTGCCATTGATTTTTTTTTTTACTTCTACTGCATGTTCCTTGAGTATACAAGTGCCTGTGAGAACAGATGTGTAAAGCTGCACTTTGGAGATGCATTAGAAATACTTTGTGGATCTAGAGGGCCCCACAGACCACAGGTTGGAAACCACTGTATGTGCCATCCCACAGCTTCTGCTGTGGATTCTGACTCCAGTGAAGTGGTGCCCTGCAGGCACAGGCTTGGGTGTGCTTGCTCTGTGGTCACAGCGTGCCTTTAGGGGCTGGGAGAGAGCTGCAGGTCAGTGCTATGCTATGAACTATTTCTTCAGTGATGCAGGTTGCTGCCATTAATATTAATTGCTCTGCCTTTGCCAGGAACCCAGTTGTACAGCATGGCACTTGAGAGCTGAGAGGAAGGAATTATTGATCAAGACTGAATTCTGGTAAAAGCACCCTGTGTTCTACTGAAATGTATCTGTAAAATTGTGATCATCTTTGGTCCTGTTTTGAATAGCAAGAGTTTGGAGAATGAAGGTACATGAATGTCCCTGTGCCCTGAGTCCTCCAGATGGAAGATGCTATGGAAGAATAAAAATGCATTTAGAAAAGGGGGGGGGGGGGGGGGGGGGGGGGGGGGGGGGGGAGTTCCGGCTTGGAAGCTGCAGCATTTATAAGCTGTACATCTGGAGTGTGGTTGAAGCCTCGGGGACAGATCCTCAGCTTACAGACAGCTGACGTAGCTGGGGCTGTGGGAGATGGGCAGTGGGGAAGCAGAGCTCAGCAGCGCTGTGCACTGAGTGTGGATGAACCCTGAATCTGAGGAGAAAGCTTTTACGTTCTGATTGCTTGTTATTATTTGTCATTTCTGTGAGTCTTCCCACCAGGCTGGTATTAGCTGTATGAAATATGCCTTCATGAAGGTGTAGAGATGTGTCATAGGCTCCTCTTGTAGCACTTCCTAGAAGGCACTGCATGCTGGGCAAGATGAGACACAGTGGTGTGTGTTTACAAACTGCAGGCAGAGAGAGAATAGTAGGCTGCTTGTGAACTTCTGTATGTAGCTTCTGCTCCTTAATAAATAAGTTTACCTTGAAACCAGTTCTGTTTGTTGTGGTGGTAACACGGTGTCGCTTGGGCCTAGAGTAATGACTTGTGGTACACAGAAGATTGCTGAATTAGTTCCATTTTGGTTTCAGTGTGCCATAGTTAAGCGTTGAGCTGTGGGTCCAGGTTTCAGTAACTTGATACAGCATCCCTAATAGCCATTTTGCTCTTCAAGGTAGCATTTTTATTAAAGGGGGATGTGTGTGGTTTTTCTTATTCTATAGTGGTTGGGTATTGGTTGGGGGAAAAGCAAATGCTCCCTGGGTTTTCTGACTCCTCTGGCTTGGCCTTTCAGAGATTGCTTCTTGTCATGTCTTTCTCTATTACATTAAGAAGCTCTTTAGTAGCTGGTATCTTATCCCCAAGGACACACTTGTAATCAAGTCCCTTTCAATCTTTTTGATAAAATAAAGAGACTGATCTTTCTTATCCTTCATGAGACGCACTCTCCTCTGGCTTAAAGCAATTGCTTTGACACTTTCCATGCTGTCTCAATTTTTTCAGTGTCTTACCAGAATGCAGGCAGCAGTTTCTACCATTCCAGTAAGTGTCTGCTCTGCCCTAGTTTGTGGTGGAAGTAGCTGCTGATTTGCTTATTTATACTTGCTCTTCCTGTTCCACATATCCTGAAAAGCCTTGTTGCCTTCAGAATTGCTTGCGTTGTTTTTTGTTACTGGTTCTGTTAGTGGTCAGTATGACCCGTAAATCCCTTGATTGCTTTCCTGAAGAAGAGATCTCCATTCTACAAGTGCTGGCACCCTCTCTAAGCTCATGCTTTTTTAGTACTACAGTAGTACTGTAGGAGAAGATGAGTACAACGCTCTCCAGGCTGCTTCACATGATGGGCCTTCCCATCATCATTTGCCATTTCTTCAAACACTTGCTGTGGATGCATTTGGATTTATCCCATTTTATTGATGAAATAAATATTGATGAATCACTGTTTGATATACTTGCTGTGTGTAATGCAGTTCACCAGCAACAAACAAACTTTGCATACAAACAAACTTGGTCAGTTTCCTGGATTACGGCTGTTTGGAGAGAGATCAGCTTCCTACTCCTCACTGTGTTTTGTGCTCCTTATAGGTTATGGTATCATTCTGTAGTAAGGATGTCATTAAAACAAATATCTTAACATCTGGAATATATCACATCTATCAAAGCATCTTTGAGTGGGAGTCAACCCAATTTTCTGGACCATAACCCTCCTTTAGTTAAGCAGTTGGGCCCAATTTTCTTTTTTCTGAAGACCATAGAATGGTTGGGTTAGAAGGCACCTTACAGCCCCCAGCCCCACTCCTGCCTTGTGCTGGTTGCCCCGTAGCTCAGGCTGCTCAGAGCCCATCCATGACCTGGGGTGGCCACAGTGCCAAGGCCTCACTGTCTTCTAAATAAAAGTAAATTTAACCTTAATATCTACCTGAAATCTCTCCTCTTTTAGTGCAAAATCATTCCTCCCCTTTCCTTGTTGCTATTACACAGTGCAAAATACCACTCCCTCTCTTGTTTATAAACTCCTTTCAAGTACAGGAAGGCCACAATGAGGTTTCCTGGAAGCTTTCTCGCCTCCAACTCCATCCTGACTTTGCAGCAATCTGAGCATCCTCATGGCCCTGCTTTGAACTCCATCCAACAGCTCCCGTCCTTGTGTTGTGTTCCCAGGCCTGGATGCAGTACTGCAGGTGGGTCTGGGGGCAGAGCAGATGGGGACAATTCCCCCCCCCAGCTGATGCAGCCCAGGATGCAGTTGATCTTCCAGGCTGTAGCTGTGCACTGCAGGCTTACATCTAGTTTTTGTCCACCAGAACCCCCATGTTTTTCTCCACAGGGCTGCTCTCCATACATTATTCTCCTTGTCTCAAGCCTGGGGTGTCCCTGACAAAGGTGTGGCAGAGGATGAGTGATGATCACCTTGCTCTTGGTCTTGTTGATTCTCAGTAGGTTCCCATACACCCACCTTCCAGTCTTGTTCAGGGCCCACTGCATGACATCCCTTCTCTTGTATCAGTTGTATCTCAGCTTGGTGTCATCAGTTAATCAGTTTTTGCGGAGCTGAGTCATTTTGCTTGACTTACATGGATATTGGCATGATGTTATCAGCCTTCAGAGATGTATTAAAGTTAGTAACAGGGCATCAAACATGCCCCAGGCTGTTTTCATAAGTTCCTGTTATCTTTGCAGAGTTGCTCTTGATTGCAGCTGCAGCATGAAGCACTTCATCTTTCTGAAGTGATACAAGTATATTCTCCTGTTTCTTTCTAAATACAAACCAGAAATATTTATTGAGCTTTCCTGTTGTTGTAAATTTTTCCCTTCTCATGCAGTAGTCTGTCTATGCAGTGATAAAATCTCATTATGCTTTTAAACAACTTTATCGTACTCAGCCCTTCTGCTATGAGTTCTTTCAGTTATTCCATGTTGTGTATTTTTTAACATATAGTAACTTCTTTCTGTTCTTCTACGGATGCTTTGCTTTGTTTTGAACTGCTTTCTCTGGATTTTAGCTGAAAATGTATTTCCACTCCCTCTCCATGCTGAGGTGAGGGTTGGCTTCATATTAACCATGTCAGAGGCGGTGATAAAACTGCTCAGACAGGAAGGAAAAACCTGGGTATCACAGCAATGCTATATATTGATCTATTTTATGTGATAGCCAAATGTTATCTAGCCACTAATTCTGATGCTCGGTAATGCTTCTAAAACACGATTTTAGAGCAAATCAACTTGAAAGGAAATTTTTAACGCTACCTGAGGGAATTAATTTTGACTTTCCTTGGGATATAGAGGCAGCATAAATGCTACCTTTGAGTCTCTCTAAACTCCCAGCCTAATTTCTTTTTTCCTAAATGTCATGAATATGTGCTTAAATGCTGTTGACTTTCGGAGCAAAACTGGCTCTGGTATTGCTGTCAGAATCATAACAATCCGTTTCTGCAGATTGTTGCTTTCTGGTGTTGAGCAGTCAATTGTGTATCACTGAACTGCACAGAGCACAAACTGTGTGGTTTGTCAGGGTGAGGTGGAAATGGATCGTCACAGTGTTCTGCATGCCCCATTTTCAGGGGTTGTGTTGATGGGGAAGGAAGATGCTGGGTATGGCAGAGGACCAAAGCTTTACTGCCTGTCATTGTTTGGGGTATTTCACCTGCTGTTACCAGCAGAACCAACAGGATTACATAAACCTTGTTTTGTGCTGTGGGTTTGTCCTCTGTTTCAGAGGAAATCCTGTCAATTTGCCTGTGGAGAGAAGGGGAGCTGAGAAGGCTTCTGCCTTCTATAGGCTGTATGGCACGGGCAGCAGAACGTTAC
Source organism: Perdix hodgsoniae (assembly GCA_035772895.1). Classification (NCBI taxonomy): domain Eukaryota; kingdom Metazoa; phylum Chordata; class Aves; order Galliformes; family Phasianidae; genus Perdix; species Perdix hodgsoniae. The sequence continues at coordinate 4,956,720 of JAPSGF010000017.1, read as the reverse complement.
CTTTGACTTGCTCAGCCTTAAGACCGAGAGTGGTTTGCCTGTTGTGGAAGGCTTCAATACTATTAACTAGCACTCCGGGGGGCCTTGAAGAGGCCTGCAATGGAGAGTGTGACGTAGGTAAAAGTGCAGGATGATATAACTAACAGTTGTTGGTTGCTCTTTCCTTTCTGTAGAGTGGGTCTGTGAAGTGGGTGATTAAAGGGAATCCCTTATTCCTAACGGGGAAGCTGCTTGCATGCGTATTACAATTAGTTAGCAAAAAGCTTATGAGATGGCTCTGATTGCACCGGCTTTGGAAGTTGTGCTTTTACAATTCTGCTTGTCACGGTATTGCTTTTACTGCACACTTAACGGGTTTATTTCTGGTTCCAACAGAAAGCAATTACCGCAGCTACCAAAATATTAAGTGCTGAACTAGAACATTCAGCATCAGAATTTCTAGGCCAATTTTTTTCCCAGCATAGCACAACTCGGTGGTGTTACACCAAGAGGAATTTGATTTATGGAAGCTTGAAATTTTTTTAATTATTTCTTTGCTGAAGAAAAAAAATGCTTTGAGTCTCATATGTAGAGATTTGGCTGTGGGCTTTTTGAGGCCTTGACTTGAGCACAACTGAGCCTTGCTTTCACTTTCTTTGTGTGATGGCTTGCTCAAAGTTGGTTTTGTAGGCTTGTTCCTTGAGTCAGAGATAACATGAACACTACCGAGGACAGTGCTTTCTATTGAAGCTTCCAATCTAAGCTCAATCTTACAGCTGATCTCAAAGGCAGTACTTGCTTTCGAGAACTGGGTGCACCACTCTTAGTGGTTTCAATGCAGCATCGCCTACGGTTGCTTACAGGAATAGAAGCAGTGCAGCAAACACGAGATGAATGCTCAAATCTGTCTGCGAGCGTTAACTTGTAAATATGCTTGTGAAGAGTTCTCACCTCTGAGTTCCGCTATGTGAATGTTGTTTGAAGAGATCACAAAGTGATTTGTGTTCTGTGAGGTGTCTAAAATGGGCATGCCTGAGAGAAGTGGCTGTTTGAATGGAGTTCTTGCAGCGTGGTAATAGAACCTAATTCTGGAGCTCCAACTTGCCGTGCATTGAGGCTGTCGGCTGCAGGCAGGGATGTGCTGGATGTGGATGGTCTGCGTGGATTGAAAGCCTACCAAGAGCATGAGAAGGAACTCCATGCATCAAATCACTGCAGGGAGCTGCTTTCAGAGGGTGGTGGGATTGCTACATGCATCTGTCCTGTGAAATGACTCAGGCACGTGGCAAGCCCATCTGCTTGTGGCTGCTTTAAACAAATAATTGAACCATTTCTATGTATCTTGTGCTTACTGGAAGCTGTGCTTCTGGAGAAGCAGCTAGGAGTGTTTGCTATGTTTTTCTGACGTTTTTGGCTTGACTACTCTGGGCTATGAGGATGCTGATAGCATTGTAATAACACTAATAATTAGAGTTTTTAATCCCAGTTCTGCTGTGTACCTCTTCATTGTGCAGGGAGAGCTTGACCCCTCTGTCCATGTGACATCTGTGCAATGGAGATAACAATGCTGCTCTGTTCAGCAGAGTCATTAGGAGAGTAGGTGCTTGTGTGCATTGAAAGGATGCTGGCTGAAAGAGGCTTGAAGGAAAAAGCCTATAGGTATGCCCATAGGTCATGCATGTAACCAGAGGAATTTGTGTTCTTAATTTGAGTGGGAGTGTAATAGCTGTACAGACTAGTAGCAGGAGGGCTGAAAATGAGGTTAGATGCTTTTGTAGGGAACTCAATAAAATTCTCTCCTCTGTTAGGGGGTAGGGCTGATGCTTTCTAGTACAGAGATCCTTGCCATGTTCCCAGTAGGGGACTGATTCTTCACACGTCTCTGAGTGCACAGCCACTTAGTGACTTCCCAGGCTGAAATGTTTTCTCCATCAAAAGCTTAAAGCTTTTGTTCTTTTTTTTCCTTTTTTTTTCTTTCTGAGACTGTATGTAAGTGAACTGGAAATATCACCAGTAGCTGTGATTCAAGTGAGATTCCTGCTGCTAATTACACAGGCTTTTTGCTAAAGGTAGTAAATAGAAATCATTCATGTGTCCTTAGAGGCCTCAGAATCATTCAGTATTCATGGTAAACATATCAGGGAGCTTCATAAGAGAATTATTTAAAAAACAAAGCCTGGTCAGCTGTTTAATAATTTACTGATAGTGATAGCATGGGGAATGTCTAATAACTAGCGAGATTAGCTTTCAAGTAGGAAATAAATTACCATTATAAGATGTCCTTTTCAGAGAGTCATAATTACTATTAGAGAAACATTCGGTTATTGTGTCAGTTCTTGATTGCTTTACAAGCACTTACTAAGGCAACAACACTTTAGGAAGCTGCAAAGCCAAATTTGTTCACATACTGATGTGAAATGGGCAGCTCTTCTAACAGTTTTATAAAGTGCAGCCTCAAAATATAGCAGTCTCTTTACTGGAGTGGATACAATATCTGATGTCAGTCCACACTCACTGGTCTGGTTATTATGGATGGTTTACACCCTCAGATGGGGGAGATCAGTGTGTGACATGAGGATCTGGGGCTCGTACTTTGCATTGATCTATGGCTTTGTCTGGGATAGTATGCTTTTTAAGATGGACTTTGCCAAGGGGTATGATGGCCATAGTGGGTGAAGCTAGATGAGCCTTGAAGAGGGCAAATGGGGTTTCAAGTTTCCTGCAGTTTCAGTTCCCCTCACTGGCATCTTGTTGGCATGAAGTTGTTCCTTTGCTTGCCGAACTAATAACACCTTGCTATGTCATTCTGTTTCTGCCTCTTCCAATGACTGTGAGTGACACAGTGCTGTAAAATGTCCTTTGTACTTGGTTTGACTTATTCTGTGTTGGGTATTTTTTTTGAAAGAGAGGAGATGATGATATAGTAATTATGATCTTAATGATGCTGTTTTCTAAAGACTTGATAAAGTTCATGCTAAGCTGCAGCAATTTAAATTCTGAACAGAAATATTTCACTTGTTTGCTTATCAATTTGTCTTTGGCTTGTATTAGATGCGTGTCATGAGTAATGCATTGAGAAATCCTAGAGCACCTATTTTTAAGTTTTTGACACTGCTTTCTATGCACTCCTATGCTTTCCTGAATGAGCACTCGATGGATGTGATCCTTCAGTCGTGATTCATCAGGGTGTCTCTGGGATTAGCACTGAGCACGTTGTGCAGAAGGAGAGGCTTTGCTGCCTGTATCTCTTTTCGTTGTGGGTTCAGAGCACTCAGGTGCAGCTCAAAAGCGAGCAATCTGTGATGAGCTGTGGGTTGATGCTCCATCATAAGTTAGAACACAACTGGTTTTGTTTTAGAAGTTTTCAGTAATGCTCATCCTTTCTCTCTTCCTAGAGAACCCTCTGTACTGATTACTTTGTGGTGTACCCATGTAATCCAGGTAGTGACAGACGATGCTTTTATATCTGCAAATTGGAATTGAAAAACCTGCCAAAAGTTCACGTGTGAAGTGCTGAGGATTTGCTGCTTCCCTGTCCCATCCTGGCAAACCTTACTCTTAGAAACTTGATGAGTTGGAACTGTTAGGAGGTCACTAACCTTCATTCTTCACCAATTAACTGAAGTAGTGATATTTTTTTAGCTGAATTGGGAATTTGTGTTATATCCATTGTGGAATCTGAGTTGTCACAGTGGGATTCTGCAGCTCCTTGGGGAGGAAGCCACGCAGTGAAGGAGCAGCGGTGATCTGTCATATTGGGTTGGTGTGCTGGGGGGAATCAACACTCAGACAATGCTAGCTGGACTCGTATCTGCTGTACCACTGATTGTCCTTCCTTCTAGCCCTAAAAAATCAAGGGACAGTAAGGATAAAGGAAACAAAGGATGGAGAACTTGTAACTGGAAAATACGTATATACTGCATATTAGTTTTAGTAATCCTGTGTTATCAACAGACTTGCCTCTGGGAGTTTTGATAAGTCAGACCTTATCCTTCATATTTCTTTTTGAGCCTCTCAGTGCTTAATACACTTTGGTCACAAAAGCACATAATATTCTTGCTAATCGATTACTTGGCTGGCAAGGAGCTGTTTGGCTTGGTGCAGCACGGTGTGATTTAGAGCTGTTAGCGTGAATGCTTAGTGAACAGGGGCCATAAGAGTCAGTGTTGGATATGTTGCCCTGTCACCTTTTGAAGTCTTCAGTTTAATTATTGATGACTTTTGCTGTGGTTGCTTCTGATCCCATCACGCTGAGCACTGCACACTGACGATTTCTCTGGCAGGGATGTCTCTGTTTTCAGGACAGGTGAGCAATGAAGTAAAATAGGCACTGACCAACCCATCCCCCTGCACACAGCCTGGACTTATCTGGAGCTTCCCACTGCACAGCCTGAAGTGCAGGTGGTAGAGAAAGGGAGAGAGTCTTCCATGGGACAAATCCTTTTGCTCTATGATCATAGCTGCTCTCACCAACTCTCCTATCAAGAGAGCAAGGCTCATAGGTGAGAGAAATTAATATAATAAATTAAAAAAACCACCACAACAAACAAGTGAAGAAGTGGGAGCTTGTCTTTGTTAGCATAGGACTGGGAAAGAAAACAAATTGAATTCTAGAAGGTTCCCAAATATCAGAAGGGTTTTTGTTCCAGTTTTCTGAAGTACCTTAACTGACTTTTCCTCTTCCTTCTACTCCACAAGCTGGGTATTTGTGGTCTCCAGAAGATGGGCTTCTGAGCATAATTTAATTTCACCTATAAGCAGAATAGGGAGGAACTAATTGTGGTTAGACGAGAAGCTGAAGCATGAGGTTAGGGTGAGGTTTTACTGGGGGAAGAGTGGTTGGGTCCAGGTGCGCTCATGTGGTCACCCTTGTTTGCTTCCTTCATGGCAGAAGGGAGCTGTGACACAAGATCTGGGGGTGATGAAGCTCCCAAAAGTGGAAAAGTTGTGTCTGAACTCATGTAGGATCAAATTCCTGAATTTAAGTGATCCTAAAAGTACCTTGACCGCAAATTGTGGAAACGCTTGTTAGTGGAGAAGTGATGCTGCTGAGTGCTCCTGAAACTCACAGGAGTTGTTTTCAACTGGAATGCAACTGCATGGCTTTCATTCCATACAGCTGATGAACTCAGTGTCTACTTCTGAAGGTCGACAGAGATCTGTCCCCTATCTGGAGGGACTGCTCCTGCTTCCCCATTTAATGGCAGAGTCCTCAAGAAAACTTTGTAGGATACATGCAGCCATGTGCTGGTGAGCCCTAAGTAATCTAGATCCCAGTTTCAATGGCTGTAAAATAAAACTTGGTGTCAAGTGTACCTTTCTTGAAATTTTTTCAGTGAGAAAATCAAGCAATGCTAAGGACTGGTGCTTGGAACACAGCACAAGCAAGTGATGATGCTCAAGGTACTGCTGAGTCAGAAGATGGCAGTAATGACACCAACATCCCTCTTTGTTCTTTACCATGTAAGCACTGCTAGTACTGCTGGAGTAACAAACTTTTTAAATAGTGAGAAATGGGTGATCTGGAAAATATAGGGTAAAAACAAAGGGAAACCTCCCTGCTGACCGTGTGCCTTCAGGGTGAGCCTCGTCCTTCAGGTTTGCTTTCAGCAAACACAGTGGCTTCCTGCAGGCACACAGCATCTATCCTATGTGCTTAGGAAAGCATCTCTATTCCCTGTGCTCTGCAGTCCCCTTGCTGTGCTGCTGATGTGGGCTCCCTTTGGGCTGGGGCTGACTTCTCTGGACCTATGTGCCAGGAGCTTCCTCTCCCTGGGCATGTGCAGGTGATTTCCAGAGGGAATTTCCCCTCTCCCCATCTGGGATCCCACACTGTGCTGTCAGCAGCCTGTGCAGCCCAGGTGCTGCAGGAAAGGCAGGGAAACTAAATGCTGTGCATTACTGCTCTTAGTCATTCTTATCTCTGAGTTTAGGGACTGTAGCTCCAAAACACCGTGTCTCATTTGTAAAGGTACTTCAATTGGAGTACACCCACGCACCAAAGCTCTGGATCCACTATTTAATAAAATAAAGGTCAGTGTTAAAGTTAAAAATTCATGGTGACTTTGGGCTGCATGGCATTTTCAGGCTGATTGGTGCTGCTGCTTGTCTGGCCGTGTTATTAACACACTGCTTTCTTGTGATATGGCCTTGTCAAGATAAACTGCTGCATCCAGGCTGCTCTGGCATTTCCTGGAAAGTGTCACTGTGTTGGTGTAAAGGTGAGCTTGTACTTCTGGATAACTGAATGTGGGCAGTTAGCTTTTCCTATTCAGAAAGGAAGAAACTGAGGCATGAGATATCAGTGCTAGCGTGGCTGAAATCAATTAATGCTTCCATCATGTAACCAGATGAAAAAGGACAGCTTTGCCTTTTCTGTGTATCTGTGGGCACACACAGTTACCTGCAGGGAAGAAAACAGGAGGTAACACCTGAGGGTACACAAGCAATGGCAGTGGGGCAGAGGCCTCCTACCTGATTTAAGGAGTCCAGCCTGCTGTTAGCTGCAGTAGTGGGGTGTGCAGCTCAGTGTGGATCCCTTTTTCTCTGGAGTGGATGGTCTGCATATATATATGTTATATATGTGTGTATTTACAGAGTTGAAGATGAAACTTGTTAAGGTTGGGAGGGCAGGTGGGTGAAGGTGCATGTGGTGCCAGAGCAGCACAAGGTGTGGTGCTGCCTCTAACACCTCTCCACCCACCTGTGACAACAAAAACTGAGCAGAGCGCACTTCAGACCCACATGTATGGTGCAGAATAGGAGGAGGTGCTGACTGAGAGCTCAAGGAGCAGCTTGAGAAGCTTTACTTGCTGCTCTCATCTGGGAATCCTGCTGACTTGCAAGGGATGTGCTGCATCATAGGTAGTTCTGTAATGAAAAGTGTAAGTGGTGTGTGTATACATGTATGTGATACGTGCTTCAGGGGAGGAAAAAGTGCACCAAATTGGATCGAAGCTGATTGTAATGTGTGCCAAAAGTTTGCAAAGGCAGGTGAGGATTTGTGTGCTGACAGAGGAGTGATGCTGCAGGTGTAGAACAGAGCTGCTCCACAATCTTTCTCAATTACAGCATCTCAGGGAGCTGCAGTCGTGTTTTCAGCCCAGTGCACTACTGAGGGAGCGCACGGAGCTGCAAAAAGATGGATTTTCCACTCCCTAAAGCAGCACGTGGTCGTGGAGCATTCCTTTTCCTCGTAGGAGCAGTGCTGTCTATGGGGGGCAGCAGCAGCCCGGCCATGGCTGAGCCGATTCCGGCTGCGGTAAGGATGCTGCGTGCCATAGGAGCGCGCTTCTATTTCCAACCCGCAGCAGGCTGGGCTGCTTGCAGACTATAACTGGGCGGTTTAACGTTTCAAAAACGAATGTATTCATTCGGGTCCACGAGCTGATTTTTCCGAATAGATTTTTCTCGGGGTTTAAATGAACTTAGCGTCGCGTTTTGACAGCACTTTGATTTCCAGGGGCAAACGGTCCTGTCTGCGGGTGAGTAAAAGCAAGGGTTACGTTTCCTTATCTGTCACAGCAAGGGAATGGTTCTGTGCAGCCAATGAGCCCTGAGTGACAGGCTGCAGCAAACTTTAATACTCATAGCAATGTTTTCCTCCTTTTCTTTCTTTTTTTTTTGTTTAAGCCACTTGGGACCTTGCTCTGAATCATTAGCAACAATGAGACAAGCTGTGATAATAAGTGCCAGGATGGAATTAATTACAGCTCCTCTTCTGCTAATTTGACATGGTAATGTTGTACAGGACTTGAGCTCAGAAAGATTTAGTGCGAGACCACTCTGTGGGCTCCTAATTCCTTGCAATAGCTGCGGAGGCCACAGCTTGTGTGCGTTACTGCTGCTCAGTGCTAGTGCATGGCATGCCCTGCTCCTCTCAGTCATGGAGCACTCAGCCACATTCCATGGCCCCATTTGAAGCTCAGAGCTTTCTCTGATTGTTGTAACGTCTGCTGCACTCAGCGTGTCTGTTTTAGTGATCCATTCCTGGTTCTGCAGCATCTTTTCTCATTGCTGAGCTGCAGTTGTGCAACTTGATATCTTTTATGGCTGGATTTCATCCTGTCTTTACCCGTCCAGTCCTCTCTCGCTGTTCTCAGTCTTTGTGTCAGTGATACCTATTGACTTCTTGTCATCAGTGTATTTCATTAGGAGACAACCAGGGGTATTAATATAAAAATTAAACTTTGATCACGACTCTGACAGAGCCCTGCTGTTAACCCATGTCTTTTCAGTCTCTGCCTGCAGCCTGTTGCTCTGTTACCTTCCTTTTAGGGCAGAATCTCGCTGTGAATTTCTTTGGTAGTAGTGCCGGATTTTATTGTATGCCATTTTATCAGATGTGTTTGTAAAGTTGTGATTTTAATGTTGACCTGATCATGCTGCTTCTTATTGAACAGACAAAAGGTTTTTGATCTGCATATTTCCATTAGAACATCCTTGCTGTAATGTAGCCTGTTGCTCAACTCCAACCTTCAGAGTGACTCCCACCAACTTTTGTGCTGTTGAAGCTGAGTGGCTCCAGAACCAGTTATATCCCTTTCCCAGTGTTCAGTATGGATGCAGTCTGGTATTCTGCAATTTGCACCAACTTGAATGAACAGAAGTCAAACCAAAGTACTTACACCAGCATTTAGCTCTTTTGTGCCAATCTCTGTGCAACTTCAGTTTCTCCTGTCCTTGCTGCAGTCACTGCACATCTTCTCTTGCTTTTCCTTTTCCTTTCTTACAATGAAGTGGTTCTGGATGGACAGTCCTTTAGACATCAGTTCAGCCTGGTGTTTGGCTCTGCACCTCTTGGTGTCAGAGAAGTGTCAGTTTCTTATGATCCATTTTCTCCCATCCGGTGAGAGGTGAGGGTGAGGATCCTACCTTCTCTCCTTTACATTGCTTGTGATGCAGACTTCTGTCTTTAGATTATCACCTCTCCTAGGAAGAAGCTTCTGTTTTCCCTAAGCTCCTCAGACTTCAGTAAATCTGTTCATGGAACTTTGTCACTCAAAAAAAAGCTTGCTTTTGTTTCTTCCTTTTATTTCCTGTATATGGAGACAAGCAGTGATCACTTGATGTAGGGTTGGTTTTTGCAATATACCCATCACTACTACTTCCTTCACTTAACAGCATCACCTCTGTGGTTCTGGCCTCTCTGTTCTTATTGTACAAGCACTTTGTGTTGATGCAGGATTCACTCTGCAGTTTCTGCCTGCTCATGCTTTACTGGCTGGATTGTTTCTGTGACTTAGGCTGCTTGGATGGTGACATTTTCTGTTTCCTTGCCATCATGTTCTCTGCTTTCACATTAGGCTGCTAGTCGTATACTTGTTTATGTGGTTGTCCCTTTACTCAGCAAAAGATAGTGGCATGCCATAATTCTTGAAGTGATGCTGACACCTACAGAAAGGACTGCATTTCCTTGGCTGGAGGGCTTTTTTGGGGCTGGCAGAGACTTTGGTTTTGAGCACAGTGCTCAGACCTTCTCTCAGACTCCCCTCTGGATGGAGATACTCCATACCAGTGCAACTCAGCTCTGTATCTATTTTTAAATAACGGCAATTACTTCAACACTTCACTTCCAGAGTGCTTGTCATGGAGAAGCTGTTCCTATGAGCTGGCAGGCAGAGGAGGAAAGAACTTGGTGCCATAGAGGAGCAGCTTCAATTAATGGTGCTGTGCTCTGTCCTGGTCTTCAATGCTGTCTTCTCTCTGCTGTCACCAAGTTTGCGGTGTGGTGATCCTGCCCCATAAGCAAGGTGTGCTGATGGAGTCACAGTGCCGTATGGTTGTGACAGTGAAAAGGCTGGGGACTGTCTCTCCCCTTTTGCATTGAGGATGAATAGCTCATTCTGCAGAACTTTTGTAAGAGGTATTTCATCTCTTTGGAAGTCTTTCTGTTAGGTCTATGGAGGAATGTTGTATTTTTCTAAACAGTCTTATGCATTTAGGTAAGAAACTGAAAATCTGGAGCACCGTTGTGAGCCCTGGTTTGCTCTGGGCCCATTGTTACTTGTGCTGGTACCCATGTTGCAGTCTTTGCTTTCAGCAGTGTAACTCATGGGGGCAGCAGGTGGACACCAGCAGCAAATCGAAGTTACCTCCATCAGGTGATGCTTGGCTGGTGAAGTTCTTTGCTTGACAAAACCAGGAATGCGATGTGAAATACTTCAACAATGACTTCCAAATGTGAACCTTGATGCTGCAGTGTTTAAAAACAAACAAAAACAACTCCTCACCTGAGGAGTGTCCTCTGCCTGTTGTGGGGAGCTGTTTGGAGGGGCTCGCCAGACGAATGCTTTGCTTATCAGTGTCCCATCCCAGCTACCTGCAGTGTGCCGTGGTCCTGCTGCCCTGCCCTGCACAGGGTGGTCTCCTACCCTAATATGGGCTGGCGCTACTGGGGGGGGGGGGGGGCTGACCCCATTCACCCCATCCCTGAACCCACTGCCACTGGGAGAAATGGGCTCTGTGTGCTGGAGGAAGCACAAAGAGGGGAGATTATGTGACACTGAGAGCAGTATTAAATTTAATGAGGAAGCAGTGTTCTATTAAACCTAAAGCAGGCAGAGGAAAAGCATATGTAGCACCGCTGGAATTTCTTGGGGAAGTTGAGTTACTGTCACAGATAATCTCCTGTTGTGCTGATGATTAAAGACTCGTTTTATCCTGGGTGAGGTGGTCATAGCCTCCCCCTTCCTGTGCAAATCCCAGCTCAGGTGGCTGATCAATATTGATGTGCCCTGATTTTGTGCTTGTGAAGTGTATTTTTTTTTGTAAAGTTGCCTATGGAAAGCGATTTTTAAATTATTTAGCTCAAGACAGCGCCTGTGTACACAGCCCGTGTGCAGCACTGCGTGGTGCGATTCGGTCTTCAGCGGTTAACTCTCTCAAAAGTGAATAATGACGAAAATGACTGTTTTCAGCGGCAGCCGCTCAGCGAGCTGCTGACAAAGGATCCCGAACTCTTGCCGCCGCCCCATTCCAGGGTCGCTCCGTCCCTCCTCCCGGCTCTGCCCCGTCCCCGCTGAGCGCAGCTCGCTGCACTGGCGCTCCATCCCCGCTAGAAAGAGAGCGGGCAGGAGCAGGAACCCGAGATTCGCAGGCACGATGCTGCACTTCAGCCGCTACCGATAGGAGATCGTGGTGTGCGCAGCCGGGCTTGGAACGGGATTTTAAATAAGAGAGGGGGAGGAAAAAAAAACCAACACAACCCGCCAGGCGCGACGGAGGACGGCTTTTAATCCGAAGGAGGGGGGGAGCCGGGCTGTGCCCCTCGGCGGGGCAGCGGAGCGGCTCTGCGCGGGCGCGGCCGCTGGGGGGGTCCCCTCCGCCCGCCTCCCCCCGCTCCCCGCCGCCACTCGGCGGCTCCGCCGAGCAGCACCGCGGCTCCGGCTGCCGGGGCCGCCGCCGCTGCCGCCCGAGCTCCGATGCGGGGGAGAGCGGAGGGGAGGCAGCGGCACGGCGGCAGCGGGGAAGGCGGGCGGTGAACTCGCTCGGTCCGAGGAAGGATGACCGGCTTCGCCGCGATCGTCTTTCTCCTGCGGCTTTTGCACGAGGCGGACGGACAGGCTTTCCCAGGTGAGCGCGGTGAGGGTGATACCCGGTTCTCGCCGTGTGCCGACCACCGGCAGCCTCAACTCTTCCAGCCTCAGCCTTGCCTCCGGCGGAGCCCCGCGGCAGATCGGTGCGGTGCGGGCCGGGGAAGCTCGGCTCGGCCCGGGCAGGGTCACGGCGATGCCCGCGGGCCGGGGCTGCTCGGGAAGTTGTGCGGGGAGAGGGCTGAGCATCGCCGCCTCCTTGCCGGACCCGGAGTCCCTCCCGCGACCTGTCGCTGCGAGCCGGGCGGGCCGCGGGAGCACGCGCGGCCCCGGGGGGCTCCTGCCTGGAAGCTCCTCGGCTCGGAGGAGCGCTTCGCGTTATTTCCAGGAGTTGGGGACAGATTTTTTCCTCCTGCCTCTCATCTCGCTGCTCAAGTAACTTTCCCCGGGAAGCTGCTCCTTCCCAGCTGTCATTCTCGCCGTGGCTCTGTTAAGGAATACTTTGCTCCCTGGCATGTGTACATTAATAGCAGCCTGCTATTTCTCCCTCCTACAAGTTCCTTTAGGCATAGTTCGAATGGCTTTGAGACGACAGGTGCAGGCTTCTCCACTTGTTCCATTTTGTAGGTGAAAGAAAGATGTGCGTAGTTTTGGCTCTTCCCTCGGATATTTCAATATAAAACAGTCTAACTGCAGTTTCTCTTTAACGCTGGACGACAAACAGTTGTAACATTCCCCTTTCCTGACTTAATACATTTAGTTTTTCCACTTTTGATTGTATACAGACCAGGAAGATTTTATAGGAAATAAATTTTCTCCTTGTTTCTGATTAGCAGCGACGAATCTCAGTGCTGGAGATGGGGTTCCATGCCTTAAGCCTGAGAGCCCTGACGACTTCATCTCTCTTCTTTAAAGCAGAACTAATGCACAGAGCAGCAGATGCTGAGCGTGCAGCCAGCACTATGTATGCCTTTAAATAATACCTTTGGTGCAGCACGGCTGGAAAAGTTTGGCGTGGGGAGGGCTGGGCAGGCATTGAGCCCCCAGCTCGGCAAAGGGGATGCTGTAATCCATCAGTGCTTTGGCAAAACCACGGCATCGTGTTGACATTGCTAGGCAACTGCACATAGCCGCAGAGTTGTTAGGAAGCCGGGAAGTCTAACCTAGTTAGGGAGCTTCTTCCCTGAGTAAGTGATACGTGGGGCTGTTTCTGTCCTTTCTGTTCCAACGGTGTCTTTGGGCTCTCAGTGTGTGTCGTATCACTTGAGGTGAGATCTGTGCCTTCGGATGAATTTGTTGACCCAGGTGCTTAGAAAGAGGCTTTCCAGTGAAAGTGGTGAACTTTTTAGGGGGTAGGAAATGCTTGAAATTGAGGGAAATAGCAATACGATATGAACTAAGTGTGTGCGAACTTACCAGAATCATCTGGCTAATCCTTATTTTCAGAAAGCCACGGCATGCGTTTGGCTTTCGGTGTTGGTTTTGCAGGAATAGTGACCGTGGGGCTTCCTAACCATGAACAGCATTTCACCTCCTCTCTGTGTGCTCAATGCAAGAGGGGCTGCTTTTCACGTGCTGAACTCAAAGCAGAGCTTCCTCCCATGCAGGTCCACCATGGAGCAGAGCGCTGTGTGCTCTGTCTGCATCGCCGATAGTTTTGTGGGGAGAAAGGAGGACGGAAGACCAAAGTTGCTCGGCCACGCATTGTCTCTTAGACTTCTGTGGGGTTTGCGGTCCCCGCACGGCGCCTTCCCGCATCGCCCATCGGGTGGTGCTGTGCCCATAACTATGGGCCGTCGGTGCTGCCGTCTCGCTGTGATGGAGTTCCGAAGCCCGGCGCGTTGCTGCCGTTCGGACATCCCGTAATCCGTGGGGAGGGAAGTTGGGAACCCATTGGGCGAGGATTTGGTGTTCTTCTCGTTTATTTCCCGACAGGACAGTTAACAAACAGCACAGCCACGAGTCGAGGCAGAACAACGCTAAATTCTTACGTGCTTCTTTCCGTTATCCCCAGCATGTGAAACTGGAGATATTGCAGCCCTACAGCAGGCTGCTGGCCGCCTCCTACTTGCAGTGTGTGGCTTCGTACGGAGGGAGCAGGCTGACATTTATTTCCTTACGTAATTTCTGTGTTTTCTATTTATAAGTTCCCCCAGCAGTTGCTTTGGGTTGCATTTGAGCTCTGTGCTTACCACCAAAGGTGTGCTTGTGGGTGCTCAACTTTTGGGTGGCTCTGGGGCTGGCTGCTACTTCAGTTCCTCTGTTTTCCCATAGAATAGGTAACGTGTTCAGGAACGTGTAGGTGTTGTGCTAAGGGATGTGGTTTAGTGGGGAAATATCAGTGGTAGTTGGGACGGTTGGACTGGGTGATCTTGGAGGTCTTTTCCAATCTTGGTGATTCTGTGACTCTGTAACATAGCAGGAGGTAACTCCAGTGGCTGCTGATTCTGTAGGAGCTCAGAAATTAGAGAAGGATGTTCTCCCAAAAGCACGTGTGCAGCTCTATAAGGAAGATCCTGCTGGTTGCTGTGCGCTTTGCTTCAGCTCCTTCTGTGTTTTTAACATCAGAAAGTGGAGCCCTTGGACATTAAAGTTGATTTGCAGCTGTAGAAAGGCATCTGAAGGGGGGGGGGAATTGTCCAGTGGATTTGTGCTGGGACTGTTCCCCTGGCCATCAGGGCACTTGGGCATCTTCTGATGTCGGTGTCAATCTTTCTTGTATATTTTTATTTTTATTTATTTATTTTTCCATGCTCATTTATCTGTGCTCCCTGCCACTGAGCTGTGGTTGTTTGCTTTCAGGCTGCTGCCCATCACAGAGTTACGGTGCTGGATGGTTTGTGACATGGGTTTGTCTGGCGATCAAAGGGAGAGGAGATGGGGGGGGTGAAGGACCGAGCTGGAAGGATTTGGGAGGGAAATGAATTAATTTCCCAGGAGTTAATTGAGTCGTGGATTTCGCTGTCGGTAAATTGGCAGTGAAAAATGGATCTTTCCAAGTAAGCTACTCTGTGTGGCAATTGTTAACAATGCAGCCATTTAACTCAATAATCATTTTTCACTCTCACTGGGGAACTGTCGCGCTACAATCCAACTTTATTTTACATCCCTGGCTGCTTTGATTTGTTTTCTAATAAATAATTAATATTAAAAAGGTGACTCGAAGCTGCCTCCCTTACAGTGGCTGTGAAGGGTTGCTGTGCACGAAGGTGTTCATGGATCCGAGTTCTGGTTCTACAAATGCAGAGCCCTTCTTTCCCTCTGCCCTTCTGAGACTCCCCCAGCTCTGCTGCTCTCGTTTAATTGTACTTCCACAGAGCCTCAGATTCTCTGTGCAGGCCCACGTGCTCCAGGTAATATTGCAGGAATGATTTGGGATACTTATTCTAGAATATAATAGTATTTTTTCAAAGACACCGCCATCTGTTGCCATGGAAACCTGTGTAGTGGTAAAGATGTAGGTCTGAGGCTTCGTGAACCTCCCAAAAAACAGCTGCCATCGGGGGCTGTTTCTCATGGGAGCATCTACTTTTGCATATAAAATCCAATTAAGTGAAGATGAGAAAAAAGAAATAAACTGATCAGTTCAGCACTGCGCTGACAATCCCCCTGAATGGCTTTCAGCACAGGATTAGAGTGTCTCTCATTCTCTCTGTGTTTAGTGGGTTTTTTAAAGCTTGTTATTCATCATAATGGTGGTTATGCTTCCGTTAGCATCCGTTGTAGTTTCGTAAATGGGGTAAACTAATATATATCGATGGGTTCTTTGCTTGAAAGGGAACTCCTGAGTTGAAGTATTTTATCGGTGTCCAAATCTGGCAGAGGTGTGGGAAACCCAGCTGGTGAGGTGCTGGGCCATGGGTGGGTGTGCTAGCTCTTGGGAGCAGTATGAACACTGCTCGTCTGTTCCATTGTGGAAATACTGGAGCTTAGCTGGCATTCATAAAAAAACTCATGGTATTTGGGTGAAGAGCAGCAGGAGTGTGTGTATATCTCTGTATAAAGCATGCATCCTTTAGAGAGACGCTTGTTAATTTAGTATGGAAACCGCTTCGGAGTGTTTCCCAAGTGTCTTGTAATGCACAGACACAACGTGCAATGAAGTTTCAAAAAGTGCTTGTAGGCATGCTGGTAGGCAAGGCTTTCCTTGCAGAGGGCATAAAGAACAGCAGTGTCTGGAGGTCGCTGCTGTGATGGGCTGCTGGAAGCTGCAATGCACAGAGTCTCCTGTGTCACCTGGTGGTTGGTCCCAGAGAGCTCTCCTGGATTGATGCTGCTTCGTTCTGTGTTCTTATTTCTGAGAAGAATGTGGTGCACTTGGATTTTATGGCATTTCTGAGCATTTTATGGCGCAGTATTACTTGGCTCATTTAAACCACAGTGTTTGGACAGGAATCACTTTTTTTTTCTGGTGCCACTTGAATTTTACAGTTCTCCTATTTTTCTGCTGATGGTGTGCTGCCTGTTTGTGCTGCTTTGCACTGCTTGGGAATTGTTTCATTGCAGTGATACTTGCTTTTTGAAGGGGAAATGCAATTTATTTACCTGTCACCTCTCTGGTCCTGTGTCACCTCTTAGACCTGGATGTTGCTTGCTCACTGTCACAGCATCATGAAAGGCTTTGTACAGCCTGGCTCTATCCTGCTGTCCATTTGTAACCAACGTGCAATTGCTTCTCGTGTTCATTATTGCAAGCTCTGAAGATGATCTATCTTGATGGAAGAAGAGATCATTCCTGTGTCTTAATCAGGCCATACATCATTTAATCAGAGCCACTTGTTTTTTAATATCTGGTAAATACATCCTATCCATCATACCATGGTTCAGAGACGTTGGATGCTGTGCAACCTGGATGGGAGGGCACGGCTTGTTCTGCAAGAGACAGCATAGAATCACAGGATGGTTGGGTTGGGAGGGAACCCCAAAGCCCACCCAGTCTCAACCCCTGCCATGGGCTGGCTGCTCCCCACCAAATCAGGCTGCCCAAGGCCCCATCCTGCCTCAAGTGCAGCTCCCATGCAGCCAGGCTGCTGCAGAAGTGGTGAGGCTGGCAGTAAATGTTCTGGTCTTAATTGCTTTAGCAGCTTGCTGTCAAGTATCTTTCAGGTAGTACTGTGACCAGTAGAAATGAACTACATTTGAGTAACGTCCAGTCTGTATGAACCTGTATGATGGAAAGATAGTCTCACTGTAGCCTGTTAAATTTATTTTTATTATTATTATTTTTTTTTGCAATGTTTGCAATGTATCTGTCTGTACCAGATCTGAGTTCTGCTCAAGGATCCAGGTTTTGCCTTCGTGTTCTGTGCTGAAGTTGCTGAGATGTGGTGGTGTCTGGGTTTCTAAATTGTTTTCATTTTGACGACCATATGCTGTTCTGCTCCTGCACCTCTTGGCTCCCATTGAGTACGAACTTAAAATCATAGAATTATAGGCTGGCTTGGGTTGGAAGGGACCTCCGAGACTGCTAAGACTGCTTAGTTCCAATCTCTGTGTTGTGGGCAGTGGCTAACCACTAAATCAGACACTAATCCTCTCCCTCATCCTGCTGCCACACGGGCCTCTGTTGATGCAGCCCAGGATGCAGTTGGCCTTCCGTGCTGCAAGCACACACTGCTGGCTTGTGTTAAGTTTTACATTTACGAGGACTAAAAGTCCTTAGCAGGGCTGCTCTCAAGGAGTTGTTCTCCGTGTCTGTATATGGATCAGGGAAATCCCAGATAGAAGTTGAACTCCTTGCATTTGTCCTTGTTGAACCTTATTTGGTTCACACGAGCCCACCTGTGGGGCTTGTTTAGGTTGCTGTGGATGGTATCCCTTCCTTCTATTACATTAATTGTGCTATTCAGCTTGGTGTTGTCTTGAAACTCACTGAGAGCATGCTTGATCCTCTTGACTATGCCACTGATAAAAATGTTGAAGAGTGCTAGTCCCAGAATGGCCCCTTGGGACACCACTCATCACTAACCTCCATCTGGATGTAAAGCCTTTGACCACCACTCTCTTGCTGCAACCTTCCGACCGATTCCTTTCCACTAGGTAGTCCAACCTTTGAGCCCATATATCTGCAGCATAAAGAATGTGGTGTGGGACCATGTCCGTGGCCTTGCAGAAGTGAAGCTCATTATCACTAACAAGCGTATTAACTTCAGTGTTAATTCCATCCTTCTCCATGTCAGTTGTCACTAGTTCTCCTGTCTTATTTGTCAGTGGGTTGGGGATGTCTGCTTTGTCTAGTCTCTCTTTTCTGGCCAATGTACTTGTGGAAGTCCTTTCTCTTTGTCTTCATGTTTTTATCCAGTATCACCTCCAAATGCCATAATCTCAGCTTTGATCCCACTTAGTGATTTTGTTGAGTGGCTGGGAAACCGGAGCAGTTTCTGTGATTCTGTGTAACAGCCCAGGGCTCAGTGCTCACACAACTGTGTTGGGAGGGCTGACTTGCTGCTTTTCCTCTGCTAAGTTATGAAGGATGACAATAGGAAGAGAACTGCACTTTAATCCTGAATTCATCCATTTTGTTTTTTGTTGGGGATCAGTCCTTCTCTTCTCAAATCCGAAGAAAATGCTATTACCTCTTTGAGCAGAAATAGGCCTTTGACCTGTGCCAGGGCTGTTCACCTTGAAATGTGCTTTAGCTGACTCTGGTACTGCTGAATTTGTCGGTGTTACCTGAATGACCTGTATCAGTGCATCTCCATTACCTGAGCATCAGTTCAAAGGCCAGCTCCTCAGCAATGGAGGATGGAGCTTTGCAAACGAGAAGGAAGGTTTCAATAGGCAAATAGTGATTGTGTGCAGTGCTTTCAGTGCCTCTTTTAAATGAAAAAAACACACTGAGGATTCTATTCATGCCATGCACTCTTCCTTATGAGTGTGATGAAGACAGGTGGTACAAGTGTCTCTTGGTGTAAGTGTGCATGGCTGAGACTGCCCAGCAGAAGGAGGGCTTGAAGTCAGGAGATGAAGGGAATTAATGGAGTTTGGTTGATATGGAGGGAGCTCTTTTCCTACAGAAATACTTGCTGGAATTGCAGCAGTACTTAATGGATAAGCAGAAGAGCACTTTGTCAGCAAGATGGGGAGCTGCTGCACTTGATGGCTCTTCTCTCCTAAACAGAGGTTTCTGTCAGCATGTCCCTTCTTGCTGGCAGCCCAAATTTCATTTTTCCTCTAGGTGTCAATTAAGCACCATAAAAGAAACACTTGTTGATGGAACTGTAGAGTACTGAGTATTTCCACCATAATCAGTTGGTTTTTTTAATAGAAATATTCCATGTCTTGGTGGTACTTCAGATGTGTAGATGAAAGATTATATTTTAAATCTTACTTCTTTGTTCCCAAGGCCTGAGCAGCATCAGTATAAACCTGTGTGGACTACCTGTAATGCAAATAGGGCTGTGTCCAAGATGCACACATCCATGGTGGGCAGGAAAACCTTCCTGTGGTGGATGCTTAGCAGCTTGTCTTCCTTCTTGCTGTGCACTTGATGGGCAGTTGTCAGTTTGTACCAGTGTCAGATCTTCTCCCCTTCCGAGGACTTTGGTATCAAAGTCCTTTTTCCTCTCCTTCTTATTCTTTTAAACTTAATGCGCTTGCTTTACTGCATAACAACTCCAAGATAACCAAAGAGCCACCGGTGTTACATGCTGCAGAGGCAGAACGACTCATTTCTGTACCCTGAAGAAGGCTTTCATCTCCAAGCTACAAAAACAGAGAAGAAATGGGAGCAGTGATGGTGGCTGCTGACAGACGTTGGTGGGGGGATGCTTGAGGAGGAGGCAGTGGATGTGGGCATGCGGTTGTTGTAGGAGGAAGAGGAAGGGAAGAAGCATGAAATAAAACATGAAAGGTGAAGGGAACCTGCTGGGATGGGCCTGGGGAGGGAGCAGGCATGAAAGAACTTGGCAGCTGGCTGCTGCTTACAGGTTCTGAGGGTGGCTGTTGCTGCCATCACCTCTCTTCTCCCTTCTCCTAAGCTAATTGCCAGCTAAAGAAGGCTTGTTGTTACTAAAGAGTTGGCCCTTAAGCCAGAACATGGGCTGATGCTTTTTTTTATTATTCTCCCTCAGTTGCACTGTAGTGTTTTCTCAAACTGGTCGAGCTTCCTTTCACAACGCAGGCTGATGAGAACACTTTCAATTTATTAACAAACCATTCTGTGTTTGCTTAGAAAAGTGTGTGAGCTTTACAGCTACATCTGCCAATCACTTAATACTTCAAGAGCCTATAACCTGACAGCAGCGAGTTTCCCCCGTTGTTACTCTCTGACTGATGCTTTAGAGATCTCTTCCTGTGAGCGCTGCTGTATTTATGGTACGGTGGTGTGCTGCTTATTTTAGTAATGAGAAAGAATGAGCATGCAGCAAGCAAAGACCGATGTTCATCTTGCAAAGTGCTCTTACCCCTCACTGCCTGTACTCAGCTGGTTGAGAGAGCAGCAGCATCCGGGTATCCTGGAACTTGTGCATGGCACACACAGTTAGGCTTCACAAGTTGTATCCATCAGAAAGCTGAAGCCAACTGCATCTCCTTCCACCTTCTTTCTTCTGGGGAAGGGGAGGGGGAAGCTGCTTTTGCAAATTCTACAGGATGCAATCTGATAAATTCAGCTTTTGGGTTGGTGGCTTTGTTGCCAGCGCTGACTTCATTCCCTTTAGGATGCCTGGGTTTCCTGCAAGAGAGATGAGAAAGGAGGCAGTGCCGGCCTGTCTGTGTGCCAGCAGTGCAGACAGTTCCCTCCTGTTCCCCCCACACACAAACACATGCAGAGCCCTGCTGCCAGGGGCACAGCTGACTGCTCGGATGCTGCCTGGCTGGGTTGGACCCTCCGTTTAATTTCTGTGGGGGAGAAAAATCTTCATTAATTTCAAAGCCCAGTTGAAAAGTTTCCATGACTGTGATCTGAAAATCAATTTGAAGGAAAACAGCTGTTCTGAAATGAGCAGTTCTGCTGTTCTCAGGGTTCAAACATTCTAACATGAATTGGAAGGAAAAAAGTCCATGTAATTTAGTGCAAAATAACAGTTTTTAGTAAACCATATAAGAAGTCCCATGTATACTTCTTTAAAGGCATTTCTGCTTTGAATGAATATTCATATTCATACTATTGCATTCTACAATGGTAAAGCAATGTTTCAGCTTCCAAATGAATTGCCTTCATTACAAGTAGGGTCTCCTGGAGAAACAGTGACTATATTTGTATGATTTGAAAACGGGAGATGGTTTATATACTAACAGATATCAGCACGTGGTTGTAATACTCAGAGAAGCGGAAAGCTTGGAAATAAACAACCGCTGTCTCTGTTGGCACAGGGATAACTCTGGAGACTGCCAAGGCCAGAGCCTGCAAAGATAAGAAAGTATAATTAATTGTCCTTAGATGAACCTACCCAGCAGAAGCAACCCTCCTGAAGTCAAGTCTCTATTTTGCATCTTTTATTATAAAGCTTTTCAGAGTGGTGAAGTTTTTAATGTTTTCTAATGTACTTATTTACATTTCTTTGCATTTCTAGTGTCAATACTTAGCAAACTGAGTATAGCTGTGTTGGACGTCTGTTTTACTCTCACACTTTGATGCTCTTCTAGCAATTACACAGACTTACTTTGCAAATAGCTGAGATGTAATGCTCTGCAACCAAGTCTTGCTCTTGGCTGAAGGTCACTCAGCAGTTCCCCACGTTAAAACACTCCTGTTTGTAGTCGTTGTTTTTAAAGAGGCTTTTTCTTTGCTCCTGTGCCTGTATCAGTGGAAATGTTCTAGCTCCTGTTGTAAGAAAAGTCATTTCCCCTCATTCAGGAAAAATTTGGAAGCAGTTCTTCTGTTCTTAGTGATGGTGAAGTGGGGGGAATAACATCAAGTTCTCAAAGTTATAAATTGGAGGCAGAAACTTCACCCCAACCTTGGGAAGCTGCAGTTTTGCAATACCGCAATTTGGATTTGGAGTAAATTCATGGAGTTACTTTGAGTTGGATGGGAGCAATGCTGGGAGTCTGACAGTTGACAGAATATTTTCATGTGACTGGCATGATTTTGAAAAGAAGCCAGTATATTGTTGTGATCTGTGTAAGCAGCAGATCAGATATTTTGCCTTTACTATGTGCTTGGGATTTATTTTTTCCTGCCTTGAACATGCCCTGGGCATCATCTTATTCCTGAGAGCGACAAACTATTGTGAGGACCTGGAAATGACCAACATCTTATTCCCTTTTAGACTTGAGGTACTGAATCACCAAGGTTGGAAAAGAACTCCATGATCACTCAGTCCAACCATCCACCTACCACCATTATTTCCCTACTAAACCACATCCCTCAGTACAACATCTAAATGCTCAGGTATGCAATCTAAATGCATTTAGCTCCCAGATCTGCAGCTGAGAACTCAGCTGTGGCAGGGAGAGTACCTTGGAGGAAAGGAGGAGGAAGGGAGAGTTGCTTAATGTGCACCAAGGGTAATGGAATGAGATCTGAAACGAGAGCATAATTTACTTTAAGCATTAGGAAAGCCTTATTGTGGTTCTGTGAGGCTGTGGAGTTGTGTCCCAAAGGAAATGGTGGAAGCCCTTTTGCTTGAGACATTTTAATTGAGGCAGGACAAAATAATTGCCATCTATAGAGGAAAAGTAATACAATCCTAGGAAAAAAAGTGAAGAATCCCCTGCTAGCTTTTTTTTTCCTCCAAATTTCAGACTGTTGTAAAGTTATCGAAAAGAGAAAAGGTATTACAAGAAAAAGGAGGATGTCGTATTTAGCATGCAATAAGTGAGGGGTATTAGCCCACTATCATGGAGTGAATTTTCAATTTATCTGATTGTCTGAAGACAACAGATTTGACAGCACTGGGCTTTGGTTGGAGATCACAGCACATCCACTCCAGCTTCCCGAGTGCCATGCTTGTTCTTGCGCTCATGGAGGAGATAAAGAGCACGACTGCAGTTTCCAAACTAAGGATTTAGGGTAATAACTGGCTGAAATACAGCGGGTGTGTGCAGTCTTTATCTGTCCCTTCATCAGCAGTGGCAGTGAATTGAAGATTGTACGGTGGCATCATGTACCCCTCCCGATTCCTCCCTAGTGGCTCTGGATGACTTCCTCAAAGCTCAGCTTTGGTGGCTGGCTGCTGGTTGTCACCCTGGTGGGACCTGATTCTTACACCCTGGATTTGGTATCCAAAGGGCTTAAGAAGCTGTAGCTGCAGCTGGGATCGGTGGTGCTGTTTCCCATTTGTGGGACTGGTACAAGTTCCAGAGGATATTGAAAAGCCCTGGGTGCTTCACAGGGGGGATACAGAACTAATGCTATCTTCTCTTAATCTCTCAGTCCCTGAAGCAGGAGCAGCCAAAGGAGCTGTGGGGCATTGCTGAGCGCATGTGTGTGCATGGTTGTGAAGGAACAGAAATTCTATAGCTGTAGAGAAATCCAAGAGGAAATTAATAATTCTCTCTGTGGAGATCAGTTTGCATAGCGTGCAGTAAATAATGCATGGGGTCACACAGCTAACAATAAGATTAAAACAAAATATTGAGTATCTGTTCATTCAGTGAGTACCATCCATCTTTTGCACATAACAACAAAAGGTCCCATGGCAGAAAAGAGTATGGAATCAGGTAATTATTCTTCCTTTAATGTTGGATCTAGAGGAGGACTGATGCAGGGTTCTGTGGATGACCTTTTTGCTAGGGCAATAAATAACCTTCTGAAAGCTTGATTTTTGTTTATAATAATGGTACTTTTTTTGGTGTCTTGCTTCGAGGTGGGGATATCCGTCAGCAACCAGAGCTGGACAGAGATCTGGGGACTTCTGCGTTGGGTATGAGTGCATTGGCAGGGGCTTTTACTGCTGCTTTGTGATTGTGACCTCATCTGCACAATACCCTGACTCCTTTTTTGCTTTGCAGTATCAGCCTTGAGTCTATCAAGCAAGGCTTTGGATAGTTGTACAGTGAGCTCTGCATAGGGCTGCTTTCTTTGTGGAGGGTTGCCTAAGGTGGTGGTGTGGCTGAGGCTTGAGCCGTGAGCAGGCAGTTGGATTGGGATATGGGGTATTTGAGATTTTGTGTCTCTATGTCTCTAATCGTATTTATTACGATGTCTCATGGTGCAATCATTTTATACTTGTTTGAATCAAAATCAGCGTGTTATGTGCAATTAAGGTCATCCTGCGCTTTGTTCACTTCAACTTGAAACAGTAGAAAGCTGGGTGGGGAAACGAGTGCTGCTGCAATTAAATTGAATTGATTATTTGAATCACATTAAAGAATAAAGGAGGTGAGAAATGGGCTGTGTAATTTATCACTCAACTTGAGGATATTCTGTCTCCCGAAAATTAACTTCAGTTCCATTCCCTTTTATTTTTTTCTCCATATTTACTTTATTGCAGAGCTGAGAACAAATGAGTTTCATAAAAAAAAATAAAATTCTCCTTTCCTTATATACCCTCAGGCTTCCAACTTATCCCTGTTCTGCTCTCTTCTTCAAGCTGCATCCAGTGTCCATTTGTTCTTGCATCCAGTGTGTTGCTGGTAATGCCCACTGGTGCTGTTAAATTCTGTTCCAGGCATTTATGTGCTGCAGCAGCAGGTGTGTGCCTGTGTGCTCTCAACGTGTGCCTGATAAATATGCAGAATAGTTCCCGTTCTGAGGCCATAAAGGTGAATGGATTTATTAGAAATCCTCTTTCAATTCTCCTCTCCCCTGCAATGCCCCTCTGCTAAGAAGGACAAGAAGGTAAGAAAAATTCCATAATTAAAACAGTTTTAAGAGCTTTTTCCAAGACAGGATTTTTCTTAAAGAACCTGGATGTAAAAATGCAGACTTGGCGAGGTTTGATGGAGGGCTGTGCTGTGGTGCTGTTGGAACAGGGAGCAGAGCTCTGGTGGTCTTCTGCTGGTGCTGGGCTGTGGCTGGAGCTTGCAGGTTTGTTTCTCCCAGGTGCTGGTTTGCCTTGCACATCCCTGGATGCCAGCAGTGCCTCTGCTGCCCCTTTTAGCATCTCCTGCTGAGAACCGTGTGTGCTTTTGCTGCTCTGGATTTAGTTTCGTCTGTGATCAAGAAGGCTGTATGTTGAGACAGTGACTGGAAAAGGCATCTACTTGGGAACAACTGATTTCTCTCTGTATGGGAAATCAAAACAGAGCCTGGAAACTTACAATGCAGTTTACTGCTGTTACTTTGCCCCGTGGGAACTTACTGCATAGCATGAGATGGAGAAAGCAGGAATCGTGCATTCAGGCTGATACTTTTCTTGGAGTTGGCTTTGACTCTGCTCCCTTCTTCCGTTTTTAATGTATTAAAGTAAATACAGAGGTGTTATTTGTTGTACCAAGTACTGTTCCCCAGGATACCTGTTTCTTTTAATAATAACTTTGATTCCAAGGTGATTATGGAGGAAGAAAGTTTACATCCTCACTCCATAGTGAGGTGAATTGGGTTCAAGAGCGTTATCTGCAATATATGTGTAATTACATGGGGAGAAGATGTAAAGAAAATGTATTTGAAGACCTAACATGAATCTCCCCCAAGCTCCTGTGTCAGCTTACTGCTAATTAACCTTCTGGAGGTAGGCATGTTGCAGCTCTCCACGCTCCTGTGTTTCTGTGAGAATCAAGGAGCTCTCACAGGTGGAAGTGAAGCCCTGGCCTTGTTCAGTAACGAGAGGTTTTTTTGCTAACAAAGCAGCCCACTGGATGTTGTACCCAAATGGTACCATTTGGGAAGTGTGCTCCCTTCATAATATTTGGATACTCGCAGGAATTTCAGCTTTGTGTGACTCTCGGGGAGCAGATGAATATTCAGCCACACTTTGATTTGGGATTTGGAGACCCAGGGCCTCTTCTCTCTGGCTCTGTCCTGGCCTTGTATTATAACCTTGGTAATTTTTTCATATCTCAAACTATTGTAAATGGCATGCATGTTTCTCTTCTGTCTCCCAGGGGAAGCTTAGTTAGCACTGAATTATGATGAAAAGCAATGGGTGCAGTGTGCTTTCAGGCTGGCTCGCCCATCTCCCTGTATTACCAAATGATCTGTTCCCTAGGAGGTTTGATAAGGTCTTTGCTGACGTGCAAGAATACATGCTGAATGATAGCGGTAGCTCAATTTACCTGCAAGGAGCTTTGCTTCTGCACCCTGAGTGGCTCACGGCACCTTGCCATGGGATGATGGGTCTTCCCTGTGTGCCTGGTCCCACCACCAACACTTGCTGGAAGTGAAGAAAAGTGCTTTTCAGAATTTAGCATTGGACAGTTTTGTTTTAAACTCTGTCCTGGATTGCCTTTTGTAGCCAAAAATAGAGGTTGGGGTTTGGAACAAACTGCTTTCCCTTTTAGAGCCCTGTGTATGAGACAGGTAAGACAAATGGTGGTTTAACTGGGGCTGATTGCAGTAATCTTTGGGGAGCTCCTTTGGGTTAGTAACTGTGTGCAACCTCTTTAGCAACAGAAATCAGGGATTCGCTAGAGGATGTGGATGTCGTGCTCCTCCCAAAATGGATGTTGCACTTCCTCAGGCAAAAGCAAACTCTTATTAGTGAGTTCCTGACCCAAATGTGTGCCCATGTGCATGTTTGTGCTCCTGCCCTCCCTGCAGCTGGTCAGACCAACGCTACAAACAGCCTCGGGGAGGTTTGTGTATTGGAGCAGTGCTTGTGTGAGCAGAACAAGGTTACCTTGCATCTGCACGGTAAATACGTGGGGACCTTTCTCCATCATAAACAGGCCCTGGAATTTGCTTTTCTGGATGAGGCATTGAGGCAGGCAGATGCTGATTTTTCACATGGCTGGAAAGTATTCTTTTATGAAGGATGGTGTAAGAGCAAATACACAAATGCTGGGAAGTGGAAGAGATTTGCTTTTTCATTGGAGAGGTTAAGAACTGATTTTGGAGGTGAGACTGTCTTTTTCATTTTTGATTGATCTGTGCAATTACTGTAGAGGGAAAGGTTAATGTGGTTAATGCACTTCTTTTAGGCACTGGGGTACTCATAATGGACCGAAGTCATTCTTTCTTTACTTCAAGACAAAATAGAGAAATCTGAGAGTGCTGAAGCACAGCATTATTCAGACATGCCATTTTCCTTCCAGAGTGAAAACAGTGTCCAAATGGACTTCTGAATCTCATTTTTTCCTCAAAACCACCAACAAATAACTCCTGTTATTTTGTCCTGTCTTAGTGAGAATGTGTACAGTTACATGTTCTAAAACTTTAATTGCCTGCAATTTCAGGTATACGTGAAGAGGCCCGCATTAAATGGCATTGATGTTGGATCTGAAGCAGTTTGAGGTGAGATAGGACCTCTGGAGATGGCCCAGCCCACCCCTGTGCTCAGAGCAGGACTGCCACCTGGAGCAGGTTCCTCATGGCTGCATCCATGTGGGCTTTGCATATCTTCAAAGATGGAGGCCACAAAGAGTGGGCGGCATCCCACTCTTTGACCACCTCTGTATTGGTGTGTGTGGGGAGAAGTCTTGTTTTTCCATTGGGTTTTTATAAGCACTGATGAGATCCTTCTGAGCCTTCCTGCTTCTAGGATAAGCTATCCTAGCCTCTTTCTGCATGTCAGATGCTCCAGTCCTTTAGTCACCATTGTGGCCCTTTGCTGGACTCGCACCAGTGCATGAGCACACAATGTGGTTCCCTGCACATGCTAGTGCAACTTTAATGTATTGCTCAGCTGATTTACATAGTCTTTTTTATACATACAGATATACAAAGGATTTTAATTAGAGATGATTGATACATAGGACAGAATTTCCCAGGTGGTTCTTGTCTGATTGTATTTCAATTTGTGCGCTTCATCAAATATTTGGCTGCACTGAATAAGTTGGTATATTAAGTTAGGCTGTCCTGATTTACTGTCTCAGTCCTGTCCAGTAGATAGAGGAAGGTAATAATTGATCTGTCAGTTGCTATTATATTTTCATTTGAGGAAAAACACACTGCTTATATAATCCCTCAGCCAAAAAAAAAGATTTGGTGAAATACGTTTCTAGAGTGGTTTCTTTTAGCAGCTCGAACTTTTCTAAGACATCTTGAACAATTCTACTCCTTTACAGACCCGAAGCAATTTCTTGGACTTTCATCAAGTCTGGAGGCATCTTTGCTGCCCGGGTTGTTTGGCTTCGTAGAAATAAATTCAGTGTGCTTTGAATTCTGTAAATCAGGGGAAAAAATATCAATGATTTATTCTCTTTTATGGTCTGTTGAATGACTTAAGGCTGTATGTGGTTTAACTTCACTAAACCCTTTCATTGGGAGTGCTGCTACAAAGCAGCACTGCTTATTTGATACCTTCAAGATTGTAGGAGAGTCCTTTTTCTGCCAGCACTGTACTTAAAATTTGTATTTGTTCACATCTGAAGAACTGTATGATGTTTGTAGGAAAAAAAAACCACAGCATGCAAAAGCCCTGCCTTAAACTTGACTAGAAAACTGTGGAAGTAAGTTCCTCATTTGTGCTGTGAGTATGCAGACAACGCAAATCATCCCAGTTGTGGCTGACCTATGGCTGTTCGCATCCAAAGGTTTGTGCGGGGCTCCTTGGTAATTCTAGTTGCTGTTACAGCACTGATATCCCTGCTGCTGTGCTTCCTTGGAGCAATCTTATTGATTTCAATGATTTGCAGAAGGATGAATTTGGCTACTGGCTTTCAGTAGTCTGTAAACTGCAAGTAGTCTTGGAAATGTACTTAATAGTATTTGAATTCATGCATTCAGCAGGGTAAGATACAGCTCCTCAGGGCAGAGCAGGCCTCTGTCTGCTGTGAGCTCAGCTGCTGTAATGAGGAAAGGTGAAGGTGTTTATGCAGACTTGTGCGTGTAGCATGAGGTTAAAAGTCTGCATAGCTGAATCTCTCCTCTTTTGAGTCTGAATGATCTCCTGGTTTATCATTATTCCTGTCTGGGCCAGCTGATAGCTGAGTTTGTTCAGGCTCTTCTTAGGCTCTGGAGAGGCTTCAGCTGGTACTGAAGTACTTGCTAGGGAATGGCCATTGCTGGATCAGAGCAGCCCTTAGCAGTGTCTTCAAAAATGTCTTTAAAAGACCTGGGTCTGTCCAGACAGAGGATGTTTCCCAGTCAGAGCGTCCCATCATCTTCTCAGTACTGGAGAACTCCACGTTGTTATTCCCAGTCTGGGGAACTTCATACAGCTCTGTGCAGTGGTATGTTCAGAGCAAATCCCCCTGTGTTAATAACCACGTGTCTTCATGACTAGCATAAGGATGATAGAAACTCTGAGACCAGAAAAGACTACTAAGACCACCAAGTCCAACCCCAACCCATCCCACCACGTCCCTCAGTGCAGCTTCACTGCCCCTCTCTAGACAGGCCCCAGGGCCTCAGTGCCTTTCTTGTAGTGAGGGGCCCACTGCTGAACGGAGTATTTGGGGAGCTGCATCACCAGGGTTGAGTACAGGTGGACGATCACCCTTCTGTCCTGCTGGCTGTGCTCATTCCGATACAAGCCAGGGTGCTGTTGACTCTTTAGTTTGTGGCATAGGCAAAGTCAGTTTCCTTCTGTAGGAGGATCTGCAAGTGTCTGTGTAATGTTACCACCTGAAATCTGTAGTAATATTGGCCACTTGTCTTGTTTAGGAGTGGTAAAAGGGAAAGATAGCAGCGTGGAAGTGCAAGTTGTGAAGCACAGGGAAACTTGAGAAGCTCAGGAGGAGGGCCTGAATGAAGGCATGAGGAAAAATGGCCCCTGCTGAGCTGCTGTGCTGTGAAGGTGGATGTCTTTTTCTTCCCTTTAGTAAAAGAAGTCCCGTTCCTGTTCTCAGTGCAACCCAGGCTGTGCTTTGCTTTGTGTGCTTCCCTGTAGGACCTGTTGCCAGCTGTGTTGGTGCAGGAAGGCGAGGACTTGGGCTGTTGTTCGTCTGCTTGGTGACTTGCTGTTCTACAGAGGATTGAAGAGAGCTCCCTGCAAAGACTTGCGCTGCAAGGAGCGTTTTTCACTGCCTTGAAAGAAAGCTCCTTTCCTCAGCAGAGGGTAGGAGGGGAAAGGAGGCAGTGCTGAGCACGTCTGTGCGTTGAGCACTGCCCTTGCTTTTGTACCTCTGGCTTTGAGCAGTGGTTGGGTGGGAGGCAGGTGTCAGTCATGCTGATAAATGGTCTGAGATTGATGTACTTTATAAAGCTGCTTCAGGGATCTTTAGATCTGATGTGTGGAAACACAGAGGAGGCCGAAAGGAGACCTGGGGGGTTGTAAAAATAAGGAATGGGGTAAGAATGCAGGAAAACACCGCTTGGGGTCTGATAGGTGAGAACTGCTGACTTAATTTGGCTTTTTCAGTGATTCTGGAACCCAGATTTTGAAAAGTGGAGCTCCCTCAGCCCATGCATTGGGATGAGCACTGAGCTCTGCTGCTGGGTTCCACCCAGCGCAGCCTCAGCCGCAGCTTCTGGGTGCAGAAATCCTATGGTGACAGCATTCTTGAACATTGAAATGTGAAAAGGGCTTGGGATATCACATGACTAAAGAGCTGCAGTTTGTAAGCTGGTATTCCAGAGTTCTAAAAAGAGGCTCTAAAAGTCCTTTTTTTTCCTGACTTTTTAATTGGGAATCCAGAGCTGTATTACTTTAAGGTCCCCAGTAGTTTAACTTCCTATCACTGCAACTGACTGCATCTATTAAAAAAGAAAGGAAAATGCAACTGTTAAAGAAGTGTGTGCTTTTGTTTCTTGTCTGCTCTGAAGAAGCCCAGGGGCTCCCGGACAGCAGTGCATTTACTGTGTGATTATGGTAAAAATACAGTTACTATCCCAGCCAGTCTTTGTAGGAGTGTGTGGGGGGGGGGGAAACGAGGGAAAAAAAGAAATAGTTTTCACTGTGTTCATTGCTTATTTTTTCTGCTGGAAACCAAGTTTTCAGTTTCAACCCTGTGTAATATAAAGGGAGTTTTTTTATAGATGAAAGAAATTTTGATCAATACCAAATAAACACTTGTTTGGGAGCTTTCTTTAGCAGAGAACGTGGAAACTTCTTGCTTTAATTCAGAGCAAAATGTTACTTTGTGTTACAATTAAATCTATTGATTTTTTTTGACTTGCAGGTATTAAAGCAAAAGTTCACATCAGCTCAACTGCTTCCTCGTAGCACTGTTTTGCATAGAGATGAAGCCTTGTATATAGAGCTGAGTTCTGTTTTTCAGCACCCTCCTCCATATCTCTTAATATTTGTGTTAAATTGTAGATATGCACAGACTGCTTATCAGAATTACCAACGGGTGTCTGCTTGCAGATGCAGAATTATTTCAGAATTTGATAGCAAGATAGTGGATTTGTGCTAGCTTTGGGAATCTGCTGAAAGCTGAACTTTGAAAGGAAGTATTGGCATGCTGCTCTGCTCCATATGCATCCCAACCCCGCTGTAGAAAATACACACACACCCCATTTTAAACACAGTAGAACATGCATACATCTCTATAAAAACCTGCAATTTCAGCCCAAATCAGAGGCTGAGGGAAATAATGCTCTTGGGTTTCTCTTTGAGCTGAAGGATATTAATGTGCATTGGAATTCCCCACACCAATTAGTGATCTCTGCTGAGGAAGCTTGTAGGAAATGACCCTGCTCTCACAGCCATGTGGCTTCTCCTATCGTGACTTTTTTAATGCTCTGGGATTTTTGGTATCTTTCTTTTGTAACTGAAGGTTTGAGCTGTGTTTACATCTGTGTGCTCAGCCCAGTGCAGCAGAGGGCACAGATGCTTCTGAGAAGGTCTTGAGAGAGTTCTTCTAATGAAGCTGGGAACTGGATTAGTGACCCCATATGTAAATGCTGTGCTTTTGTTTGGAATTCCTTTGCTAATGTAGTGCTTAAAAAAAAAGTCAGTGAAAATATTGTGATCTGAATATTTAAGACAAAGTGCCTTTTTGGGTTTGTCAGTTTCTAGCAAAGGGAGAAGGATGCTTAAAATAGGAAGCTTGGAGTAGAGTGGAATAGGTTAATCTTTAGTTCGAAAAAATCTATTTCTGATCAATCTTGTTTTCATTGATGGTCCTTGGAGGTAAAATGTAAGCTGCAGAATTTTGCATACATACGGCTTCATAGCATCAAAGAATCATTAAGGTTAGAAAAGACTTCTAAGATCACCCATTCCAACCCATCCCACCATGCCCAGTGCTATGTCTCCATGTTTCTTGAGCACCCCCAGGGATGGTGACTCCACCACCTCCCTGGGCAGCTGTGACACTGCACTCCATCACCACTCTCTCAGATATTAGGAAAAACCTCTCAAATCTGAACCTCCCTTGGTGCAACTGAGGCCATTCCCTCTCATCCTATTGCTGTTGCCTAGGAGTGCAGAAGCTGACCCCCACCTTACCACAGCCTCCTTTCATGCAGCTGTAAAGAGTGATAAGGTCTCCCCTGAGCCTTCCCTTCTCTAGACTGAACTATCCTAGTTCCCTCAGCTGCTCCCCATAAGACTTATGCTCCAGACCCTTCACAGCTTTGCTGTCTATCTCTGGGCATGCTGCAGGGCCTCAGTGTCTTGTAGTGAGGGACCCAACACTGAACACAGTGTTTGAGTGTTGAGCCTCCGCTTCAGTCATACAGAGGAGATATGAAGGCATTATTTGGGTTTATTTAAAGGCTTGTGTGTTAATTCAGCAGCTGTGTCCAAGGGTTCACTCCAAGGCCCATCAAAATACTTGGAAAATCTGCTGATTTGAATGGTGGTGGGTCAGCTCCAGCCTGACCCTGTGTTGTTGAAACAGATGAGTCTTGGCAATCTTTAAGCCATCTTTTCTTGCTGGCGTTTTCTTTTGTGAGCCCGATGTCTCTGTTTTCAGCCCTCAGATGGGATTATTACAGCAGTTCAGATGACAGAGCAAGCGTTTTCAGGAGGTGAAGGTACTTTGCTTGAGTCTCAGTGGGGATGGAGGCCCTACGCCGCTTTGATTGCGCATCCTTCCATTCTGTCAATATTTGGTTTTTACACTTCTCATCTGTTGGAATATCACCCTTCTCAGAAAAAGCAAACATTTGCTTTTCCCTCATTTCAATATTGGGCTGCGAGAGAATGGTTGTGATTACTGCTTCATACCAAGTGCCTGAGACACATCTTAGCTGTGCTTTTGAATTTGCTCGATTGCAATACCATTTTTTTTAAATGCCAACTTGATTTTCTGCTTGGATTGCTGAAAATAACGTATATGTGTATGTAAGTACTCTGTAGCATATGCAGATGGGGGACCTCACTATGAGTTTCTGGGCGTAGCTTGGCCCAGTATTAAAAGAATTAATCACATATGTAAAGCTCTGCATGTACTTTCACTTTTGCTGAACATAAATCTTCATCTGGCATCTACAGCATCATATTTGGGATGATGTCCAGATTTAAAAAAAAAAGTCAATAACCATTGCCAGCTATTGTGGCAGGGAACCAATTATCCCATTCTGTTTTCATCCCTCTGTGCACATGTCAATAAATAATCACTCAGCCATAATCCTAACCAACTCTGATTAAACACGTTGTCCTGAAAGCTTCTAAACTGTAAATGGTGGCAAAAATGCCCTTACTCACTTGTTTCTTTCGATCTGTTAAAATACCTATTGAGGCCTTAACGTGTTTGACTACACTTAAAATATACTGTGGAAAATCAGATACCCATTACATGGACTGATCCAAATTGACACCAATTCCCACATGCTGTATGAGCTGCAAAATAGCTCTGGGGAAGCATCTTGGCCCTGACTAATGGGAGGCTGTGCTGCAAGTAAGAGGATTCATCTCTTTTGGAGCTCTTAACTTTGAAAGTTGTGAGAAGTCACTTTGTAGTTTTTCTTGCTTGTGAAAAGACTGATAAAAAGCTGTTCTGCATGCAAATTATGCATCTTAAAGGCTGAGATTCAAAGAATTATATTATAGGCAGTAGATAGGGTTAGTTGTAGATGGAGCTCACAATAGCAGCAAGTGATCTGCAAGATTGTGGGGTCTTTTAGTGGTAGTTGGTAGGCTGCAGGTTCTCGGTGTTGCTTGCAGCGCTTGAAAATAATGCTTCCTACAGCACTCTGGTCTGTGCCAGAACTACAGCTGATGGCATTGCGTTGGTTTTGAGCCTCAGGAGAGAGGGTGGCTGTGTCTGCTCCCAGTGACAGTGGTGGTTATCTGCGCTTCTCCACATGTCCACCCTGTACTGCAGGAAGAAAAGCAATTGTAGTGAAAACTGTAATGATAACAGTATGTGTTTTTCTCAGGAACTCCTATGCTGTTGGAGTTTTGTTCACAGTTGCTGTAAGTCTCAGCATATCAGGACACCTGTATGCATGATGCAATAACATCAATTACTGCGATGCATCTAACTTTGAAGATGTGTTTTCCTTTGAACTTTCAAGACAGCCATCCTTTCACTTACAGAGGTTAACATGTGGATGTTGAATGACGCATGGGAGTTGCTGCTGGAGTCGGACTGAGTTTGTGGGAAGAGAATGAAGCACAATTAAATGTTAAATGTAAATGGAGGACTGCAGATGGTTTTAAGCATGTGAATTCAAGCTGCTGCTTTGATGGCTTTGCATTGTCTCAGTGTGGAGAAGCTGAGACTGCACAGCCCAGACCTGGGGTTTTCCTTTGTCTGAAGGAGAACAAATTGCTTGCTTTGCAATTGTGCTGGAAAAAAACTGAGTTACAGCTGCAAGGTGCCTAGCCTGGAGCAGATCAGTTTTGGTCTTACTGTTTTGTTTATCTAGTGCAGCCATGTTATATTTCTTGCATCAGTAATAATTTAATTCGTAATGATCCTACGCTTCTGTAGGCTTTGTGCCCAGTCTTCTGCCAGACAGCACTTAAACAGAAATAAGCAAAAAAAATTGTGATGCTTTCATCAACCTTCCCACAGGGAAAGGCAAGGTCTTCCCAGAAGGAAGGGAGAGCAGTCATACCCTACATGTTTGCACTTCTTTCAATTGGGTTTGTCATTTCTAGTGCTTGCTCCCCTGTGTTGCTGAGCAGTGTTAGCATCTGGCTCACCATTACCCCTCCCCAAACCTCCTTCCCTATCCATACAGAGCGAGTTACTCATAAAGCCATCAATTTTTGGAAACCTTACCTTGAGATGAACAAATGTTGAATGTAAAGTTATGGTATTTGGATTTAGCCATGTCTCAGATACTGCAATGTTTTCCTCTGTGGCACCAAAACTGTACCATTTCACACTTATTTTGGTGCTGTTTTCTGGTGTTCATATAAATGAGGTACATTTGTACAAATCAATTATTTGGTATTTTGTAATGTAGAAGCTACTGTGCTTTAAAAAGAGGGAGGCAAAACGTGTGGATAAGGTTTTTATTGCAGACTTAGATCTGTGTTGTGCTGATATTTCTGAGATTATTAGCTCCAATATAGTCATGTTTAGATTTCAGTTTGAAGGTAGTTTCTCCATGTTGAATTGGCTCAGTTGATATCAGCGGGGAGAGAACTGTTACACTTGAAGCCAAGCTTCCTTTTAGTCTTTTTAGAAATGGTTCTGTGTAAAGTTCTTCCTCTGAGGCCCTGCTTTGAAGCTGCCCTATTTCTCGTTATCTGAATGTGCCCAATTTCATCAGGAAGTCCTGTCTGAGAGGATGGCTGGGATGTAATCTGGTCATGTCCAGTTGCTCTGCAGACTGGTTGGCTCAATTGCTTTACCTGAGCTACAAGATGCTCTTGTCATGTATATCACATGCACAGTGTGCTACTGAGAGCTTCTCAGATGCATTAGATGTGTGGCAACAGTGGTGTTCAAGTAGCATGCCCCAATGCAGGCACTTACAAAGCTCTAGATATACTGTCCATGCACAGGTCAGGAGACACAAGGCTACTCATCTGTGAAGCTGCGTAACGTCAGCTTCCATGCGTTCTGCACTATTGTGCTGAGTTTCAGAAGGCTCTGTGAGGCCTTCCAGCATCATAGAGTTACTTCTTTTCTATAGAGAGGTTGTGTAAAAAACGCAGGCACCCTGTGACAAGTATGGAACCCATACCTAGAATCCATTTAGTAACTCTAGCAGAAATGACATAGCCTTATGAGCTTCTGTAGAGCAGAATTTTGGAGAAAAAGTAATTTGTAGAGCTGTTCTTACTGAAGCAGGGAGGCTGTTAGCTATTGTTTCTTAATCCCATGAAGCTAGCTCAGTAGTTCAGCACTTTAAAATTAAGGTTGCCATTGGGTAAACAAGATTCAGAAGTGGCTCTGAGAGCACTTTCTGTGCTTTATGAAAGCATAAATCATTTGTTGTTATCTATAGTCCTTCAGATCTTGAATTCTGCCTGCTTCTTCCTTCTTGGGACTGCTGTGTGTGGGTAGAACTCATGGCTTGGGGAGGTCTCGTCAGGTGCAGGAAATGAGCCCACTCTAAACAGGTAGGGGCTGCATTGAGGTGAGCAGCCAGAGGGTTGTGCACAAAGTGTTCAGGAAGTTTGGCTCTTATTGCTGTGGGACAAGTTAGTAGCAGTTGTCTCCATACTGAACGTGGAAAATGGGATAATCTGAGCGGTCTGTGCCAAGGGCAGCTTGGTGGTGCTGTAGATAACGTGATCAACAGAGAAAAATATGAACAGATCGATAATTTCAGACGGTGGCTCTGATACAGGCAAAGGCACAGCATTGATTTGTAAAATAAGAGTATGGATGCAGCAGTTAAAATGTGCTCTGTGTATACACATTAGGTAATAAATAAAGCAGAGTGTCCTCAGCCTCAAAGGCAAACAATAAATCATCAAACTGTGTGAGCCCTCTAATGCAGGAGGCTGGGAAGCATGTGGGCAAGCACTGGAGCTGTGCAGGATGGACTGTGTGAAGGAAAAGACAAAACCCAGAGATCTTTAGTCATTCATTAAGAAGATGAAGAGTCCCTTGTTCCACATGGTACTCCCCTATGTGGTGTTCTGCCCTTAGCTTCCTCAACAGGCACTGCCAGCATTATGGGGATGAGTGAAGTGGGGAGGTCCAGCATCATGACACAAAAGTGAGGTTACTACTGACTGCAAGCCCTGTGTATCTTGATGGTAATGATGTTAGCACTGACCAAAGGTTGCTAGTGTTGAAAGAGCAGTAAGAGAATAAACCTATATCCTATGGCACCTCTTCAGTTCCTTCCATCACATCCTGTGCCGGTGACTCGCAGCGCTGCAGTGGCTCTGGAGCAGTTGGGTTGGTGGGTGTTGGGTTTAACACAGCACCAGTTGAACTGCTACAGGCGTAGGCATCTATTAAGGCAGTAGAGATGGTGTTGTGTATGATGTGGGTTAACAGCTGCCAAGGCCAGATGTGAGCTCCTTTCAGAAGCTTCCTGCTGGGAACACGAGATTGGAGCTGGGTGTCTGGGACCCGTGTGATGCGGCACATAGAACTGCTCAGAATTGAATATTGATCTGCAGCTTTCATTTCAGGTAGGCAAGCACAATTAATTATTAGGAATTCTACGTGCAGCTGTGATGTCTAGTATTAAAGCTTTTCAGCTGTGGTTTTCACAAGTGGGTTATTTCTCTCTAAACGCATGTTTGCTTTGAGCTGAGTGAATTCTTCACTTTGTTGTGCATAACATCAGTGAGATCAGACGCTGTGATCCAATCCGAACGTATCTCTGATATGGTGGACAGAATGACAGCTCTTGAAATGTCAGATTTTGGGAGTTCCTTAATGCTCTGAGCAAATATGTGCAGGGACTTGGTGATGGATGCTGCTGTGTGCTCTGTGTGGGTGTGTTCCAACCAGGTGGTACCAAAAGAAATACCTCCAGACAGTCCCATGAGCACAGTGTGAGATCAGCCTCTATTTACTTCTGCAAGAGCACTGTTGCTATAATGTAAGTTGCTTTGGGAAGCTGCATGGATTTGCATGTGCAGACTGAGGAAACTTTGGAACATTTAGAGAAGTTGACAGGTAAGAGGTGACTTCTGTTCAGAAACTGGACCTGAAGATCTGGAACACTCTGTGCTAAGGCTGATTTGATTGGATTGCCCCCCCCCCCCCCCAAAAAAAAAAAACCCACCAAAATAATCCTCCCCAAACAAGTTGTGAATAAGCAGTTTTAGCTGCACAATCTCGCTTTGCATCTAAATGATACCTTGTCAAAGATAATGTTGTAGAGAGTTGTTGAAGTATAATAAAAATGTTATTGAATTAAAATGCAAGCAAGATTCAGCCCAAGCCATTCTATAAATATCTTATTATGAAAGGCTCAGAGATGTTTCTCTTAGCAAATTTAAAATAATCATTAGAATCCTTCAGCAGATTGCTGTTAATTGGATTGAGAATTAAACAGCTTTGTATGAGTGCAAAGTTAATTAATAGCTCATTACCTTTTTAATAAGGCATATTCATTTGGAAATAAAAGAGATGCCATGGAGTTTACTGCAGATTTGATCTGAGATTGGGAATATTATCCATTCTTTTTGTGGGGGAAAATGGTCTATACCCTAGTCCCAGTGGCTGGCTTATGCTGGGATCCTGATCTTTTGAATAGTTTGTTCACTTTTTCCATTGCTTCCTTTTTCTCCTACATCTTTTATCTCTTTTCAGGCTTTTATGATTTCTTGTTGTCCATGACACTGTACAACTCTGTGCATCTTTCCCTATGCCTAAGACTCACAGTTCAGCTTCATAGCAGCATACTCTTTGAGGAAAGAGGAGCTGTCCTCAGTTTTAGATTCTATCTCTGGTTGCTTTTATTTATACTGATGTAGACCGTACAGAGAAAATATTTTGTGCCAGTGATGCTGAAGTAGCCTGGCAAGCAGTTGGTCTGGCACTGATTCCTAGTTATTGGGAACTGGGAGAATGCTTCCCATGGAAGTGTTCCATGGTGTGCTCTAAGCTCCTCCAGCAGCTGGCGAGGTGTTGAATGGGGAAAGTGTAAAATATTTTTGTCAACACTTACCCTTACTGGTATTTAGTATATTTCTTTAATGGAAGAGATTGCATTAATCTGCCAAGGCCTATTATTTCAGTCAGCGTGGGTTTATGGATGAACTATGTTCATTGTCTTTAATTCTTTGTTAATTGAGCTCTCTATCAGCTGCTCAGTTATTTTTTTACCTGGGACTGATGCCAGCTGACAACTGCATAGTTATTCAGGTCATTTAATTTGGCCTTTAAAAGCATATTAACAAAAAATCCTCTACATGTATTTCTGAAGTTAAGGAATATTTTCTGCCTTTTCTCAATACATAAGGTTGATTTGTATAACTTTTTCCCTTCTTCCTTCTCTGTGTGCATACACGGGCCATTTTGGACCCCATGTTTTTTAGAGCTCTGTCTTCTCTGTTGCCCTACTTGCACGGGTAGGGATTCTCACGTGGTAGGGATGTTCCTGTGCAGTGAAGGAATTAAGGGCAGTGCTTTTCTGTATGTATCAGATCCAGAAATCCCTTTTCTTTCATGCTTCTTTTTAGTTTTTTAGCTTCTTTCCAATTGTGTCAAAAGATGATAAACACTATTCCGTTCATTAAACCTGCCAGGCTTTAAAAATGCTTTTTCCTTTGTGTTCCCAAGTGAAGTCAGAACGTCATCACAATCTTCTCCCTCCTCTTTCCCTTCCTCTTCTTTCTCCCCCCTTCAATAAAATACAGACAACACAGAAATTGCCCAAGTGCAAAGCCATTGTGGTAGCTGTAAAGACGTCTCTATTGCTTCTTGTTGCCTTTGAGAGAAAGATCCCTTTGCATTACCTTCCATAGATGCCCTCCTGGCTGTGTGCAGCCCGTTGGTTAGCAAGTTGGTTTTATGGGCAATAACAGGAAATGAATGAAGTGTGAGAGTTCATTGCCTCTTGTGACTTCTTGAGCTGTGGCTTTGGGGAAAAGGTAGGAGGTCTGGACCTGGTTTAAAAAAAAACAGCAAATAGGTGAAAGGGCTTAGCTTTAATGCTGGCTTTTGAAAGGGTTGATTTTTCTCCTGACAAAAGCTCTAATAGCAAATAAAGTTCTCAGCTGGGTGAACTTGGGACAGAGGAGCTCACCCTAATGAGGCTGAGCATCTCCAGGTAAGGCTCCATCCAAACGATGGTAATTTAATGGGCATGGAAATGGTGATGATCTTGCTGGTCTTTTCCACCCATAATGATTCTGTGATGCTACTGTGAGAGCTGGGAGGCCTGACTTGATGTCTGCAGGGAGTGGACAGGTAAAGGAAAACCTTTTCAGTGGTTATTTTCAGAATAAGGAAAATCATTTAAATGTTAATTTTGTTCCTGAATTGAGCAAAGCCTCACCAGGATCCTTCTACTTATTGGTGGCAGCCTAGGAGTTCCACCAGCTGGTCAGAACCTGACCACATGCTTGGACCAGGTGGGCTCCCAGATGCCTCTCATAGAAGGGCCCTGTTGTGTGCTGCAATCAGTCCCAGCAGTCAGTGGTTCACAGTTGGAAATGGTTACTTAAAAATTTGAAAGCATTTAAATAAGCTGGGGGGGGGGGGGGGGGGGGGGGGGGGGGGGGGCATGATGGTTAATTTCTATTACTCATATTTTGAGAAGTGCATTGAGAATCATTGGCTTAGAAAATGTAGTTAAGGATTTCCAGCATTACCTGAAGGGGGTGGGAATACAACAACCCAAACCCCTCTAGACTCATTTAGAATTAATTAGGTCAGAATAAATGCCTGAGCTACACAGCTGATCCCCAGCTGCTTCTGGGCTATGGAGACTTATTTCCAGGACAGTGCCCTGTTTTTACACAGATATCAGAACTGACTGTAGTGGTAAAATGGTCACTGTGTTGGTGATGGCAGCTGAAAGTTGGCTGTGAATGCTTCATATGGAGTTTGTAGTGGAACCTGCAGTGTTGTAGTCATAGAATGAGCTTCTGTTGTAGGGGAATCAATGGGGGAATTCTACCTTCAATAATGGATTCTGTCGTTATGTTCTCCTGGCTCACCATAAGAAATGCTGTCTGTGTACTTTTACTGCATTGAAGTAC
Organism: Perdix hodgsoniae; assembly: GCA_035772895.1. Classification (NCBI taxonomy): domain Eukaryota; kingdom Metazoa; phylum Chordata; class Aves; order Galliformes; family Phasianidae; genus Perdix; species Perdix hodgsoniae. The sequence goes on along the minus strand of JAPSGF010000017.1, from coordinate 4,916,306 downwards.
TCATCACCTCCCACTTCACAGCCAGAAGAGTTATGCTAAATCCTGATACGATAATCCACAGGGCTGTAATTGCCATCTAATACGGTTCTTTTATTTTTATGTGCACTTATCAGCCTGTTTTCTGCAGTGGTGGAAAGAGATGCTGGCTCAATGGTCTGAGGTGCACTTTTAGATCTGGTGGCCCAGTTAGAGTGAGGAACTTGGGAATGCTTTTGGGATGAAAAAGCAAACGTGGCCCTGTTCAGCGCTGTGGGCATGGATAAGTGGTTAACACAGTTCTGCTTACAAAAAGACAGTGACTAGGCATCAGTGTCTCATTTACAGGCTCTCAAAGACAAGGAATCAAGGGTTCTTTTAAATACCTATATGTTTTTAGTTTAAGATACTTTATTACATTGCATAAGTAGATACAATACAAGTATATTGTATTAAGATACTTAAATGACATTGAAGTTCGATCAGTATTCACGAATTCCTACTTTCGACCAGCTAGGGGTGAATGGGGGCTGTGGGGGCAATAGCAGCCCTACCCCTACATACCTGATCTCTGCACTGCCCTTGTTTGGACAGAAGGTGTGCTGAGGCCTGTGCTCCATTCTGTTCTCCTTGCAGAGAAGTAGAGGCTGGCACTTCCTGTGATAGGAGTTAATTGTGTGCGATCATCAGGAGCGGTGACAGACGTGCAGGTGTGAAGCAGCCTGCTCCTGCCAATTGTCTGTGGCAGAACAGCCCGTGGTGAGGAAATCTGGCTTGACATCCATGGCATCTCAGTATAGGGTTGATGAGATCCTCCCCTTGGTGATGTGTTCAGGACCTCGTGATGACTAAAGTAGAGGGACTCCCACCCCTAGAGGGCTTGCCATGGGAGCAGGGTTTCCTTGGATTTGTCTGAAGGGCTTTAATTTACATTGTGATTTTGTGACTTGTGATAAAGTAGACTGGGCTTGTCCTTCTGCTTTTGAATTTCTTAATTGCTAATTAGTCTGCTACTTTGGGTAGGAGCTTAGCCCATGTAAGCTCTCTCAAAAACTTGAGTTTCAGTGTCGCTGTAAATTGAAACACTGACCATTCTCTGGGTGGACAAATGGAAAGAGAGATCTCTGCAGTTGCTGACATGCGTATGGAGGAAGGAAGCAGGCAGAGCTGTCTTTGTTTTTGGATAAGCTCCTGTCAGTTTCATTACATTTTTAATACACTGAACTATGAGTTGTGCATGTAAAATACATTTTGCATTGGTGTGCAGATAGCAGTACTGCCTCTTATCCACTTTGATTTTGGAAAATGAAATTCTCTTGGAGAACACTTCAAGATTGGTAACAAATATATAATATGTCTCTTTGTGACCAAAGCAAGTGTCAAAATTTTGAGGTGATAAATAGTTGGAAAGATGAAATTTGCACCTTCTGCAGATTGTTTTCTACCACTTACATCCAGACATGTACAAATCTTCCAATATATTCCTTCCTCCAGCATTGCTCTGAGGTACCTCAGCCTTTTATCTGGCTTTTTCATTATGTCTCAGGAATTTTTGGGAGCAATTGTTTTTCACTGGTGAACTTGGCTAGCAGGTGGGCTTGGTCACTGCTTTCCCCATGGATTAGTCTTGTCTGCTCTGCATTTCTGATCTTTTTATTCCTCCCCAAATGCCCAGGGTGAACTCAGTGTTGAACCATTTATGTCTGTATTAAGAAAAAGCACTTTTAGTGGACTGACAGGTAATGAACCCTCACAGTAGTAGAGAAGTTTATGTCCTGAAGTGATGTAGGGCTGCAGGGCCATGTCTCCTTGTTACCTATGGAGAGATGTGAGTGGCTCTGGAAGTTGGTTACATTTGTCTGCAGTTTTGATAGTAGTTTTTAGTATCTTTGTATCACAGTGCCCTATGTATGCATTGCCTACAACTTGTTTCTGTTTTTTTTTCATTAGCCTGAAAGTAAGGAATAATAATTAGTGATGAGTAATAATAATGACTGAAGCTGGCATTCGCTATGAATTAGAAAACAGGAGTTCAAAGGCATAGATGGCTCCTCTGTGCTGTAGCAGGCTGGCAGTCAAGGAAAGCTGAATCTGTAATTGAAAAACATCTCATGGCACTTCTGTGTTGCCTGCTCTGAGTTTTATGTATCTGATTTCATAGGCGGATGGTGAAGGAGCGCTCAGTACTGGCTGCAGTGCTTCTATGGGCCACGCAACCTACAGCCAGTAAAGGAATAGTGTGTTCTGGTCTCTGAGCTGTTGTTTTTCTCATTTAAGTTGGCAGTCAACTGCAAATGCCGTATGGCTGGTGTCCAGTTGGAGGGCTTGTTGCTTGTATGACCTAAACTGCTTTGAGGACCAAAGCGCAGGGCCAGGCTGGGGGGTGGCCGTGAGTTGGGAAGTCAGTGAATATCTCTTAAATTCTGCTCTGCTTTGCTATAAATCCTCCTGCCCAAAAGGGGTGACAAGATGAATGCTACTCTCGGAGAACAGTGGTGCCAAAGGAGAGTCAGAGTCATAGAATAGCTTGGGTTGGAAGGGACCCTTAAGATTACCTCGTTCCAACCCCCTGCTATAGGCAGGGACACCTCCCTCCAGCCCAGGTTGCTCACAGCCCCATCCTGCCTGGCCCTCAGTGCTTCCAGGGAGGGAGCATCCACAACCTTGCTGGGCAGTCTGAGATGCTTAACTCGAGGAGGTGCAGTAACTGGATTCCACTTCAATTACAGAATAATTTCTTTTGAGAATGAGGGTATTACTCTGTATGCTTCCAGTGTGTTTGGTTTCTATGGGGTGCCACAGATCCCTTTTTTTATGGGCACTTGAGTGCTCCCCAGCCACGTGTGCCCCCCAGGACTGTGCTCCCACAGCTCTGATGGCTTTTGGCAGCAGCGGGGCTGCAGAGTGGGCCCCAGTGGGAGGAATGCACTGTGCAGTGGTGGTGCTTGGACAGCAGCCTCAAGAATGCTCTTTTTGTTCTGGAAAAACTTCTGAGTCAGACTTGTGCTTGTGTGAAATACTGGGGGCTGTCTTGTTCTTTTTTTTCATTTTCTTCATTCTTTTCCTTTTTTACCCCCCTCCTTCTTTGCATACTTTAAAGTGACAGTTTTCTTTTATTTGTTTGGTAAGGTCTTGGCGGCATGAGCAGATTGCTAGTCACTGAAAAGCTACCTCAAAGCCAAAGTAGCACCAGAATCCAGACACAGAATTGGATTCACATCACTAGTTCCTGAAATGAATTCTCCTATACCCTGGGATCTGGGGAATGCTGACCACAGGGGGAGTGTTGGCCCTGAGCTTCAATGGCTGCAGGGACCAGCTTGTACTATAACTGTCTTCCATGCTGCTTGTAGCTGCCCCAGGTGTGTTTCTTCTCCAGGAGCAGTGGAGACAGATCTGGGGAGAACTCTGGGTGTAAATAGTGGTGCTGTGCTGGTGGCCAGCACTACTGGAGCAAGAAGCACACAGCATGAAGCAGCAGGGCAGAGATGCTGCTCCAGAAGCTGTTGCTTTTTTACTTTGCTGGCCCAAGCAGATCACTGGTGATTCATGGAACAGAAATACATTGCTTTCAAATCTTGGAAGCTGAAATAACAGGATTGAGCAGCTTATTGTTTTTTTTTTTCATACCTATATGGAGTAGGCAGAGGGAGAAAGGTGGCCCTTGTGAGGGTGTCACTGCCGAGGGAAAGCACCGTGCCTCTGTGGGCTGCTTTGTGAGAAACTTGTATAACAAAGCAGTCCTTGCTGCAATATATGGGTCTGCAATGGGAACATGCAAGGAGAAAACATCTGATGTTTCCCAGGTTGTGAATGATTACCAGCCCTTTCCTGCCTGCATGCGTTGCTGTCCACTCTAGGCAGCCCTCATGCATTTATCTCCTACTCCTTTGTTCTCTGTTTTGTTTTTGTTTTCAGATGTATTTAGGTGTTCAAAGTTGAGAACAAAACAGATGCTGATTTATCCCATCTGGAAGGGAGCTGCTGCCCTCCTCCTTCTCCCTCACAGGGCTCCTGCAGTGCTGTCTGCCTGGCTGAACGTGTCCATTTATACCTATGCAGCACCACTGACAAGACAGCTTACCTGCATTTGATGGATTTTTGGCACTCCCCACTCCATAGCATCTTTTTTCTTCTCTGTTGAAGCCTTTGACTTAAGGATTTGATCTGCCTTTTCTTTTCATGTAGAGCAGCTTTATTGCAGTTCAAAGCAGGCCCATTGATGCTCTGTGCTCTTAGTGGGAGTTGTGGTGCTAAAGGCCATAGCTTGAACCACGGATGTAAGGCATGGGTGGCTGCAGTGAGTTGCATTAATGGTGAAATTCTACAATAGGTCTAATCATCTTTTATAGTGATTTTTTTTTTTAAAGCAGCCCATCTTGGCTATGTTGCTGCTGTGAATCGTCATGTGCCAGCTTTCTAGCTATACTGGTGAGAGGGGGATGAATGTTTTGCAGTGACGTTGTGTCAACTTGCTCTGCAAGCCCCCAGTGCCTCATGCTGTAGGCCTGGGAGCAGCAGGAGGAGCTGCCAGGTCCTCTTCCTGCTGGTGGTGAACCTCGCACCACCTCCAGGAGGGAGTTCTGGTGCTTGGGAGGACTGGTGAGGACAGATGGACTGTGTTCCTGGGGGGGGCAAAGGCCATTCTTTTTCTCATCTTGATCCTTCTTGGAAAGAGAACAGAAGCTCTGTCAGAAGGAGCATCACAACATTTGGTTGCTGCTATGGATGATTCAGGAGGGATGCTGTTAAATGGGTTTGAAATGCCATTTACTGGTTTTACTTGCTTTTGGCAAAAGGACCATAAACAGATTTAACATAGAAAGCTAGCTGATGTGCATAGGGGGCAAGGAGGGGATTAAATTAATGACACTAAATTTCAGGATGCTACTTATCTTTCTTCTTCTATTGCAGTCTTCAAATGAAATTCATGAGGTTTATTGGCCTATAGTTATAAAGCATCAATAATGTTCCCCTTGCAGGCTTGTGTGTATGTGTATGGTGAACAGAGGGAAATGCAATCTCTGAGTTATCAAACTGTTTTACAGTGTTCTTCTGAACTGCAGAAACCCTTGGGAATATTTATGCCTCTCCTGGGTCTTATTACCATGAAAATTATTTGTATTTTATGGGATAGGAAATATATTGTACTTCTTTCTGACAATAAACAAAACTGAAATATGAGCTCTTGCAAAATAAATAAATAAATAAAATGGTGGATGCATTTGGGCTAGTTTCAGTTGTTGCATCTCTTCGTGGGGTTTTCCCCTTGGTTCTTGACCTTGCCATCCTTGAGACAGTTCCTGGGTTCTTGGCCTTCTTCTTTTGTTGTGTAATGTTATATCAGATGCTTATTACATCATAAGATCAAGCCCTTGGACTTGACGTGTAGTTTTACTATGGGGCTCTTCCTTAGGCTATGTAAATCCTGCCCCTCTGTATGGAAAGACCCTCTAAGGATGGGAGGCTAAGTTGTGGGCCAGGGTTCACTTTGCCTCCTCTTTAGGCTTTTTGGTTAATTTGGGATAACTGAAGTCTGTAGTATCTGTCAGAGATGCCTGCAGAGCCCCTCTGTGCTTAGATGTTGCTTAGATGTTTTTTGTCTCGTGAGATCTGAGCTGTGGTTCTTGTGATTTACTTACAAGCGTAATATCAAAAAGAAGTCCTCATATCCAGGGATCCAGGCAAATAAATAACAATAAAAAAGACAATGTCTAGATACTCTGGTCAGAAAGGACTATGTAATTACTGCTGACATACAGCCATGCAATGTGTGCGCATGTTCCCTTTCCCAGACAATATCACGTCATAGAGGTGTCTGAGCATCTGTAAGGTTTGGAAGGTTTGATGATGGTGATACCTTTTGAATTTTACTTGTGTGAGAGAGTTAAATCAGAGTGAGGAGAAAGGAGGGTGTCAAATAAACCACCGTGGATGTCTCTTGTTTCATCACTGCAGGCTGAGTTCTGCACAAGTGATGAATACATGAGCTGGTGAAAGGGGTATTCAAAAAATGATTTCTTTTTCATTGTATTTGGCACAGTCTGCCACTTTTGAAACTTACGGAAATGTTTTCTGTTAGTCTGAGATCCTAATTCCTCAATGTTCTCAAGGCTCCTACCCTCACCTGAAGCAGAAAGAAAACATGATCTGCTGGACCATGATTTGGGGGCTGAGTTGAGGGAGTAGGAAACACTGCCTTGTGGATGTGTGAGCATGGATGTGGGCACTCGTGTTTGGCTGTAACTTGAATTATAAAGCAGGAGCGAGTGCGTTGCCTTTTCCTGAATTAAAAACAAAGCTACTCCTTATATTATAATAGCCCATTTATCTGCTGGATGTGCTGGAGAGCAATTCTACCTACTGCACCAAAGACTGCATGCTTCATTGAATTGTCTTTCTCTTTTCCGAATGGCTGACTAATAACTAATTTATTTGAAATTAAAGGAGGAAAAAAACAACCACAACTAACCTAAACCTTTACTGAAACACACGAAAGGGGGAAGTTATCTTCCAGTGTGCCCTATTGACCCTGAAATCCACTGGTAACACATTGGCACTCCTGTGTTTGCTATAGAGACAGCAGTGGGGAATTAAAGCCTGTATTACGAGGCAATCTGGCTTTAGGTAAACCTTTTTATCAGAAAACTTGCTTAGTTTTCACTCTAACATGCCATCATCAGGACTTAAAGCACTGTTCTGGCAGTAGGGGTTGCTCCTTTTTTCCTAGCACAGTTTTGTCTTATAAATATTGTTAAATGCTTTTTTCTTTGCCTACAGGAGACACTAAATATTTTTGAAAATTGCTTAGTATTTTTTGCATTACTTTCACCATGGACATGCAGCTACCTGGAGAGTGAAATATTGTTCTTGCACTGTCAGCATAAAGCTGCTTTACTTTTGGCCTTCTTCCCACTGGTTTCTGGCTCGCAAGGCAGAGCTGGATTGTGAGTCATACTTCTGGTGCTGGTTGTGTGCTAGCACTCCCAGTGGAGGTGCCATGAACCACAGCAAGGAGCAAGAGCAGCTGAGTGGGGCAAACAAATGTACAAGTGACAGGATAATCAAAACTGCAGGGCGATGGAGCAGGAATAGTTGGCAAATGCCAAAGAAATTCAGTAAAGGCATTGGAGAAAACTGTTCTGCAGTAGGAGTTTTCTTGATGGCCATAGGCAGGACTTTTGCTGAGTCTTTTAGCCATTATTAATGAGCTGGTCCACTCTGATGCTTGCTCTTGCAGCCTCTTCCAGCAGCCTTCACAGCTTCCAGCTGCTGTCTTAGTTGAATGGGCCCTTTGCTGTTCCTAGCTGCCCCATGGTTCTTCTTGCATGGATGATGGCCTTGGGCAGCCCTGGGAGTACAGGACCTGTGTGTAGTTGATAGAGGTGGACGCAAGTGCTGGCATTAAGTACAAATTAAGTTCCTGGAGATGAACTGTTTCACAAACCCCACACAGAGGATTTGTCTAATCGATTGAGGACATGGTTTGAAGTGGAAGAATGCATCTTTCCATTAACATTCAAATGAACTGCAAATTACAGAACTTTGAAACTTTTATCTTTCTTAAGGTAAAAGCTTTTTTTTTTTTAAATCTAAATTTTAAAAAATCAAAATTCAACTTTGTTTGAAATCAGAAGCAGATGCATTTATATGTGATAGGGAGGAAGGGGGTGTGCTTTTTTACATGAATAATATGATAGCCAAGCTGCCAACTGTGAGCGATGATAGAGTGTAATGCTTCCCCAGTCTTAAGCAAAGGTGTGTGTGTGTTTTTATAAATTGAGGCTTAGCAAACGTCTAGCTACTTGAACTGACTGGTGCAGAGCTGTTTCCTTTATGAGGTTATGGATATTATGTTGAAGATCTGCCTTCCTGTCATGATATATGAACAGAATTAAGGTGTGGATCACAGAACAGATGTAGGATGGAATATTTTGGTGTTAGGGGGCTGCTGACCTCAGAATGTGAAGGAAGGGACAGGAACAGCAGATGTGTGTGCTCTCCCTATTGTTCTTCGGAGAAGTATGCAAGGATCCAAGAGTTTACATGGTCTATGCAGCTATCTCAAAGTCTGGCACCTGGTTATACTGCACATCCACTGGATTCTGGTGGGCGGCTCACAGCAAATTCAAGGTGCTGTTACATATTTCTTCCATGGCAGCTTCTTAAGCCATGTTGTATCCATTCACTGTCAGCTGAGAGCGTTCACGTGCATTGTTAACTGTGCAGAAAGTAAGGTAACAGCTACCTATAAGCAGGTGTGGATGATTCCTTCCTTTTTCTTGGTAATGTGAACTAATACATGAACCAGGAGGCTATGGCAACGAATGTTAACGTTCTTCTGTTTCTGGAGGTATATCACATCCACTTTTGTGATGGCATAGATGTGGGTAAGAAGGCAAAGTTCTAAACCCAGTCTACATTTTCACTTTTTCTTCTTGTGTTAGGAGTCTGCCCTTTCTCATGGCAGGCTATTTGTGGTCTACTGTATGCATATCCTATAACATGCTTAGGCAAGGGAAGCAGTAGTTCACTCAATGGCCTGTCATGTTGAACTGTTACGCGCATCTTTAACAGCAGCAGACCTCTACCAACACTTCCATTACACAACCTACAACCAAGAGAAGGAGGACCATACATCAAAGGAACTATGTAAGTGTATACTATTTTTCCTCAATGACAAACTAAAACCAAAGCAATAGGATGTTAAGATGGCTTTATAGAAATATCATTAAAAATTATCTTAAGCTGTACGTTGGACTTCTGAACATAGGTTATTGTCTTGCATTTCTGACTGTTCCACACTGACAGGAGCTGTGAGGTAGTTTTATCACTAAGAAATTCACCAGATGCTTCTTTGTGCGGCGCTGAAGAGTTTTCTTTAGCTGGGGGCTGGATTACCAGTGCTTATTGCAGCAGGTGAGCAGTAGGACCTTCCTACAGAAATCCACATGGCTGATGTGTGTGTATAGCAGAACAGGGATGTGAGAGATCCCCTCTTGGACAAAAAAGACTTGCTTAAGTGCTCAGAACAAACTCATCTGGTGAAAGTGACCCAGGAGTGTGTGGATGTGTTTCTCCTCTGATCAACTCGAAATTAGAGAGGTAAGAGAGCCTCACTTTAAGTACTTGGCCCAAAAGAACAGAGGTGGGTGCTGTAGTCCTGCAGGTATGTTGTGATGGTGGAGGGGAGCATCACTGGAAGAAGCTCCCTTTCTGACTTCAGTTTATTGAGTACTGATGGAATAACTCGTGAATAGGACCATAAAAACAACTGCTATTTTACCATCTTCTAATGATCCTTTTCCTTTTAATCCAGATTACATTTGGAGCATTTAAAGTGCAAATTTCCTATGAGGGCTTCTTACTGAGGCTATGAGTTCTATGGAACGTTTAAATCTCTAGAAAATGTAGTGCATGTCTATTATTTCCTCAAAACCCTGCTGTAATTGTATCAGGAATGTAACTCTTCCATAGAATATGTTTGTCCTGATAATATCCTTGTATTCTCACCTCCCCCCCCCCCCCAACACACATCTGTTCTGCAGCCGTTACATTGCTGTGCAGTTGTATCTAAGGAGTGGGATCTTTACCTAGAGCAGAAGCAGAAATTCTCAGGGGATATAAATATCATGACACTTTTTCTGGAAAGGGTAACAGATGGCACCTAGCACAGACATGCTTTGATTCTGTGAGCTGTTTTGACACTCTCAGGGGGGGGAAAGTTGAGCATGAAGCTGTTCTCACTGCCCTCAGCAGCCCAAAATCTCGAGTGGGCTGACCTTGGGTGAGGAGTGTCAGCATGGTGAGCAAAGATGACAGGGAAATGTTTGTATGTGCTCGTGTTATGGAGAGGACGCCTGCAGATTTCTGGCTCCTGGTTGCAAAAGGCTGATGGATGCTCACCCACATCCTTGAAACAAAGATGAAAAGTGCTTCCTGGGAAGAACAATGCTGCAATATTTACGGAGAAGAGAGGCAGATAAAAGGAACCGCTTTGTTCTCTCCCTACAGTGCATGATGTTGCTTTGTTTTGGAGAACGTTACAGGAAGCAGGCTGTTCAGCACAGAGCCTTAGGGGGAGAAATCACATCGTAGGGACTGACTTCTCTGATGCTTGTTTAGCTCCGTAGCTCTGTATCTCCTTTTTTATTATGGAGAGATGAATCCTGGTTTGCATTAATTTAATGTTGATTTGTTCTGTGCTATCTTTAATCTATAGCATGCATCTTTTCCATCTTTCCAACTGAGTTCTTCACCTTTTAGAGATGTGGTTTTGTGATGCTAGGGTTTTTACATACATTTTTCAGTCCTAAACCTGGATGTGATGGTGATCAGTGTGTGACCTTTGAGAGCATTGATGGGGGGAGTTGCAGCAGCTCTGGTCCAGTGGTTTTGAGTACCTGTGTGCCATTTCTCATGGGTATTGTTGGGTTTGCAGAGAATTTGATTAGTTCTTACATATATGGTAGTTAGCAGAGGTAGTTCTGGATTCTTTTATCATATTTCTCAGGGAATCATTAGGAAGAAATAAATACTGCTGTTAAGAGTTTCTCCAGCTCTGAATTGCAGAGTGGGTACATGCAGCATTCTCTACAGTATCAGTTAAATGTTCTGTGAAGTGTTTTTCCCTGATCTAAGAAGAGCCCCAAATGAGTGGCAGCCTGAGCTGTGTGTTACCAGCTGTAGCATGGAGTAGGTAAGCTGTGTGTGAGCACTACAGGCTGCATCGTCCAGCTGAGCTTCTGATGAGAGCCCAGTTCACAGTTGGGATCTGTAGATGCAGTGCTTCTTTGTTTGCTGCAGGGTGATGGCTGTCCAGTGGGAATCAGTATCTCACTATTCTGAAGGCACTGAATTGTTATCTCCTCTGTAAGAGTGTGACTTGGTGAGGAACAGATGGCTGAACTTTCAGGTTTGAAGATGAGAACCCTGTATGGCTGGGAAATGTGAGGTCACTGCTGCATGCCCTGGTGATGAGGAAAGCGAGAGCCAGAGCTGTGGTTACAGCCGGAGGTGGGAGTCCTGCTCTTGCTCTCTGGGATGGGCAGAAGCAGACCTTCAGCCGAAACAGTGGATCAGGCCAGGATGGAGAGGATCCACTGCCCCGAAGGTCAGCTATCCAGCTTGCAACACAGTACTTGGGTAACATTCAATAGGAAGTCAGTTTTCTTTGTGTTTAATACCTTGAGTTCATTCATCTGTTGAAAGGAAATGATTGTAACATCTCTAAATGCCCTTTAAGTCTTTCCTTAGTTTCTGTGCAGCCATATATATTTCTCATTTTTCCCTCAAGACTGCAAAGGAAAAGTCTTGCTGATGAATCTGGAGGCAGCTAATGGGGAGTGAATATTGATTGTACGTTCAGAATGTTAACATATATGAATGGCTGTTCCATCTATGGTTGGCGTTTTGGGGTTTATTTCTACAAGTTTTGTTACGAGGCCTTAGGGATGTTTGAAGCGATGGCCAGTGGTGCAGGGAGTTGGTAGGAGCTTGTTTTAATTGACTTTAAGGTTGGTGTTTCTGAGAAATAGCAGATGTCCAATTCCTGAGTGTGTCATTTGTCTATCAAGTGCTCTTGTCCTGACAGAGCTCCAAGAAGCCCTTAGATCAACTCCTTATTTCAACCTTTTATGGCTATGGAAGGAGCGCTTTGTTGACGAATACCACAAAAACGTGGATGTTCCAGTGTGGACAAAGCTGCAGTATCTGTCTGTGCAGTGTAACTGGTATACTTTATGAGGACACATCTGCAGCTCTTCTCATATTTCTGTGTCTTTTGTGTCACGTTTGCCCTAGCCAAGCCCATGTATGAAATGGAATGTTTGTCAATACACCACAGTCCTCAATGGGAATGACTGGTATCTAGGGCAAGGGTAAATGCTGGAAATCAGGCTGCAATGCTAGGAAGCTTCTGACTTGCTTATTTGCCAAGACATAAAAGCATATTCTGCTTTTTAAACCACTTGACTTTCCTTACTTAGGACTTGCTCTGCCACAAAGCCCATTCACGTTGCTGCCTCCAGCATCCCTTGGAGCAGTAGGTATGTTCCAGCTGAGAACAAGCAGCTGAGCTCACACCTTGTAGATATGCAGTGGGAACAGGTGAGGGGGAGCCGATGCAGTATTGCTGTGTTCTTACAGCCTTTCCTGAATGTTGTCTTGGTCAGGGTTCTCTTTGGGCAGCCTGGTCTGGTGGTTGGTGACTCTTCACACAGCAGGGAGGTTGAATCCCAATGATCACTGTGGTCCTTTTCAACCCAGCCTATTCTATGATTCTAAATTCCTGTTCAGTAGCCTTTGGATGCAACTACAATGTCAGTCGCAAATGACCCTCTGCTGCCTTTTCATTACTGCCAACGTTAGCAGAAAATCCCCAAATAAGGATTTTTCTCAGCCCTCTGTAATACAGCTTTCTGAACAGTTCAAGAAAGCGTTGTGCTATTGCACAATTAGCAAAATCTTATATAGATCTCTTGGAATAGAAATGTAAAGTCTATTTTCAGTGGAATAAAAATGATGTAGTCTGTTTGTCATGGGCTGCCCAGAAAGAATAAATGCCTTTTACTGGAACTCCTCCGAAGAGATCGAGTTGTACTTTTTTGTCTCCTTGAAATGTCATCTTTTTAAAAAAAAAAAAGAAAAAAAATTACTCTTCTATAACTGTGGATTATGTGCTGTGTGGCCACTTACATTGGGAAGCTGCTGTTTTTTTTGTGATCACGGATGCTTTTCTGGAAATGTGTTGTGAGAGTGGAAGAAAACCACTGTAGCAGAGGAAGAGCCAAGGCTGCTCTGGGTGGGCTGCAGTTGTCATCCTGGCTCCATGCTTGGAAGTGTTGCCTTCATGTGGGGGAAGTCAGTGTTGGGTACAGGGTTCTGAGGGTTTTTTTTTTTCCCCTTCAAAAATCTTAATTCTTTCCCATATTGTTTTGTGGAAATGTCAGCCCAGAAAGACAACAGGATCATGGGCTGCATGCAAAGCAGTGCAGCCAGGGAGGGGATGTCCCCTCTGCTCTGTACTGCTGAGATCCCACCTGCTGCACTGTGGCCAGATGTGGGGTCCTCAGCACAGGAGGGACACGGACCTGTTGGAGAGAATCCAGGTGAGGGATCCGAAGAGTGGAATGCCTCTCCTACAAGGCTAGGCTGAGCAGTCTGGAGAAGAGAAGGCTTTGAGAGGCTTGATAGTGGCCTTTCATTATCTAAAGGGGCTGTAAGAAAGAGGGGGACAGATTCTTTTAGCAGGGTTTGCTATGATAGGACAAAGGGAAATGGCTTCAAACTACAAGAGGGGAGATTTAAACTGGGGATAGAGTTGTTATGGTGAAGGTGGTAAAGCAGTGGCACAGGTTGCCACAGAGAGGTGATGGATGCCCCATCCCTGGAGCCAGGCTGGATGGGGCTCTGAGCACTGATGGAGCTGTGAGTGCCCCTGTTCATTGCAGGGGGTTTGGACTGGGTGGCCTCTAAAGATCTCTTCCAACTCAAATGGTTCTATGATATGTGTGTGCTCAAACTTTAACCTTCTAAAATCACTCTTTTTAGCAAGTACTGTTGTTCTTCTGCATGCACTGTGTGCAGCCACGTACCTGTGATCATAACTGCAAAACAGCTAAATTACTCAATGGGGATTTTCTGCTTTGGGAGTGTGGGTTTACCTTGTGTACTAATAAAGCAGGCAGCTCATTCCATTGTTATGGCTTCTTGGTAGAACTGCGGTCATTGAGTACGAGGTGGGTGTTGAACCGTGATAGAAAACAGGAGTGCGTGAGAACTCAGCTTGTAGTTGTCACTGCTGTCTGCAAAGAACCAGAAGGTGCTGTGGTGCTGATAAAGGGGTTATCTCAGAAGTTTGGGCTTGCACTGTGGTGTTGGACTCCTGCTGTCTACTGGTTTACTTTAGTGAGAACTTATGTAAAATAGGAAGGGGGAAACAGATGTACAATGTGCTGGAAGGGGAGGAGAAAAAAGAGGAAAAGGTCTGAAACAAAGGAGTGCTCACAGGGAGAGTAGAAAGCAAAGTCCTAAATATTTCTGCTGTAAACTTGGGAATTTAGTACAGAAATATATAGCCATACAATGCCATTGTATTTCTTAATGCTCAGGAATTAATGAGGAAGGCTATGAGCGGGGTTTTTTAGCTGAGTGGTGCAATCAGTCCTTGCTTTTATACCCAGGCACATCTTGTAACCTTAAGAGCAGTGCAAAAGCAGAATTCGTAGCAGAGACTTTACCCTATAGATGGTTAGTCTTGCATACAAGGGCTGCTTCAAAAGTAATGCCTCCTGTTGTTTTGGGTTGACCCACAACATCAGAGGCAGCTTTTGCAGCTGAGAGTGTTTTACAGCTGAGAATTTGTTCTATCAAATAGTGTTACTGTACTCTCTATCTCTTTAAGTTTCCATGGAAGTAAATAGGAGGGATTACTTCTAGGGTGGCTTGTATGTGTATAATTCATATATAACTTGAACTTTAAAATTGAAATGGGCCAGTATAATACTGAAATTGGGCTCTGCTGAGTTTACTGTCAAAATAACAATGTTATTTTTACTTCTCATTCTCAGAACATTACCAGTGCCTGTTTTGATTTCCTTTCAAAATCCATGACATCTATATTGGGAGGCAGTATGAAGTCTCCATAATAAACAGCTGCTAATGGATGACAAAGTCATCTTCCTTAGTGAGGAAAGTCAGGATCTATCGCAGCCTTGTCACAAAATCAGATCTAGCATCAGCTATTCCAGTTCAGTATCAGCTGAAAATCAGAAATGTGTAATGAAAGCAACCAGTGCTACCAAAGCATAAGAGTGAATTGCAAGCATTGCACGCTGCCATGTCAGCCATTGTGTTGAGGACTTCTGTGTCCCCAGGGGCTGCAGTTGTGCTGAGGTTACTTTGGACAGTGATGTCTTCCTGAGCTGGCTGTCCAGCTGCTCCTGGTGGATAGCCAAGAGAGAAGATTAATAGAAGGATGCTTAGGGGAATGTGTATTTGTTTGTTTTCTGGATATGTTAAGATAGCTTGTTGTTGAAATATTGTTCCGAGTGGAAGTAAATATTTCTGAACAAGAAAATCTTTCTGTCCTGGGGGAATTCATAAAGGGTTTTCTCTGCTGTAATCAGGTTATTTACATTCAGTGCATCTTGACATATCAAAGGGACTTGTCTGAATTGAAACTGCTTGGGAAGCAAGGCCATGCCAAGGAGAGCTCAATGGGGAAGTTCTTCAGTAGGAGAGTGTGACCCCAGGCAGCCCTGTGCAGCCTGGGAGCGCATCATTGCCCGTGGGGTTGGGCTGGAGGGACAGCCATCCCAACCCCTGCCATGGGCTGGTTGCTCCCCATCAGATCAGGCTGCCCAGGGCCCCATTCTGCATCAGGCGCAGCTCCCACGAGGTCAGACTGTGTGGCAGTAAATGTTCTGGTCTTAACTGCTTTAGCAGGTTGCTGTCAGGTATCTGTCAGGTAGTACTGTGAGCAGTAGAAGTAGACTACATTTGAGTTATGTGCAATTTGTATGAACCTCTGCAATGGAAAGATAGACTTGTTATAGCCTGTTAGATTGATTTTTGCAATACTTGCAACGTGTCTGTCTGTTACAGATCTGACGGTTCTTCTCAAGGATCAGACTCGTGCCTCCATGTTCTGTGCTGAAGTTGCTGGCCAGTGATGCCTAGGTTCTACACTATTTGCTTTTGGCAGCTCACACACTGCTGTGCTCCCAGACAGCAAAAACACCACCGTGGTTATGAATTAATGGATCTGCATTACAGTACAAGAAAGACAGCTGTTGGAGAGGGTCCAGAGGAGAGCCACAAAGATGACTGGGGGGCGGGAGTAGCTCCCCTATGACGACAGGCCGAGGGAGCTGGGCTTGTTCAGCCTGGAGAAAAGAAGGCTGTGGGGTGAGCTCATTGCAGCCTTTCAGTGCCTAAAGGGAGCCCACAAATAGGAGGGGAGTCAACTCTTGGCAAGGGTAGAGAACAGCAGGAGAAGGGGAAATGGTTTCAAGTTGAGGGAGGGAAGATTGAGGTTAGATGTGAGGGGGAAGTTCTTGACAGAGAGAGCAGTGAGGTGCTGGAACAGCTGCCCAGAGGTTGTCCCATCCCTGGAGATGTTCAAGGCCGGGTTGGATGGGGCCCTGGGCAGCCTGGGCTGGTATTAGATATGGAGGTTGGTGGCCCTGTGTGCAGCAGGGGGTTGGAGATTCATGATCTTTGAGGGTCCTTTCCAACCCGGACCATTCTGTGATTCATTACAAAGCTGTGAACAGGCTAAGATGATCGAGAGACCTTTTAAATATCACAGGCTTGTCCTTGTGTTAATATCCAAATCTTTGAGTGGAAGCAGTGAATAAGAGGGTGCACACATGGTTGCTCTTGCTCAGCCCTACGCAGCAGCGCACTGGGTGAGGAGCTCTCCTTGCAGAGCTTGCAGAGTTGGGTGCTCATGTCTGCAACAAATGACTTCCCTTCTGATGACTCTGGAAAGGGGAAACGAGGGAAATATGAATGTAAGAATAGTTTTGAGGCCTTTCAGAAAGATTAAAAAAAAAAAATGGGGCTGTAGTCCTCGTGTTCTGGTGTTGTGTATTTTCGTTATTATTACAAGCAGCATTTCTAGGATAGGGTTTGAAAGATACTTATTTGATCCCTTCATAAGCTGTAAAAACCTCACATCCTGTGCAGAACAAGACTGGGAGGATAAACTGAGAGATTTAGGAAAGCTTTGGTGTTATTAGTGCCCAACACATTTATTTATTATGCTTATTTCCTGTTTCATTAGATTTTAAATGGCAACCATTGGAAAAATGTTCTATCAAAGTCTCTGACCTTGTTGAGCGTTGCGCAGCACGCGCAGCAGTGATGTTCTGTAGATTACCTTAAAAGGAGGATATAGTATTGAGACAGATAATTGCAATTGCTCAAGTAGGAAATAACCTTGGTCAAGCAAAATATTAACTTCTTTCTTTCCTGTTTTAATATATTTTAAAG
Source organism: Perdix hodgsoniae (assembly GCA_035772895.1). Taxonomy (NCBI): domain Eukaryota; kingdom Metazoa; phylum Chordata; class Aves; order Galliformes; family Phasianidae; genus Perdix; species Perdix hodgsoniae. The sequence goes on along the minus strand of JAPSGF010000017.1, from coordinate 4,899,332 downwards.
ACCACTCTTGAGAATTCCTGGTAAAGCAGCTTGTCTCCTGTATAAATTTAGTGAAGATTATCGGTTAATTTGTCTCCACTTCATACTCAAGTATGCAAAGCTGCTAAAGCCTATTTTTGCCTTAAACATCCCTGGGCTTTTTTTTGTCCTAAATTATTCTGTATTTCCAATTAAGCTGTATGTTGTCAGGAAAAAAAGTTACATTTGTTTCTTGAAAAAGAAATTCCACTTCTAGTTGAATGAGTGTCCATGGAAGCCTCCTGCAGCTTTTACTACAGCAAAATTACAGCAGTTTTTCTGGGAAATCAGCATCTACTCCAGAGAAGGAAGCACAGAAGTTGTCCTGCAGGAGACACTTGCAGATAATAATAAAAATGTGGTGCGAACACCATAGCATTCTTACATTAACCTGAAAATGCAAATGCTGAACACTTGAAAAAGATGTAAGAGAGGGAAAATAGCTTCAGGGCTTAATTTAGTAGTTTGGGGATGCCTATAATGAAAGGTAGTTGTGCTGTTGAATGCTAGTATTGAACAGAGTAATTGCAACCCTGTGGTCTTGCAGGCTTTCCTTTTGCAGAGGAGCATGGAGAAACGATAGTTGTGCACTGTGGGGACAAATGGAGTCAGAGCCGCAGTGCCTGTGTGCTGCCGCCATGGTTTATTTCAGGTTTTCAGCTCATTTGTGATTTCCTTAATTCATTTTTTTCCCCCTCTAACATTTATGGCAGCTGAGGCTTGGGGCTGGGACCTCTGAGACAGCAGAGGGCAAAGGACACAGCTGGAGGGGCTGGATCTCGTACAGCTGGAGAGCTGCTTTGACTCCCAAACTAACTTCTGTACGTGGCTGTGAAGAGTTGTTGGCAAAGCCAACGCATTGGCTGTAGTGTCATCATGTCCCTCAGTGTTAACCAACTATTTTCCCCCTAAAGCCTACTTCAGAGCTGTAACAAGGGCATCTCATTTCTGCGTTCACATGACTTCACTGTTACTTCTAGGTGTTCTCAAGAGTGTGACAGTGAATGTCTCTTAAATACAGGTAGCGAATACCTCGTGATTTACATAACACTACCAAATGCCTGTGCGTAGCAGAAAAATTAATTACTGCACACGGTACTTAGGAGGAGAAAACAGGGCATTTTCTTGATAATTACAGTATTGCTGCAGTGTAAATATATCTGTCTTCAGCTGACAATATAATTAATAACATCTATTGAGTGGTTTGACTGCTCTACTTCATTATTGTTACGTGATGATTTTTTTGCAGTGGTGCTGAGCAGCTGTAGCCCTTTGTAGCTCAACCGGAGCTGTTTGCTCCGTGCCCTGGAAGACACAATGGTGTACTTAGCTTGGAGATTTCTTCCTGATTGAGCTGCTGCTGAGCTCAGGGTAGGGATTTAAAGCAAACTTGCTCTTCGTGTGCTTGATTCATCTACTCAACCTGAGGCAAAGAGAAGTACAAATCTCTGTGGGCTTCTGGTGGGGAGATTTTTTGAGAGTTTGTTCATGGAAGTCATAAATTAGAACGCTGATGGAGACTTTAAAGGGCAAAACTAAAAATGTGTGCTGAGCACTGACAGTTCAGGCTGATTGGGTGCCGAGTGGGTTGGCTTTAGGATATGCCCCTGGAGGACCAAAGGCTCCATTTTGCCATTTCCCTTCATGTCCGGTCCAGCCTTCACCATCTCTGTCCATTGGTGATCATTAATGCATCTTTGTCTAATAAAGTGATGCAGAGAGATCATAGGATCATAGAATGGCTTGAGTTGGAAGGGATCTCAAGGATCATCTAGTTCCAACCTGGCAGGGACACCAACCTTCATATCTATTGCTTCTATGTTTAGACCTCAACAGAGGAAAAAAGAATAAAAGTATGCTTTTTGCGGTCTTCCAGTGTTTCTTATGTCTCTCAATAGTTTTTTCTTATCAGCAACATTAAGGGGTCTTGGGCAAACTGTTGCTTTATAGTGGCAATGCCTGGGAGAGAGCTGTCTTAGTGTTACCCAGTGTGCATTTTCTTTGCCAAATTTGTGAAACCTTAAAGTCATGATAGTATTAATTAATACCATTAAGCTTATATTGCCTCATCATTTTTAATGTTAAGCCTCAGGTAACAGTTAATGGTGCTGCAAAGTATTTTAGTAAAATTACTTGTAGCAATTAAGGAAGAGTGGGGAGCTCCGTGGTGGGTTGGAAGGAAATGGGAATGCAGTCCAAGGGGTGTCTGGCTGCTTATCTCCATCCTCAGATGGATACAGGGCCTGGATGGACATGTGGACCACAGAGCTCCTCACCAAGGACTGGAGCTGCCTTCACCAGCACTTATAAAAAAGGTAGCTGAGCAATGAGTTGACCTGTCAGCATTAAAGAAGAATGGGATAGATTTAATTTTCTCTTTATTTACTGGGAGGAATTAGTTGTGGATCATATCTAGTGGTTTCATTGCTTATGGAGGGGCAGTGTAAAGACCTGAAGATTGATTCCTACTGGTTCTTTGCAGGAAGCATCTCATGGAGCTACGTTGTCAAAAAAACATTCTCTGGCTTTATGCAGAGGTTGTGAACGTTAGGAAACAAACCCAACAGCTCAACTAAAAGTTTAAGTTCTACTCAAGGAATTATTTGGGTGTTGTCATAGTTATGGTACAAAGTTTGGTTTCTGATGTTGGTTTCCCTGTGAAGGTCTTATCACAGAATCTTTAAAACAAGCGAGAAATTCTTCTCTCCTTCCCCCTTAAGCAGTCAGACAACAGAAATTATGGAAAATGAGAATGCTTTGCTTCAAGGCCTGTGCAGAAACTATTGGCACTTAAATGAAAACATCTGAGCTGTCTTCCTGTGCTGTCTTTTTGAATCAGACAAGTTGCCATGGCTTTATCCTGCCATCAGTACCGTGCCATCCACCATCTTGTGACGCTGCTGAGACTTCTGAAAGTCTGAGCTTCACCTGCTGCAGTGATATTCAAGACTTGTAGCATGCCACTGCTGCCACTGCAGGGGACCCACGGAAGCAATGGTGCTGCCAGCAGCTGTAAGAGATGGAGGAGGAAGCACTGCTTGCTGTCAGGCTGGCTTGTAGTTTTAGAAGTTGGGAACACAGTTGTTGAAATATCAAAATATGTAATTCCTACGAAAAAGGCTCTTGAAACAAAATTTGAACGTTGCTATTTTAGAGGTTAAAAGCAATGGAACTTCTTATTCTAATTTGGGATGCAAATAAATATTTTAATGTTTGAATTTCTCCTGGCCCAGAAATTCTGAATTGCATTCAAGATCTATTATAGCTTGGCAAAAATCTCTGGTGTCTTTGATCCTTCTGTTCATTACAGAGAAATTTAAATTAAGATGAGACTGTTTCTAGTTTATCCAAACGGGAAACTAATTTGAGACTCAGAGCAAACGATCAATGCAAGTGCTTTCCAATATAGATCTATTTCCTTTTTGAAAAATCTAGCAGAACCAGAAAAAGACCCAGTTTGCATAATGGTTCTGCTGGTGGTATCCCAAGAGTTCTGCTGTCGAGCAGATAGGAGCAGAGCAGATGGCCTGGCTGGCTGCTGGGTCTTCCATTCAGTCCTTGTCTGTCTTAAGGCTTTGGGGCAAATCACTTATTTCTTCATTTGTGAAGTGTGGATAACAGTACTTAGCTCCCTGGAATGCTAATGTGCTAATCTTGCTGCAGACACTTTCTTTTAATATAGAAATAGAAAAGATGGTAATGCTCAAAGTCAGGTTTCATCTTATTTTCCTTAAGTCTGTCAGTGTAGGGTGGAATTTAAGAAGTACTTGACATGGTCTTAGTTTTATTCCCCAGTGTAAGCCAGGAGCAGCAGTACTTGTGTCAGCTTCATCCTGAGTGGAATTGACCTTTGCTTGTTTTTTTGTTAATAAATAAAGAAAAAAACATTTCCTTTTGTAGTTACATAAGGAAAATGATACTTGCAGAGCAAAAAATGGGAATAACTTTTCTTTCCAAAGTTCAAGCAGTATTCCATTATGATGGATTTTATTTTTAAAAACAACTCTCCAACTTTTTTGGCTGACTTGGGCAGTAAGCAGCAGAGCAAGGTCAGTGTGGGTCAGGACATTGCTGCCTGGGCATTTTAGCATCCAGGATAATATTCACTGCACTGCTAGCAACATTGCATTTCCTGACATGAATACAAGGTAAATAAAGCTGACCCGGGTGGAGAGCTCTTACGTTAAGAGGAATGTCTGACAACCTCAGATTGGTGTCTGACGCTGAGATGAGCTGGCTGTAGGGATGGATAGAGCTAATACTGGGATGCCCTCATGCCAACACCTTGTGTCACTGCCCTTTACCGGGCCTAATAAAGCTTGGGACAAGATTTTACTGGGAAGGTTGGGGGAAAAATAGCTATTAGTCCAGGTTCTTGAAAGTGACTGATATGGATCATAAAGGATGTAAATTAAAAGCCTGTTGCTGCTCCTGTTCCCGCAGACGCTTTATGTGCAGTTTCACTTCAGATGGGACGTTCAGGCTCTTGTCTTTTAAATTCAAAGTTGCAGAGCTGATTCTGGGTTCAATCAGTAACCTCTGAAAGTCACTGCCATCCAACAGCTCTCCTGTGGCCTACGTGGAAATTATTTATCGACTCATATATTCGATTTAAAACTAAATGCACTGTTGAGAGCTGTGCTGCTCTGGCCTGCACTCATTCCAGACCTGACCTGTGATTTTTACCTTTCTCTGTAAATGGGCTTCTTGTTTTTCTGAGTGTGTTCTAGCTGAATGTCCTTTTGTTCCCATTACCACAGATGGGATGGCCATTGAGTTGCAGGCATGTTTTGCTTTTTCAACCTCTTGGAAGAGCATGCCTCGAGTTGTCTTCTGTGCCTGACACACAGCAGCTGAAAGTCTATTAAAGCTCTAGCTGGGGGAGTTTCAAATGACTTCTGCATCTACTTTTCCTTCAGGTGAAACAGAAGTTAGTTCAAGAAGTGAGTAAGGCATTTTTCCTTGTATGTGGAAACCTAATGCAGACAAGTGGTTGTGTCGTACCAGCTAGCAGCACTCATCAGTCTCGGGGAGGAGGTCACGGGCTGAAGAAAGCCTGTAGCTTGAGCTATGCTGTGCATTAACTCAGATGTGATACAAAGCTGAAATACGGCTGTAATGGACCATACCAAGCTTCTTGTTGCAATTTTCAGCTTGTGACTGTTTTCCTGGATTAGTTGGAAGAAGTGTAGGCTGGCTGCTGCTATTTGAGCTCTGAGTGCCCCTCAGGAAGAAGAACCAGATACAATGAGGAGAGCGCTGTAGCATGCAGAATTCTCCAACTCACTCCTCTGAGAGCACATCACCAGCTGCCACTGTGAAACTGAAGCTTCAAGCTATAGCAAAGTGCATCCTCTACATTCTGCTTGCAGTTCTGAGAACTTCATTTTTAATGGCCAAGGTGGGCATTATAAAAATATGTATACTTATGTAGACCATCAAGAAGCTTTTAGAACTGTGAGGAGACACTAGAAGCTTGGAGCTGTTAAACCATAGCTGCTCTTCTGAAAAAAAAAGTCTTGCTGAACAAAAATTGTTAGATAAAGGTGCTCGTGTATGGGTTGCTGCATTCAGTTTCTGAAGGATTATTTCATTAATATGTGACATTTGCTGTAGATTTGGAAGATGTTACTGAAAACAGAGCTAAAGGAAAAATGAAGCTGGGTGGAAAATACTTAATGCTTCCACATAGGTATTAGATGAAAGGCACTAGGCATCAAGTGGATGGGTGCTGAAGGATGGACAGGAGCTTGGTGTTGTGGTGAAGTAATAGCAGCTCAAATTGGGGCCCACTTCATCTTAAAGACATCTTGAGTCCTTTCCTCTAAGTTTTAGGGATTGAGTTGGGAGGAGCTGAGCTGAGGGATGTGAGATCCTCTCAATTTCTGTTTATATGTTCCTGAATCACATAATTTTGGGTTTGGAAAGCATCTTGGAAGCTGTTTGGTCCTTTCTCCTCAAAGGAGGGTCAACTAGAGAAGGTTGCTCAGAGCCTTGTCTGCCTTGAAGTATCTTTAGGGATGGGAACTCTGCAACCTCTCTGGGCAACAATTCCTGTGTTCAGTGTTCCATCAAGTTTAATTAAGGAATTAAACGGATTGCTTGAGGAAGACAGGAAGAAACCTCCAGTATTTAAAAAAAAAAAAAAAAGACTAAATAATACTTGAAATAACCAAAACTTGAGTCTTGATCTCCTTTAAAAGCATTCTGTAAACAAACCTGAGTGTTTTGGGGCTGTGCTGTTACTAAGAGATTTGGAGGCATTATCTTGGTTACCTTCACAAGCTGTTATTAGCAGAGTTGCACAGATTCCCAAAACATTGTTTGCAGTTTATGGAGGAGGATGAGGATGCCAAACCCACCCAATCTAAACAAAATTACACAGCCCAACCCCTTAGTCAGACTATGTGAGGATATTCGAGCAATTGCCATGTATCTTCTTGCACGGATGCTGGGCTGAATCTCCTTTTTCTTCCTGTCTTTCTGTAGTGGGAGTGAATGAGCTCCCTCCATCTCCATCCAGCCTCTCAGGTCTGTGCTCACAGCTGTGTCCTATTTCTGTGCTGTTGTCTATCAGCCATGGGGCAGCAGCTCTGGGGGTGCCTCAGTGTCCAAAGAAAGCAGGGACTTTAAAGGACACCACGGCACCAAGATGTGTGCTGATTTTGCTCCCCCCCCCCCAGGTATACCTGTATGTTGTTATGTGTGGTGACCACTCTGACTTTTACACGGTGTCCTCTCTTGGGCTTTGATATATTTGCATCCCACCCCATACATTATATGGACAATTTCCTACTAAGTTAGTTTCTCTTGTTTTGCCCTTCCCTGGGGTAAGTCAGTAGCAGTCATTATTTTTGCCAGATGTGCCCAAGCAGCTGGAGTTTTCTCTGCTGCTATGTCAATGTCTTTCCTGCTGACTATTCCCCCTTTATTTCTACAGTGGTGTATTTCTAGTTTAATTAGTGGTGGCAGTGCTAATCTGCTGCCTATAGTTTGTGGTGGTGGGTTTTCTTCCTTGTCTTGGCTTTCACATGCTCGGAGGCTGAGTGGCTTCCCCCCACCTCAGAAGTGCAGTTGGCAGTGGAGCTATTTGGTGAAAGCTTGCCAGCTGGGAATCTTCTTCAGGAATCTCAGAATAACATGACAGAAAAGGGGGAAAAACAAACAAACAAAAACAAGCTCCAAAATAGTATTGAATGTCACATTGAAACCCAAAGAATGCCCTGGGTTGCTGGTATTTCCACTGCAGAAAAACATTCATATTTAGTGTGCATAGTAAGAAACTCCATAAATCATGGCTCCTGTCTCTCTTCTCCATACTTTTCCACATATTGCCTTGGTTGCACATTGACCTGTGCACTTTTGGAGCCACAAACAGCCAAGTCAGCAGTGTCGAGCTTTGGTAAAATAGGACTAAAGCAAAGACATTGCATTTGCAGTAACAGTTTATAGCAGTTATCTATCATCTTCAGTATCTTATTTTTAGCCTTGTCCAATGTGTGATTCTTCAGAGAAAGACAATGTTCCTCTCCAAAAATACACAAGGTAATGCTTTGGCAAAATAACCCAATAGTGATGTGCTTCATCTAAGAGCAAATCTGATCGTGATTCTGTACTTTGCTCTGTGTATGCTATAGAAAAAATTGACATTTATAATATTCTACTCTGTCACAGTGTTCGATGCAACCAATTATTTTGGCTGATGGATCGACTTATTCTCTGCAAGTTATAGCTAGCTCTTTGATACCTAATGAAAGCGCTTGCCACTTTCAGTCCTTTACATCTTCAAAGCACTGTATAAACATTTAAATTAATACAAACCCCACAGAGGATGGTAAATGAATGAAGCATGTACAAACTTGCACTTACAGGACTAAGAGGCCCTTCACAGAAGTGATGGGAAGTTAAACGTGCTTTACACGGCGCATTATTGGCGCAGTGCTGGTTTGTGCCCTGCAGGTAACATGCAGGTACGTCTTCCCTGGCTGGATAAGCACAGACAAAAATCTCTCCTCCTCGTCATCCCTTGCAGCCATTCCTTTTATCACTGCAAGACACCAAACTTGTTTTCACATCAAATAAAGTGGATTTTCCAGGAGGGGCTTTGCTGGCGTGTAAGCTGCCACCTGAGCTAAGCAAAGTCCGGAGCTTCATCTGTATGATGCTACTGCAGGTGCCATGCCCGCTCCAGTGTTCTGGGAAAGCAGTTTGATCTACCCACAGATATGTTTCTTTTTGGCTGTCACTGTTATAACTCAGCCTCCCTGGGTTGTCCATGACCGTTGCAGGGCAGCCCATCCCTTCTAACCCAGACTGTTCTGTGATTCTGCAGTCTGCTTGCAGTTGTACTCAGAGCAAGGTGTGCAGCCCCTTGTGCAGTCGGGCATGTGGAGTATTGATAGTGGTGTTAATTGGCACGGCTGGACGTGGGGGGCTCATCCTCTGTGGGTGCTGCCACCCGCTGCCATGTGAAGTGCAGAGGTGCTGAGTGTTTTGGTGTTAGCAAATAGATTGCAAAGCCCACTAAAGCTGAGGCTGACATGTAAGCTCAATACTTTGTAAGTAAAGCTGCTGATTTCTAGCTGGTTGTGGAGATTGGAAGCTTTAAACCAGCTTACAGAAGTCATAGCACTGACCAGCTTCTGAGACGTGCAGGTGCTGAATCTCCTCCAGCATGTGGGATGTCTCTATGCAGTGCTTTCTCCTTTGCAGCCAGTAATTTTTAAGAGTTGTTTATCTGCTGTTGCCTCCAGAAGGTAAATACCACCGTGAGACAGATCTGGGGGGCCCTGCAGAATGAAGTTGCTGGGCTGTGGACACTTCTAGTGTTGCTGCTTTGCTTTGGTCGGTGCTCGAGGGCAAAGCAGTCTGCAAATTCAGCTCCCAGCAATGCAGGTGGACCTCCAGTCAATGGGGGAGGGTCAAAGCGGGGAACTCAAACCTGTGCCCAACAGATGTACTGTGTTGTTATATACCTTGTGCTCTGTGGCGCTTCTCAGGAGCACCTCCATCCTCCTGAATGTGTTAGGGTGATGTGGTCTGGTAAGGAATGCCTGTCAGCTTCCTTGTGCTGAACTCCTCATGGGGTTGTTGCTAAAAGCTGACCGCAAATCACCTTATTAATCTTTCTCTTGTAAATATCATTGTAAAAGAAGCCAACTTCATATTCACGTGCACTTTCATTATTATGGCAATTAATTTCAATTTACAATGAATTAATGCCTTTCCGTTTCAAAGTCAGCTGTGTTGGCAGTGGTGAGCAGGAGGTGGGCAGCGCTGGGCTGTGCCTGGCAGCGTGGACCAACCTCACCTCGAGCTGAGACCTCTGCCCAATGCCAGGCCTGTGGAGTAGGCTCAGCATCATTGTGGAAGGGGCTCACAGTCAGCAGGGGCAGCCCCGTGGGCAGAGTGATGGGGAATACAAACCAGTCTTGTGGAGGGGGAAATGCAATAAGGTGAAGCGTGGGTGCTCTTTGATCTCTTGGCTGTAATTCGGAGCAGCACAGTCCTGCTGTAAGTGGCATTAGATAAGAGGATGTATTCCCCGGGTGGATTTTTCTGGCACTCTGAAGCAATTAGTTTTCACTTATTTGTAAAGTGAGTATAACAAGGTGCTCCCTCCCATTCCTCAGAGCCTGAGATCCTCATCTCCCGAATGGATTAATTACGGCTTCGTCTCCCTCCTGTATCAATTACAGTAGTCTGTGTTACTGGGCTTGCTAAAGGGGTTTCTTGTTCCTTTTTCCTATCTCCTTCGTGAAAGATGCTCTTCTATCGAGACTGCTCTTAATGGGTGTAAAGCAAAAAGTCCAGAAGCCCTGTAGCATTAAAATGAGACCCAGATATTAAGATGATTTTAGTTCAAGGGCCTGAAAGCTTCTTGTAGGCGTGTATTGACATTTTGAAGGTGGGGAAGAATGGGGTTTGATGCAAGAGAGAGGCACCCTCAGGGAATGAGAGCATTCTTCAGAGGGCAGAGAGACTGCACGTCCTGTTCCAGCCACGCGTTCTGATTTTCCAGGCTCTCTGCTATGTAATAAGAAATCGGTGCAGTTGCTTTTTTGCTTTATCCTAGCCGTGTGCTGGATGGTCCTTGTGAGAAATGATGTGCGTTAAGGAACTCTAGCTGGGCTGGTGGCAGGGACAGAAAGCTTTGTAGAGCAGGAGGGGCTGATAAAGGTAAGGCCAACAGAAGGATATGTACTGCAGCATCCCCTCGGAGGTTTTGAGACTGTGTTTTGAGCCACTGCTTACCCAAGTTCTTCCCTCTAGGAATTAGACTAACAAAATCAGCTTCCTCAAGATCTTCAGCCATTTGCTGCCTTGTGGTGTAATTGTGCATGACTGTTCCTCATTAGACAGCAATATGTACCCCCAGGGAATGGGTTTTTACAGCAGAGGATGGATTAAACTGGAACTTTGGCAAATGTCGCTGCTTTTGTCAGGGCTGAAGAAAATGAGCAGGCTGTGAGCACGTGTCCCTTCCAGCACCTGGATGCAGTGCCCCTGGATGTTCTGTGCTGTGGGAGGAGCCAGTGAGGCTGTGACAGAGCTGCTGTCCATAGGCCATCCCTTTTCCTATGGAACAGAAGCACAGAACTTAGGAGATCAATTGGCAGATTGTCAGGGATGCCTCCTGCATGCTAATGCTGCCCAGGCTGCCAAACGTGCTAGCACTTGTTTTAGGATATACACATCTGTGGTTCTGACTGGGATCCAAGCTATTGGCCCATTTGTGCATGAGAGCAAGGGGTGCATTCCAGTCTGAAGGTCGCTGCTCTCTGCTCGTCTCTGTGGGGGAAGGATGGGAATTCCCCTTTGTTCGGGGCTTGGTCAGAAGGCAAAACCATCCTGCTTTGCTCACTGTATGGTGTATTATTTCATCACTTTATTTTGTTGTCTTCATCTGATGCTGCTCTAGACAGTGGGTTCTTATCTCCAGGCTCTGAGCACAAGAAGTTAATGAACCGTTTGAACTCCGGTAACCACTGATCTCTGTTTAAGCTGAATAATGCAGGCTGCAGCTGTCGGTGCTGCTGGCATCACATAGAAGGACTGGCGATAGGGCAGTGTGAGGGGAGGGAGGGGAGGGCAGGTGAGGGCATGGAAAGTATCTGGCTTGGGAATTTGGGGGTGATTTCTTGCCTTTTGCCCATAATTCATTCTTCAGGGTTGCTGCCTTTCAGCAGAAGGAAGTAAAAGCAGAAGGGCTCCTTTGCCTCTACAAAGTGGATTTTGCTTTATTTGAGCTAGGAAGGTGTTTATAAGATGGCGAAATATTGATGAGGCTGCCTGGTTACATTTTGTTTCCCTAAAATACTGGACGTATGCTCTGTGCCCCTCTGGCACTGAGCACTCCTGGTGACATCTGATGTTCAACTCTGGTAAAGAGAAATGCCATCCTCCCGCTGCATAACTTTTTCACAAGGTTACTGGGATTCTTATTTCTCCTTCTACAATCCAGTTTTTCCCTTCCCGTTATTACACAGGTTTGGGTTTTCTCTCATTGTCTGGAGGCTTCCCAACATAAGACATAGCAGGCAGATACTTGTTCAGCATGTCAAGTTGTTCTGCCTGTCTTTCCCAATGCTGGTACTTAGTTCAATGGGAAATGTATCATCTAGCATAGCTGGGCAGTTTTTTTAATAAACAATGAAACAAAGAGCTAGGAAAGCTATATCAGTACAGGACAGGTTGAGTGGAGGGAGCCTGGCTGTGGAAGAGCACAATCTTTCTAAGAGCTGAGCCGAGTGTTCAATCTCTTGGTCAAGTTTCAGTGGGTGGACAGTGGACGTCGGGCTTCTGAACCTCAGAACGTGGATGCTGAGATGCAGCTTTTGATGCATTTTAGATGCCTGCACTGTAGACAGCTGCACTGAAGGAAGTCCTCAATTCTCTTTAAAGTCAGGTGGTTCTCAAGGGTGATTCCTCTCACCAAGGCTGAGGATGAGATGCCATTCAGAATAAGAGTACTGCTGTCTCTTTGCTGGCTGCAAAGACAGCAGAGATGGCGTGGATGTCTGCGTTACAAACATTTAAGATTTAAGTGAATCCTGGCTGACATGCTTTTTCTGTTCCTCCCCGGAGTTGGTGGGATTTCAAAGCATTCTGTTTGATGCAAGGGATGTACAACACTCACAAAACCCATCCTGTGCTGCTGGTGAGATGTGAAAGCCGTTCCGCATTTGTCCTCAACTTCAGTGGGCGGCGAATGCATTGCTTCCACTTGTCAGGTGGAAAAGCCTGACTTCTGGGGGCTCTGACAGTAAGGAAAAAATGTATGCATTCTTTTGATCTCTGCACAGAAATGCAGAGTGGAGATTTGGAAGGAGCTGCTGTCCGGTGACATCCACAGCTCAGTGCATCAGCTTAAATGCTGACTATATCCAGATATCCGGATGTTTTTAAAGATCTTTGTTGTATTCATTTTTAAAGCTTTTCTAGGGCGAGATAGTTGGTTCTTCTCCTTGCATTTCACATGCAAAGCATCCAGTTTAAAATACAAATCAGTTGGAAAACAATCCTCTTTTTTTACTTTCTCAAAGAACTTTTAAAGCTTGGATTTAGCTTTTTAGGCTCATTAATATTCACAAACACTGCTTAGTTAAGCTTGCTTTAATTTCTCTGTGTGCTTTGTTAACAGGGATTATAGTGATGTTTGCATTTGCATGTGAGACTTTTACTATTGTGTAAATTTTGGTCATTATTATGGGAAAAAGAAAAAATGGGAAAACAAATCTACTTTGCTCCCTTAGGAGTTCTTTAACTCTTAATGCCCTGTGAGAGCGTTTCTTTCTTGCTTTCTATGTTTATTAGGCAGGTTTTTCATTTCTCTTTGAAAGATGTCTTGGAATTCCAGAGGATGAGGCAGCTTTCTGGTCTCCAGGGAGACCTGTGGCAGTGACAGAGGGATGTCCCCATCCAACCTGGAACTGGGAGGACAGTGGTTGTCATTCCTCTCCCTTTGTGGCAGCTGAAGGGGTTGGTTACCTGCTGCTGCTGCCCAAATGGAAAGCATGGCAGCGTTTCCTAAGGACATCCCAGAGCCAAAGTCTGCTCTCAGCATAACACCTGTATGTGCAGCCAGTGGCTGTGGGGGCTGTGCAGTGTTTACTCCACAGCTTATTTTTTTTTCTATTTAATCCAAATGCCTCCATAGTTCTTAAGCAATGGCATGATTTCTCTAGAAATTACAGCTTGCTGTCAACCTTGCAAGAACGAGACAGCATGAATGGTTGCTGGGCTGCCTTGTGTTCAGATCTGCCTTGCTGGAGGTCCATGGGGACAGGAGTCAATGGGAGCCCCATCAGCAGGGCACGTGGTGGTCGAACTGGTGCCACAAGCTCATCGTAAGCAAGTTGCAGAGCAGCCATTCCTGCTGTCAAGCTGGGTTGGTTGGCATCACCTTTTGAAATGTGTGAAGACTTTGTTTTACTTAAGTAAAGTGAAAGTAAGTGGTCTCAGGCCATTTATGGGACATAGAATCATCCTTACTGTTAGAAAGACCACCAAGGTCATCTAGTCCAACCCCAACCCATTCCTGCCATGCTCACTTACCATGTCCTTCAGTGCCACATACAATGAACAGGTTTGATAAGAAAATACATGAAGTTCTCCTGAAGCTCACAGGGCTCTTTAGGTGTGTGCTTTCTTGGACTGCAATTTTCCTCCTCCTGTCCCATCAGCCTGACCAACAGAGCACCTCAGTGTGGCTTTTGTGAAAACATCTATCCTGTATCAAGCTCAGAAGCACTTAAAGCCACCTGCTGCGTGCTCTTTTGGCAGCAGTTGTCCATAGAGACCTCTACCTCCTGTATTAAAGGCACAAACAACTTTGGTCCTTGGAGGACCTTAGCATTGGTTCCTGTCATATACTTGCAGGCCATACATGTCTGGGTAGGTGACAGTCCAGAAGCTGTCAGTGCACCAATGCAGAGTTAGTGCTGAGCAAATGCTGCCTCTCAGCTTGGATGTGGTGCACATGGCTTTTGGCAAGCAAGGAAGGTGGGAGAAAGAGAGAATAAGTGGTCATCTCTGGGTAGGAGCCAGACCACCATCTGAGGATGCACTGGATGAGCAGTGGCAGCAGTTCAGTGCTTGGGATAACCCTAGGAAAGGTGAGGAGATCTGCTGAGGTGTAGCAGCTGTCTTTAAGCACTGCTGCTTGTCTGAGTTATAAGCTAGATGCAAGAGCACGGAGGGAGTGTTCTCTTTCCTCCTTTAAAACCCCAAACTAACAAATCAGTCACAGGGAATTTGTACACCTAGGAATGTTTCATGCAAAAAGAGCTTCATTTCCACTGACTGTTCTGAATGGATGCACATTGCATCTTCACTTGGCATCTCTGATTACGTGTCCTCTGTACTCTGTAATTTCATGCATCCCTGTAATTTATCACTCACAGTGTAGCTTATATAGCAAGAGATGCAACCATCTATAAATCAGATAAAATATCTTGCATAAGAAGTCTCTGTATCTTTCTCATGTTATGTTTTCAGGAAAAAAGATGGCTCTTGGTTGGGTTTGCTGGGAATGGGGTTGTTTGATTTTTGGAGGGTGAAGTAATTCTCTGGCAGTCATATGCGACTTCCTTTTGCATTTGAACTTGGCAGGAAGTAACCCATTAATTCACTAAGTAGTTCAGAGCAGCAGTCAGCCTGGTTCAGCTTCTTTCTGCTGGAGGAGAGTTCCAGTGTGACTCTTCGGGATATTTTCTCTCCTGCTTCAGCTGGAATGTGCTGCAAGCTCCAAGCTGCAGAGCATTGATAAGCCTTTCAACTTCAATAAATAAACCCTGACTCATGGATTTGGGTTTTTACATCTTCCTCGTCAATATCTAATCTTTTGTTCCATCAGTCATAGGATGCAGTCTTTGTTTGCTCTGACTTATTCCAGCTTAAGAAATTTTGGGAAATGGTGGAGAAGGGGTAATGGTTTCTGTATCTTTTTGCATCACAGAGAGCTTCTTCTGAAGCACTGTTAGATCACGATGACCTACCCCCAACTGCAGAAAGAGTAGCACGAGTTTTTTTTCTTGCTCCTGTCTGTTCAGCTGCTTAATGAAGTCAATTTGTAATGAGTATTACTCTGGAGACACTTGTAAATTTGGGTAATGTCTGTCCATATAAACAGAAATTGTAAGTTTAGGAAGTGTAGCTTGACAATAGTGCTAATCTCTCCTAAACTCCCTTCTCTACCTCTATTCCATAAAATAAGTCAGTTTTCTGACAGAGGTTCTGATGTTGATTCATTCTGTTGTTTTTACCTTCAGGTTTGCTGTTCAAATAGGATCCAGCACACAGTCTGTAAAGTGTGGTGCTGGAAAAGGCAGAGCACTTGTTCCTGTCCAGTTAGTGAGTGCCTTGGTGCCTCAGATCAGAGTGCTTTAGACAACTAAGATGAATATCAATATCATTTGAAAGATTTGGAATCAGAAGTAGATAACTTGCCATAGCTTATCCAAGGTGTCCTATAGCAGGAGTTTGGAACTAGATGATCTTAAAGGTCCTTCCAACCCAAACCATGATCTGATGCTCCAAGGCAAAGTAAACCTGCCAGAAGATACTGACAACGTTCTGAGGCGTAGTGCTGAGGTTCTGAGGAAACAAGGCTTTCAGAAATGCAAAGCCACCCAACTTCAGAAAAATGGAAGTGATGGAGGAGGTGGAATCACTGCATCTTTGCTTCCTCGTCTCCCACTGTGCATCTACAAATGCTGTCCATTGATCACAGCTAAGTAGAGATCACAGAATTACACACAATCACACAGAATCACAGAATGGCCCAGGTTGGAAGGGACCTCAAGGATCATCAATCTCCAACCCCCTGCTGCACGCAGGGCCACCAACCTCCCCATTTAATCCCAGCTCAGGCTGCCCAGGGCCCCATCCAACCTGGCCTTGAACACCTCCAGGGATGGATGGGGCATCCACAGCCTCTGGGCAGCTGTTCCAGCACCTCACTGCTCTCTCTGTCAAGAACTTCCCCCTCACATCCAACCTCAACCTTCCCTCCCTCAACTTGAAACCATTTCCACTTCTCCTGCTGTTCTCTACCCTTGCCAAGAGCTGACTCCCTTCCTGTCTGTAGCCTCCCTTTAGGCACTGAAAGGCTGCAATGAGCTCACCCTGCACCCTTCTTTTCTCCAGGCTGAACAAGCACAGCTCCCTCAGCCTGTCTGTGTAGGGGAGCTGCTCCAGTCCCCTGATCATCTCTGCGGCTCTCCTCTGGGCCCTCTCCAACAGCTCCCTGTCTTTTCTGTACTGGGAGCTCCACACTTGGGCACAGCACTCCAGATGGGGCCTCACAAGAGCAGAGTAGAGGGGAACAATTACCTCCCTGTCCCTGCTGGCCACCTCTCTTTTGATGAAGCCCAGGATACCGTTTGCCTTCCGAGCCGCAAGGACTCACTGCTGGCTCATATTAAGTTTTTCATCTATCAAGGCCTCCGGGTCCTTCTCCACAGGGCTGCTCTCAAGGGCCCCTCCTTCCAGTCTGCATGGATGCCTGGGATTCCTCTGGCCCGAGTGCAAAACTCTGTACTTTGCCGTGTTGAACCTCATCAGGTTTACCTAGCCCCAATCAGTCCTTAAATAATGAATGTTTATTCTGGTGAGTGTTTCTCTAGGACCAGAGCTCTGTTTTCTGTTGTGGTATTTCAGGGGGAGAAAAAGAACATGTGGTCCTGGTGTTAAGGGATTAATTACCTGAAGCTTAATTACTACAGATTTCTATAAGTGTGTAGATTGTGTCATGGCTTTGAGGTGTTAATTGCATCCGTAGCATCTGAGCATGTGAATAACTGTGAGGCACATGAAATCTGGTGCTTCTGTGAAACTGAACTTAGCATCAAGGTCTGAGAATTCCTCTTGTATAGCTGACATGTTCATTTGTTACTGTGAAAGAAAAGAAGGAATGTAAGAAAGTGACTAACGATCTTATAAGAGCCATAAAAACATTCAATTGCACAGATGTATAAGCTCTAAAGCTCAGTGCTGGTAAAGATGAGATTATTGTTTTTGAAAGCATGCTGAAATAATGCACTGTTTGCTTCTGAGGCCATGGTAAGTCCCTTCATACCCTGTCTCATTTTAAGAGATGAGAACTGCTAAGCAACAGAATATTTTAGCTTTGTACTGGCAAGATTTTTCTGATTATGTAGGAAGGTAACCGCAAAACCGCTTTTTTGTTTTTGAAAGCAAGAGCAGTAAAACATGTATCCAAAGCAAAATCATATGGGTTTTTTTCCCCCTACAGAGAAGATAATTTTAAAGTAATTTGTTCAGTGTGGAATAGTTGTCTTGGACAAATCCTTCTTTTATATATATACGTGTGTGTGTATGTGTTCAAATTTGTGGTACCCTGTGGAAGGATCATTTGTCCCAAACACGTTGTTCTGAGCCCACTGCAGCTCTGCTTGTGGGTGAACTTGGTGAAGGGAGCTGGAGAAGCTGCCTGGATTAGATGTGCAACCTTTAGGGCTGGGGGATCTGGAAATGAGACTTCAGTTGGGGTGGTGATGGAAGCAGGAGCTGTGAGATTGAAATGGTGCAGTTTTATTTCAGCTTTTAGTTGGGTAAGGTTTTTACAACACAACTCTGGACACTTGGACTTGTGTATGGAAGACTGAACAGATTAAGTACTTTCCTGAATCCTCTCTGCATTCCCACTCATGCCATAGCTGCCACTTCTGCTCGAAACAGAGGAGTAGTTCAAACTCAAGCTAGGGCTTGTCATGCTATAGAAAATGCTTGTTAAGAACAGTAGTGTTACGTTATCTAAAACAGGCAATTTTAATGTCTTGTGGCTCTGTAGGCTTGACTTTTCAAGCTATTTGCATGAAATTCTTTCTCACAAAATGGAGAAGCTGAATAAAATTGATCTTGAGTCCTCTGAGAAGTGGACTCCCTTTGGTAGCCCACTGAAGCATGTTAATGTCCTAAGGGAGATCCTGTAAAATGCGTGATGCTGTGATGCTCCTCTGAAGCCAATGGGTGTCAATCTAGCCTTTGCATATGATAATTGTGCTTTTTCTGATTTAGAGGAGGAAACCATCCCATATTTTCAGCTTTAATATACTAGTTTCCCTTCTCTTTTCCTTCCTTTCTCTGGGTTACTGTACTCTTTGCCCCAGGGCTCATGTGTGGCTCTATACCAGGAAAGACAGCATCGTGGTGAAAGGGGCATCTTTGAGAAAGAAAGGGTTTCCACAACCTCAGTTTTTATGCCTATTCCTTTTTGATTATTGCTTTTCCTTTTATTTTTAAATTTGATTCTGTATTTTAGTTCTATATACTGGGGATTGGAGCTCAATGATCTTTAAGGTCCCTTCCAGCCCAAGCCATTCTACTATTTATTGATTGATTTATTGGGTGTGTGCTTTCTAAATACACTTAAAACTGCATCCTGCTCGGAGCCTCGCCAACACTTGATTTTTCAGCTAAGCCTCCTGGAAACCTTGAGCATCCTCTGGAGTTGGAGCATCATTTCTCTTAGATCATGATGTTTCTTCAAGGTTCTTTTACTTTGCGTGTGGATTGTTGCTACTCCAGTAGAACAGAAGAATTAACAAGAGTAACAATATTGGAAGAATTAATAAGCATGCTTTTTTTGGTTTGTTCTAGAAATAAATCCCAGCATGCAAACATATAAACAATATTAATGTAGGTTTTGTCTATATTAATCTCAACAACAGGAACATTTAATAGTCTGGTTGTTTTCATCAGCAACCTTATTAGAACTGTTTTTTTAGGACTGCTTGTTAGCTCTTCGGGGTTTCCCTTTCACATGTTCCTTTAAATCAAGGAATATAGTTGTTTTCTGAAGGATTATTAATGTGTCTCTTTTCCCCTTCCTTTGCTCTCCTGCTTGCCTATTAATTCTCATGGAGCTTCCTGCTTGAATGTTAAAACTCTTCATCTAACCAGCAGGCTTCAGTAAATACCTTCTCACATGAGTTTTCCTAAGCTCAGCCACTGTTTTGATTTTTATTGAAACAGTCTTTCCCAGGATGTTTGGCCTCCCATTTTCAGCAACAGCAAATTTATTACCTTCCTCCTATTTACAGCATTGAAACCACAGGGCCTTATGTGATGATGAAGGACAGAATCGCCCAAGGATGCTGCTCAGCTTCAGCAGTTTCTTCTTGTCCTTTCAAGACACAAAGTTCAGAAGGCTGCAAAGTGAATGGTTTGCTATAATCATCCCTACAACTTGTTGGTTCCCAGGAATGAGCTGTAGGAGGGACCATCCAGTTCCATACCTCCTGGCTGGCACCTTTGCTTCTTTATTTACATTTTCTCACTAAGAGCTGAGAAATGGACCGTAACTGTTACCAAACCTAGCGTATTTTGGCCTGTGCATATCTTTGAGATTCATCTCAAACACAAAGATGTGGAGGATACATCCCTCCCCATCGCGTTCTGCTATAGCGGTTAATCACTCTTACTGTTAAAAATGTGTCCTTTCCTTCTAATCTGAAATTTCCTGGAACAGCAGCTGTGCATCTGACAGAGCAGTGTTTCATGATCTTTCCCTGAAGTGATCTAATAGTGTCTAACATCTGTGGACCACTTGGGTTGCCAAGGTTTTACACGCCTGCTGTGAGAGTGTTTGCACACAAAGGACGCCCCGTTTCTGTGCTGCTCTCATGCACATCATTCTGGCAACTTCTTAAAAAATGAGCCGACATCTCGCTATCTGCACAGCTACGCAGCAGATTTATTGTGCTTTAGAGCAGTATCAGTGTTGATATATATTTACAGTACTACTCATTTTTCATCCTTGTATCCATTCTGACTCCGCATCCTCTGTGCTGTAGTGGTGGGAAGTATGTAGGACTAGCTGGTGGCTTCATTTGGGCAAATGCAGTGAGCGCTGTCGATTCTAGGGAAGTGGAATCCACACACTGTGTGTGCTGGCTTGTACTTTAGCTCAGAGCTTTGGTGGGTTCTGTGTGCGTTTGTGTTTGGTTGGTTTTGTTTGTTTTTTTTTAAACAAAGATCTCTTGCTACTCTAAAACAAACTTGCTTGAAGGTTTGTGCTGCTTTGTATTGCTTTTCATAGATGAGAGTTCTGTTGGTATTCTGAGCTTGTTATCCACAGAGAGCTGTGTGCTTGGAGGTAGAAGAGGATCTGTGCCTAAAGTTATGCATTGTCCCCCCACGGCTTCATGCTGTGCTCCAAAGGGACCCCAGGGCAAGGATGCATGGGACAGTATGGGGAAGGGGCATGAGGGATGAGAGTAACACTGACCTGGGGGACAAATCTGGGGCTGGGGGTGCCAGCTGTGTGTCCGTTTTGGGAATGTGGGGTGCGAGGGGAGGGGGCTGTGTCCAGTGTGAGGGCAAAAGGAGCCTTGTTGGCCAAGCTGGGCTGATGTTCTCTGGGCTGTGGGCTTGGCTGCTTGAAGCCTTGCTAATTACTTTTGTGTGGCTTTCAGGATAGCACTACTTCTAGAAGCACTTTTAGTCTTTTATACTAAAAATTTCTCACTTGGTTCTTGCATTCTGTGCAATCAAGAGCTGCGTGTGAGCACACTTAATCACAAGCATCTCACTGCTCCTGGCCTTTGGTTGCTTGGTGTCTGCAGCAGCACCTGAAAGCTTCTCTTGTCTTTCATCTGAAAGTTCAGCTTCATATGAAAACCTGGGGGTTTGTATTCATGCTGCCCTTGGAGTAATGATCTCTGAGGGAGGGGATGTTTCAGGGACTGTAATGGACTGGAGGACGCTGGAAGGGGAGTGGATGTTTGAATTAATTTCATCTTGTTTCAGGATGCTTACCAGCCCATGTTCTGCAGCGCTGCAGTGCTTCAGTGGTTCTGGGGGGGATGGGATTAGAGGAACAGCAATTCAGATTATCCTTTTCTCTTAATGCTGGTATTATGTCTGTATTGGAATGGTTACTGTAATTATCTGTGTATCCTGAGATTGATTTCTTGTGCTCCAAAGATGGTGGAGTAGAAGTTGGGCTTTTATGTAAATACATTGCAAACATCAGACAAACTCAATATTGGTTATGAGCTGAGAGGATCTTTCCTCAGGCATTGGTGTGAGATAAAGTTTCTTTGTATTTTGTTTTTACTCAATCTGTTTGCCTCTGGCCTTCAAGTGAAATATGCTTGTCCTTCCTGCTCCCCATCTCCTGTAGTAGTTCTTTAAGTGGAATCAGTTTTTTTTTTTTCAGATTCAGAAGTGCTGCTTTGTTGGATACCAGTCCAGAACATATTTAACTTGAAATTATGTTGTATTAAAGTTTAGTGAAGCTGAATCTCTCTGTTTATTTCTCTGTCAGTCAAATCAATATCCTTCATCTATTTGCTGAGGGGAGGCAGCAAAAAAGGAATTGTTGTGTAGGTGGTAGTGACTTGATTGGCACAGAGCAGAAACAAACGGGAGAGAAATGTTTTCTTTTTCTTTTTTTCCCCACTTTGTTTCCTTTCTTTGAAAGTTTCAAGTTTTCCAGTTGGGTCTGAAGTAGTTCTTGGAATGATGCAGTTCCATCCCCTGTGGGGCATGTGCTTGGCCAGCTGGTACTGCAGAAGGTTCTTCCCCAATGCAAACACTTAGGAGGGCAGGATTCTGTCCTCACCAAGTCATCTTAGTCAGAGACTGTTAATTCCTTCAGTGACATGTGGATGTGCATGAAAAAAGGTGAGTTTGCTTGGAAAGGGAAGCATGGGTATGATCTACTTCAATCTATACCTCCTCATAAGAAATGCTAAGAAAGCTACTACCATTTTCAGAATGGAGTTGTAGGATTTCATTATTGCTTTTTTTGAATCAATTAAAGCTAAAATACCACTGGCTGTGGAAAGGAGCAGAAGCTAGGGTGGAACTATAACGTGTGGTGACTGCAGTCACAGCACCCGGTGGAAATATTAGGGGAGGTTAAAATCTCAGAAATGTGCTCTGTGGTGCCCTAATTCTGCTTCCACCAAGGTCAGTGCTGAAAGGTTCTCTGGTGTAATTTAGAGCCAATGTAAGCTAATGAAGAACATTTTGACAAGCCCACGCTGCAGAGGTTGGCCCTGGAAGGCTGCACTCAGCTCTGTAAGGCTGCTGTCCCTGAAGAGCTTGTGCTCAACCAGCTCGAGAGTGGCTTGATCTTTTTTTTTTTTAATCTTAATTTCACATTTTAATTCAAGTTTCTAATGATGATTGTGAGCTGGTTGTGGCCTTGCTTTGCTTCCCCAGGTAAGAGCTGGTTCTTGGTGGATGAGAGATCTGTGTGCTGGCAAGGTTAATGCAGGGTTCGGCCCTTCAGAGCTGTGGTTTCGATGTAGATAGGAGCACTTAATGAAGTAGGTTTACACCCCATATGGGTTTTTGGTTGTTTTCTATATGTTTCTGCCGTTGGGTGAATCAGCAGGTCGTCCTCATTAAATTTAGTTATTACTTTCATCTGTGTGTATTTGGTGTTCAAATAACTGGGGGAGAAAGGTTACTTAAATGTTTAGATGCATAAAATTGTCTCTAATATGCAGTCTACAGAACAAGAAAGCAAGCTTACAAAGTATTTTACATTTACAGCAGATTTATCCATCTAATGCAGTGGTGTTTATCTACTTCATGCAAACTCAGCTATAACTCTGCATTCCATTGGAGAAGTCAGGCATTTAGCAGGAGCTGTGTGGAAGTTGTACAGCAGCTCTGTGCTGAGCTAGTGCTTCCCAAATCCATGTTTATCTTAGATGAAGTTGGTTTTGCTTCTACTCTGTGTAAGTGTGGAGCCAGTAAACTTTGAAGTAGAAATTAATCTGTTAATGAGGTCAGTTCTTGGCCAGGAACAATTTTCTTTTTTTTCCTATTTTGGAACAGACTTAAGCTTGCAAGTGCCATCTCTTATATTTTAAAAGAGCTTGCTGAGGTGGATTATTTTATCCTTTGTGAACCTGCACCAAATGTGTTTAATGAGGTTAGACCTGGCAGACACATCTGACAGCAGTTCTATTAAGTTGGTGTTTATATATTGTAGAAAAAAATAGTATGGAAATGCCAGACATGATTTCCAGGCAGATTCAGACACCACTATTGATTCATAGATGCAGATCCCTTCAAGTTCCAGGATGAGCTTCTGGCAGGGATGGAGCTGTGTCTGAGAAAGAGCAGAGGAGTTCTGCCCTTTCATTGGCAAGTACACAGTTAGTAACAGCTCAGGCTCACTTCTGGTCCAGAAATTGATCATCAGGCTTTTACTCAGCTCTTTGATAACTTCCTTTTCCTTAATAAACGAGGCAGCTGTCCTGATGCCAGGGCTCTAAATGAAGGCGAGCATCCCTCTGGAGCAAAGTTTGCTTTCCCCGTGCCCTCAGTTGTGATAAAGCAATGGAAGTAAATCTTGGTGCATGTAATGCAAAGCCTGTGCCATCTAGAAATGGTCCTGGTTGAGTGTTACTGCTTGCTGCTCGGGCTGTGCTTTCACTAGGCAGAGCAAAGCTGCCCTGGCTCGATGTCTGGTAAAGTTTCAGTCTTGGCTCAGAGCTGTTGTTTAATCAATTTCTTATGAAGTTTGAGGCATGCACTGAAATTGTATGCTTGCATGCTTATGAAAGACTAATTATGTTTGGCTTTCTTAAGCTTTTCTTTTTTGTGTGTGTGCACTCTGTGTCCCACCAATGGCTTTTAGGTATTCTGGCTAATTGAGTCATTGGAAACTGAGTTTAAGTTCAGTTACTGCAAAATAAGTTGTTCTTTGTCAATGTAATTGCTGTTAGCAGCTGGAGAAGAAACCAAAGCTGATATAGCTGCAGAAAAAAACACAAAGCTGAGCAGTTCTGCATCGCAAAATAACCAGCCAAACCTTCAAACCAAAGGAGGCAGCTGCTGCACCGCCGCTGGCACTGTGCTGCAGAGTGGGGCCTGCCAGGATTTGCCCATCACACCGACTAAGAATGCACCTCTATGTTCAGCTCTTTGCTCCTGAGAACAGAGATGTTAAAGGCTGTGGAATACCGACCGTGTGGTGTTGGGGGCTGTAGGCACGAAGGATGCAGGAGAATACCCACCAGGTGCCTTGTTTTAGAAGAGAAAAGCTTTTCTTCTGTTTAGTATGGGCATGAGAGCATCCTGGCTGGCAGCACTGGAGCCAAATCCTGCTCTGAAATGTGTTATATACAGACATAGAGTCACTGCTTGAAAAAATAAATAGATGAAGACATCTGGATTTGTGCTGCTGCAACAAAATGCAGTGATGTCCTCTGGGTATGGTTTCCATGCACTGAACAGATCGAGGCTCACACAGCTTAAATATTGAAATTTTATGATTTTTCAAAGAGCTCATTTAGCAAAAGCTAAGCAGGGTAGGGAGGGAGACGGCTGCTGTGTCACGTCTCTCCAAGGGAGAGGATCCATCCCCATGTAAGGAGAGCACTCAGCAGCTCACCTGGAGATGTCAGTCTCCTGATGCAGTCTGTCCCCTCCCATAGACTCCATCACACAGAGGAAAGCACTCTCCAGTCTGTATGCATTTTTTTCTTCCTTTCCCGAGCTCAAAGTCTTGGGACCAGAGCCATCCTAATTGCAGTGTCCCGAAAGCTTCCCCACATCTTGGTTGCATCTGGTGCTCTTAGTTCTCTCGTGTATTGCCTTATCAACAAATTAATAGAGCAGAGTTTGCATAAGCGTTCTTTGTTCTGCTGCGGTTGGGTTTATTGGAATTTGTAATCATAAGCTGTGTATTAAAAATAATTCTAAATGTTGACACAGCATCTCCCTTTTAACTTCCTGCCTTTTCCGAGCAGCCTTGGCAGCAGGTAGTTGCTCTTCAAGCACTGCCATGCCAGACTTGACCTGAAAACTGTTGGAGGAGATGTTCTTTCTGTCATGCCAAGCTGGGGCTTTCTGCTTGCAGAAGGTTGTGCAGAACTCACTTTTTGAGGCCCCTTTCCTTTGTTGGACCCCTGTGTGCTCCAACTCCTGGGACAGAGGGAGCATCTGCCTCCTGGGGCAGGATTGGGAGGGTTCTACCTAAGTGATCTTTCCTGGTGCGTTATTAAAGTGGGCATTGATACATGTGTTGTTAGGTTTTGTATTGTTTTACACTACGTTAAGCCTCCCTCTGCTTAACTGTATGGCTGTGCCATGGTAGAGGTGTCCTGCTTGTCAGCGTGGCTCTGCTCAGTGATGTACATCTCTGGCTGTCACAGTATGTTGGAGGTATGGCAGCTGCTGTCAGCTTTCCAGCCCTGCTGTGGTGTTGGCATTCCCAGGTGTACTCCTGTGCTGGAGAAGCTCTAAGACTTAAGGAGACTTAAATGACTCATTATCAGGGTGCTGAGAACACGCTTTCATTTCACTAGAAACTGTTAACAGTGGATGGATCAGGCACATCTTATCTTACATGAATGACCTAATTATCTCAAATATCAGGCATGATAACCTATTGCATTTCTTATGTGTCTTGGGCACACAGTGGATTTCCTGCTGTTTTCCAAAATCTTCCAGAGGATGCTTTGTCTCCCCAGTAGCGAAGTCTTTTTTTTTTCCTGTTCATTAAGGAAGTTGGGGATGGCCTTTGGTTGTCTCTGCCCTTCTTTCATTATTTTTCCAGATATCTGTATGTAAGAAATGAAGGGCCAATGAAACACAATGATAGACTTGTCATTTCTGTCTTGATTTGTCATGTGCAACAAAGGCCCTTCAAGCTGGGAAATGCAGGAGCTCGGTATTTTTGGGAGGAACCAACAAACTGCATCTTGCAGCCTTTCCATGAGGGTGACATGTCTGGTGGCTTCAAACTGAAGTGCATCCAATTAAAAGCAAACAATGAATTGTGGAGTATTGTTAGTCTAGAAATATGGACTGTGGTGATGGATGATGATGACGATTTATTTTTCTACAGTTATGTGAACAATAAAAAGCCATGGGATGTATTTAGTTCCAATAAATGCAGGAGACTTTGCCGTTTTGAAAATGAGACATCTAATCTGTGTGAACCAATTTGCTGTATTCCCAAACAGAGCAACACATTAAGGAACTATCAGTGGCTGCTGATCTATATTTAGAGAAAGACAAACTGGCTTCAGCCACTTTATATGCCTGCTCTTTATTTGCTTTTTTTCACCCATTGCCCAACAAAAATACTAGCAGATGCTTTCAATTTATTTTGCCTACAGCAGAAAATCTACTCAATGATTCTGTTTGGAAATAGAAGCTTGAATAATAATGTAAGCATTTGGAAGTGCTTTGATTAACCGCATCGCCTTCTTGCAGTTTGGGATAAAACAGAAAAAAAGAAGTTCTAGTCCTTTTATAATGGGAATTTTAATTATCTCTGTGTCTTTGAGGCAGTACTGAATTGGAGATTTTCTCGCTGGGTCACATCTGTGAGACTGGAGGGATTGCTGTGAGGGAATTCTCCCTCCCCCACCTTTCACTGATGCTATTACACATTCAACTGATGGTTGGTCTAAGAATTATCCAGTGCAGTACTTGCTGTGCTCCTGAGCACCCTGCAGGAGTTACGCCTCCACGTTGGGCTGCAGATTCTTCTCTTTTCAAAGATCAACACTTCAGTGTCAGAACAAGGGGAAGAAAAGTTAATTTATAAAACTTTGCAATGAAGTTTGGAAGAAGACGCCAAGATGTGAAATTTGATCACTGGGAGTTAATATCACATAGCACCTTCACTTTCAAAAAGTGGATTTGTATTCATCACACACTGGAACAGGTTGCCCAAGGAGGCTGTGGATGCCCCATCCCTGCAGGCAGTCAAGGCCAGGCTGGATGTGGCTCTGGGCAGCCTGGGCTGCTGGTTGGTGACCCTGCAAATAGCAGGGGGCTGAAACTAGATGATCATCGTGGTCCTTTCCAACCCAGGCTATTCTGTCATTCTATGATATGTGTGTGGGTTTGGCACCAAGTTGCTCAACTCCTGGATTTTAGCTCATAGATAAAGCCATTAAAAGTCGTGATGAACTCGTGGTTGTTCTTGAAGCTTGTTATCCAAAGCAGCCTGAACAGGATTGATTGCCTATACAGAATGAGAATAGTACTAATTTTTTTTTGCCTGTGCAGGATGAGAGTTCTCAAAAATAATTACTCTTACTCATTTTGAAATGCTGCATATAATCTGAAGGAGTTGGGATTAGATTTCTGGTGGCAGCACTAGACGTGCTGCAGGCACTGAAGCTCTTCCTCCTGTGTTGGCCATTGGGCCAGCAGCTGAGGGTAGGGAGGGCTGTGGTCACCAGGTAAAGGCTTTCCCCTTATTTCTGTATATATATACATCAGCTGAGGTAGGCTTTTGTCATAGGAATGTAGTCACCTCCTTATACAGCCTGTGAAGCTTGGGTCTCTGTTTGTTTTTGTGTGTGTGTGTATTTGCCAGCCTGAGTACTAGTGAATTTAGTTTGTTTGCTTTAATGATTGTTTTGAAACAACCAATTTGGGAATTTGGGTTCCAGGCTTGAACCTTTAGCAGTGTCCTAAAGCACAGCTGCTTGGAGCAGATCTATGTCATCAAAGCCCTGCAGGATTTCTCCATGTCTGCTGGCGTGTGGCTTGGTCAGACAGCGGCTTAGCAGGGGAAAAGGCTTTTCACTGTGTACACAGCTGATTTCCCAGAGGCTGTTAGCGCTTAAAGAAAATGTAAAAGAAATCCTAAGTGGCAGCCAGGGCATCTCCTACAGAATAGCACCGCTGAGGAGAGGCGGTCAAGAGGAAAAGCAAAGTGTCGTTGCTGTGGCATTGAATCAGCGTGGAGTGAAAAGCACTGCGGGAGTCGCGTGGTGCTTTGTGTGGCGGAGGAGAGTCCCTGACAAAGGGAAGGTGGATGTGGAGGAGCGATAATGAATAAAACGTTACCTGTGGAAGTTGGCATTGTCTTCCTTTTCTTTGTATCAAAGCGCGCACGGGGCGCTGGGTGGACACCAAGGCTCTTGTTAAGTGCAGTAGGGAATGGAGGGTTTGTCCTGGCCTTTTAGTGACACACGTGAGGAGGAAAAAAAAACCCTATTGTTGCCACTAACTAGGGAACAAAGTGGCTTTTCTTCTCCCTTCTGTTCTTTATCCCGTGAGATTGCACACATCCACAACCCATGGGTCAATTCTCTACATTTCGCTTTTGATTTAGAATTATCTTTCTTGCCTGGGCCTGTTCTTGCTATCCTTTAAAACTCAGAATATCAAATTCAAGTGATTTTTAACACAACCAGGAGTAGGCTGTGTATTTCTTCCAGAGATACCCATCCTATTTAGTCTGATTGTTTTTCCCATGTGTTGACTCATAGGCAGCAGACATGAGCACCACAGACTGGGGACTTCTTAGGGGAGACTTCAGTGCAGAGCTTTACCTCGAGCAGAGAGCTCCTTGATCCATACTGTAATGCCACGACATCTGAAACATGCGTTGCTCACCTTCCCAAGCTCTTCATCTTTTTCTTGAGAGAAGGAAAGCTTTTTCTGTGTGAAAAGCCCTGCCCTGTGCATGGAACATTGCAATGGGAAAATGAAAAAAAACAAAAAACCAACAAGCCAACTAAACAACAAAGCTTTGGTGACAGAAGTTCGATATTGACAGTAGTTAATGCTGTGTTGGGACAACAACAGTGATGAGTGCTGGATGGTTATTCTTGATGATCTTAGTGTTTCCTGGTCCTTTGAGAATTGCAACTGCTGATTCTTTTTGTACAGGGAAGAATCTGTTCTAGATGATTGTTATCAGCGGAGTGGTTCTATGTTTACATCACCTTATCAGAAACCAAAAACCTGTGCCCTTGATTCTACTCCAAGTCTGGCATATGGAAAAATGTTCTCAATGATTGTGATTAGAAGACTTAAAATAGAATCAGAGAGCTTTATTGCCCCTACTGCCCCTACCTTTGGGATTTCTAGAGACCTGAGAGGGCCCTTTCATCTCCTAATTGAAAGAATTAGGGATTCTTTTTCTGCTGAGTTCTGGTTCTGCTTGCTTAAAAGCCTTTCCTTCAGGCAAAAGTCTGTGCAACACTATTAATGCCAAGTGGCAGGGCTTTTCTCCCCCTTCACTTGGGATAAATCACAGGAGGAAGAAAAAAGAAAAAAAAAAAAGGAATTAGCCACTTCTGTGAAACTCTGGAAGTGTATGATAACTTTTCAGTTTCCATTGAAGCACACTATGCAGTTATGAATGTCAGAAAACTCTATACTTGTTGTGTAGGATATGTAGCACTGGAGAATCCTAGAACACATTAAAGAAAAAACATCCTAAATTTTAGTGGGGTGCACCACTACTGAAAGCTTTTGCGAATCTTGCCTTTAACCTTTGGGATTTGCAGACCTCACCAAGAATGCAGGTTGCACTTGATAGCTTCTTCTGGATAACCTGTTTTACTCTCAAGTCTTTGCTGTGCTGTGGAAGGATGCTGTACTGCTGTGGTGTTGTCATATCCTTGTAGTGTGGCACTGCAGCGTAGAGCTGCTCAAACTCTTGGAGACTTGAACAGATTTTGAGCATAAAAAGGGTTTGTAAAGACCCATTCACAAAACAGAAATGGAAGATGGCTTATTTTGAAACAATAGGGAACAGCAGCTACCAGAGTCTCCATAGAGCACTGAGTGGAAGGACTCAGCGATGCCTATTTTGTTGTTGTTTGCTTCTTTAGGAAGGCTTGAACATCGTTCTTGCACACTCTGTGACAGTTCCCACCAGAATGGATAGTAATTCTTCAGCAGATGGATTAAGCTAATTTCAAACTCAAATTCTCTCACCTGAAAGCAGAACAATGCAGTTAAGGGCTGGGAAGACTTTGTATACACAGAAACCTCACATATACTTAAATGTATCTCTTGGAACTGATGCCTGATATCAGTGTCTAAAATCTCTGCTTTGTAGAGCATCTAGGCCTTGCCATCTTATTTGTGTGCAAGTTAAATTTAATGAAACACATCTCTGTGCTCATGCAACTCTGGGTCAACAGCAGCTGGGGATGAACTGCTCCATCCTGCACACCCACACAACTGGGTTGTGCCATCCTTTGTGTGTTTGCTTCTCTGCTGTTTCAGGGCATGAGCAGAGAAACTAAGCAATTCCAGCAATTCCCAGGGGGTCTCTCTGGTTTTCCTTTTAGCAGACAAAATGCTTCATTTTTTTTTTCCTAAAACCCTGGAGCATTGCAGTCTGTAATTTACAGAAATTAGTATCTTAAACTGGAATTGGTTTAAGTCCATGAATTTTGCAGAACTCGAGGAAGTCGTAATGCATAAATAAACCAGCACTGAGCTAAAAGAGGTTGAGAATGGGACTAATGGTGTGGTTTTCTGCAGAATTGTTTGGGGCTGGTCTTTTTTCAAAGCAAAGAATTCAACAGCATACGATGCATTTGTGTTCAAAGTGCCCTACACATATCCCAAGTTACCCTGCCAAAATCCTTTGCAATGCTTTCGAAGAGTGAGAAAAAGGTCTTCTGAGGCTCTAGATGGGGGATCTGTGCTGCAAAGTGTCGTGTTTGAATGGCATCACATGTCATGTGAGGAGCAGCTGTACTGGAGATGGAGTATTTGAAAATTCATTCCTGTGTGCTGAGATTTCCTGACGCCACATCCAGCCCAAAAAGACGGATGATTTTTTTTTTATTTTTTTGTCATACTGTTGTTAATATGGATGAATTTTGGATCGGGCCTCCCTGAATACGTGTTACAACGCAGTGAATTTTCATTGTTTTTGTTTTTTAAATTTCTGTTTTTAGGGATGTGTAAGGGATGCACATCTGTCTACACAGCAGTTTTTAAACGCTGTGTCTTTTTGGAAATTACCTCAGGTAACATTTGTATTAAGAAACAGCTTGGCTTTGCCTTGCTGGTTTTGAAAGCTGTCTGCGTTTTCTTGCAGTTTTAAAAGCTCTGAAAAACCTATCAATCCTTTTTATAAAGGAAGGGAAGATTGAAAATAAAAATAAATTTTGTATGCCAGCTCTGGTGAAGTGGTAACAAGAAATGAATGTAGCTATAGCAAATGTCACTGTTTTTGATTTTTGTGATATAGCTGTGGCTTGCAGATATAAATGTGTGCCCTTTGCTTGTTTATCACCTTTTATTCTGTAATCAGAAGTGAAACAATGCCAAGCGTGTAACGCAGCTGCTCTTTGCTGCTCCAGCGGCACAGGCTTTGGACGAGGCATTGCTGCAGCACTCTGTTCCTTGGTGCCTGAAGGAGCAATGGCAAATTATTGCAAATGGAAAGAGTGTTCTGGAAGTACAAGGAATTCTGGCTAAACCATAATTTGTCCTTTGGTTTTCGCAAGAAGGGCGCTTCTGTGAGAATGCTACCTGGGTCCATCTCTGATTCTTCCCCTAAATGAAGTGAATGTTGCAGGAGCTTTAGTTGCAGCTTTAGTTTTTGAGATCTCCCTTGATCTCTCCCCACAGCAAAGCCACTTCTTCTGCACTGTGTGCTGCTTCTGCTAAAGCTCAACCAAAGCCAACTCCTGATTCTTACATTGATTTTGTGCGGTAGCTTCACTGAGGAAGTGAACTTCATCCTAAAATAAGGGCCTGCTGTGTGTATAGGATGTTGTTCAGTTTCCTCTCTGTGTGTAACATCCCTGGAAGGTGCACACAGCACAGCAACGGGCGATGAACTCTATGCTGAGCACTGTGTGCCATCCTGGAAATCTGGTGGCCATGGCATCCTTTCCCTCTGTGTGGTCCCAGTGCAGCAACCTGAGCACCAGTACGGTCAGGAGCTGAACTTGGTGTAAGTGTGGAGGTGTTTGGCAGCAGCTGGCACAGACTGCTCCTCTGATCCTGATTGCTGTTCATTTGCTGTTGCCTAAAATTGCAAAATAAAGCAAGGATTTTTGTACATGTGCATTGTTGAGCTCTTTCAACCTACCGAACAGCATTGTGGTGCTTTGAACCCCTCATTTAGCACTGACTTTGTAATCAGACTGAAGATTTCCAGTTGTGTACATCAGATTGTTACACCTGTGTTGATGTCCTGCTGCAGTCTGTTCTGCCACTTATCACCTTTGCATCCTGTTCCCACTCTCAGGAAAGCAGCCTTCTCCTTGCATTGTTTTATGTCCCAGCAGAAGTGGTTTCTTCTGCTGTGCTTGGCTCCCTCTGGCACCACAACATCCCTGCCTGCCTCCCCAGCCCCTCGTGCTGAACTTGAGCTTTAGTTCTCTTCCCCAAATTAGCTTCTGTCCTTTTCTTCACAGTGCATTCCATTGCTTAATCCAGAATGAAAATACAAATCACTGATATTATTTTTTTTCTGCAACTCACTTAAAATGCACAAAAATCCATCAGAGGCAATGCAACATCTGTGCAGTTCTTTGTTAATGGCTATTCGCTCTTCTTGCAGTGCAGGAACAAAGGGACACCCAAGGAGTTTGGAAGATAGCGCATTGTGCATTTAGAACTGGTGGAAAAAGAGAAGTGCACATCTTACTTGTGCCATTCTGTCTCGAGGCATTTTTGGGAAAATAACTTGGCTTGGCGAAAGATCAGACGCTTCCTTGAAAATCCATGGTTAAATTATGCAGGATGGAGTTGGGGAAGAGATGCAAAGCCACTGCCCCAGGCCAATGCATCCCCTTCCCCGCAGCACTGGGGCTGAGCGCGGGGCGAACTGCTCCGTTGCGTTCATCCGATGTGTTACTCTTGCTTTCGTTTACCTAAGTACACCAATTAATTGGTCATAAAGTTGTTCATGCTTTTCATTAATGGGGAACGTGAGTGATTTACAGCCCCTGGGAATAATCCATCAGATGAGCTGCGGAGCTCAGGCTGGCTGTTTTCTGAAAGAGACTGTGCGGCGATGCTGCTTGCATAGCAAAGAGCCGCGC
This sequence comes from Perdix hodgsoniae, assembly GCA_035772895.1. Classification (NCBI taxonomy): domain Eukaryota; kingdom Metazoa; phylum Chordata; class Aves; order Galliformes; family Phasianidae; genus Perdix; species Perdix hodgsoniae. The sequence continues at coordinate 4,866,543 of JAPSGF010000017.1, read as the reverse complement.
TGCAGCCATTGATATTCAAGGAGTGCTGCCCAAAGGGAATTTTTTAAAGATAATTATGACGTTTTCTCCTTTCCTTCCCCTCTTCCTATCACACTTTGCTGACACGAAAGGATGGAGACATAGCAGCGTGGGCTCCCTCCCTTGGAGTGTGTGGGATTCTGTTCCCACAGCACAGGGAGGCGGCCACTGTGGAAAGGAAGAGCCTTACTGGATCACAGCATTCATAAATATCAGATGGAGCCAGCAGGAAGGAATTTAGGTTGGGAGTAAATGACACAAAGCCCCGTGTTGGTTTTACACAGGTGCGGGGAAGCCTAAACAATTATTCTTTCTGCACTGACAGTTGAATATTTCTTCCCTTTGCCTTACTGTGATATTTCAGTTTCCATAGCAACCAGGGTGCCTTTTTTTTTTTTTTTTTTTTTTTTTTTTTTTGCAAGCTGGCAAACCCTTCCAGAGCAAAAACAGGGAAGCAGGTGTTGGCCATGGCTTTGGATGTTGCCTGGGCTCCTCCAGCTGTGGCCATGGTTCTGTGGGATGCTCTTTGGGCCATGCCATGAGCTGGGCCCTGCCTGGCATCGCCATGTGCCACCATTAGTTCTACCCCAAGGATTTAGGCTGCAAGCTGCAATGAAGTTATCAGCATTCCATTTTCAAAAGAGAACGAAGCGTACAGAAGGGCTTAGGAAATCATACCTTGGTTTTCTCACAGAACGTGGTTGTGTTGTGATATTTTAGGAAGTTATTATTTCTTTCACATTACCTGTGAGTCACTGTGGTTGCAAGCTCAGCCACCTCATTGCCTTGTGTCTTCCAGATCGTCTCATTGATCCCAATTGCTTCTAATGAGCTGCAGTAATAACCAGCACACCTTATCTTTAGATGCTAAGGAGTATAAAAACTAGCTAATTTAGATCTAACCAGCCTTAATTTAGATTTGTGCTTTGCCACTGGAGTAAAAAGAATCTGGGCAACTACAGGCAGAGCTGTGCAGTTTGTTTTTTAGTATGTACCTCGTTAGGAAAAGAACCACAAGCTTTTCTTCTTGTCTGCCTACAGAGGCCGGTCTGAGGTGTCTTGCTGATGCCTTGACCAAAGGGAGATAAAGCTGCCACAAGCACTATGCTTGGTGCCGTGTATCTGCAAGGAACTCTATTGCGTTTATGCCCTGATTGCTGTGTTCACTCTCTGCAAGTTTCTGATTCAGTGGTGAATGACAGAATCACAGAACGGCCAGGGTTGGAAGGGACCTCAAGGATCATGAAGCTCCAACCCCCTGCCACATGCAGGGCCACCAACCTCCACATTTAACCAGTTAATACTAGACCAGGCTGCCCAGGGCCCCATCCAGACTGGCCTTGAACACCTCCAGGGACAGGGCAAAATGAATGAGTGGGGAAGTGGGTTGTCTGGGCACATTTCATTGGCCATAACAACAAAATGACAAAAAATAGTCACTACAGAAAAAGTTGTTTTGCTGCAAGATGTAATATCCCATTTTCTTGCTGATGAAAGGAGGTAAAACCAAACCTTTTAAACTAGAGTTTAAAAGGGATTATTTTCCTCTCAGTACTTGGTAATAAGAAGACATGAACTGTAATGAAAATGTAATGTGGCTTTATAAGCGACAGGTGAAATTAAGAAATCTCAGTTCTTAGCTAAGTGCTCACATTTCTTATGTTTCCCAGTTCTCTTCAGAGCTGGGCTAAAAGCATCCCTGGATAGCAGCTTTCCATACCACGATGGGTTGGAAAGTGCTCTAAATAACCCTATTGGTGAAGTTGGATGTATCTGTTTCTGCTCCCAGGTGGATTCTGGTGGCACAGAGGCCAACGGGTGGGTGAGCTTTAAGGTGCTCAGATGTGAATGTTCTTCTCTGTTCATGCCTGATTGACAGAGCAAAATCTTAAAGGTCACAAACTGCCCCAATGTAAATGTCTTCACTGACAAGCACATATAAGTGGAGCCCGTACTCAGTCTCTTGTGCAATACTTTCATCTCTCGGTGCAGTTGCTGTTTTGAGTAGTTTGTGTGTTCTGCAGATCAGACTTCAGAAGAGTACCCAACTGTGAATGATTCCTTTAAATCAGTGCACCTGTCTGCACACCACGGTGCTGAGGCAGTATTTGCTTCTGGATGTGTTTGCTACACCTGGAGGGCTCCTTCGGAGCTGGGAGCTGAGTCCTTTCCAGCAGTGATCACCTGAGTATCATCCTTCTGGATGGTCTCACTCTGCTGTGCCATTGCAGCAGGGATGAGAGCTGAAGAGACAAACGTGCAGTGCTCATTTGAACTGAGCTCTCAGCAAGTCCACGTGCAAAACAAATCAGCAGGGCCTGTGGCTTCTCCCTGCTGAACAGAAAAGAGATGGATTCAGGTACAGTGCCACTTACCCTCTTTCTTTTGGTACAAATGTAAAGAAGTGGGCTGGTGCTCCCTGTACTCCTTCAGAGATTAAAGAGCCCCCAAATGAGCCCAGTCTGAGTGCTCAGAACTGTAGGAAGATGAAGTGCTTGTTGTGTAGACAGAGAAACACTGATACAAACTGCTCTGTGCCCGGTTTGGCCACCTGCACAGGGAGGTGCTGTGGCTGTTCCTTATGAGCATTTATAAAACCATTTTCAGATGATGAGAAAATGAAAGCTGGGAGTTCAGCATGGCATTTGCTCTGTCCCTCTCCCATCACAGGGTGTTTAATCTTCATAGGAGCAGCCTACTCTTTAAAATAAAACGCGAAGGGCAGCAACAATAAGAACAGTGAGTCAAGCAGATGTTACAAGGAAGAGGAAGAAGGGGAACATGCTGCCCTTCACTAATTATTGGAGCATTACTTATTATCTCACTGTTCCGGGGGCATGTATTAACCAGGGAGCTATGGAGTATTCAGGGCTTTGATTTTATCTTAAAGATGAACATCCTTACTCTCAGAAGTGTAGCATTAGTGTGTCCGTGCAGAGGGGAGGGTGCAGAAAACTTGAAGTTAACCACAAGGATACCTCAGATAGCTTCAGCACATTGCTCTGCTGTCACCTCCACATCCCATAATGGTCCTGGGGTGCTCTCTGACCTGCTGGCAGCCAGGATCCCCTGCATGCTCAGCTCAGACACACGGCCGGGATTACAGATCTGCACTGCCTGGCTGTGAGCAATAATGAGCAGCGAGTTTCGGGAAAACCTGACTAATAAGAGACCTTAAGCACACGTGGGTTTTTAAAGCTCTGTTATGTACCTTTAATCTTCCTGAAGATTATAGGGTGACAGGATTTTCCAGAAACGGGCAGGATTGTTAAAACAGTGTGCGGAGATCAGCTGTGAAATGACTACTTTTATCATAACCTCTCAACGAGACCTCTCTTTATGCTGTTGGGAGATAAGCGTAGGTTGTAGCTGGGAAGTTATAATAAATGCTAATTGAGTTTAAGAATCGCTTCTAAAACTGCTGCTTTTTCTATTTCTAAGGAGGAAAAAAAAAAAAACAACAGGGAGAAGGGTAGAATTGTGACTCCTTTGAATGGCGAGTGAGCTAATTGACAAAACATGTTATTAGACTGAGTGCTGGAATGTTTTTCAGTGCTCTGTAATGGATTCCCCTAGTTTACAGAAACATGCTTTGTTTAGAAACAGCCATGGCTGCACGAGATCTTGATTCACCCACCCATATGGTTGCAAACGCAAACACACGAGGAATGAGGAGAAAAATTGCTACTGCTCTGTTTTGTTCCATAAGGCCTGCTGAGGTGCATGCTCCCCCCTGCTAGAAGCAGGGACCAAGAAGCAGCCGGATCCTGCTGTCACCCAGCAGCACCAGTTCTCCTGGCTCTGCAGCTGAGATGTTATCTCACAAAGCCAGTACAAGGCTGCACATATCTCTGTTTTCCTGGTTTACTTTTCTTTTTTTGTAAATCTGGGTCACGGGCAACGACTCCGACTCTTCTGCTCTATCCGATGTATCACATAGGATATATATAGACAGCCTTTATTTAAATAACAGACAAACACTGACAACCCCCCCCTACAAAATATAACCAACAATAAATCCTGGCTCACCCTACGGCATAGGAGATCAAAGATTAAAAACATGGCCTAGACGCAAATCCTACCTGTCCAAAAGCTTACTAGACATAGCCTGGTGGGCTGACCTGCTTTGATGTAGCCTGATGCCTTCAACTCAACTTTCTAATGCTGTCCCTTTGCTCCCCAGAGAGATGCTTGCTCTTCTTTTCATCTCATTTTCAGCTGTTACAGAGCACATCCTTACTTTGATAGAGCCAAGGCAGGTTTATCCCTCCCAATAAGTAACAGACTCGGTTGTCTTTCTGTCTGTTGAAGTGTTTCATTTGAGGCATCATTTTTTCACACTCCTCTGCTTCCTGCAGCTTCTAATTAATTTTGATAACAAGATACTCATTGCCACAAGAGTATTCAAAATGTAGGTACAATTAACTATTGGGAAATTGGCTCTCCTCCTCCATGGAGGAATGGAATGGCATTGATCATTCCTGGCAGCAACCTCTGTTTTCCATTATGGATGGAGGTCATTGCCAGGAACTGTACAGCTCTTCCCTTTGGGTTTTGTGGCTGTCCCTGGAGCAGGTCCTACTCCTGTCTGCTCTCTGCCCCAGCCAGAGTGAAAGGAGCTGTGCCAAAGCTCCTGATGAAAGCAACAATGACACATTCCCCTATGGGCCCTTGCAATAGGCAGGGGAAAAAGCACATGTGAAAATTCAGTCTCAACCATGTGTATGTAACAGGCAGTGCTCCTGCTGCTGACCCTCCCTCAAGTCACCGTGCCATGCAAAGAGCTTTGGTGAGGCTGAGATGGCACTGGCAACATCCCCAGGTTGTGGACTCTCCTGCCAGCAGCAAAGGAGCATGCTGCCTGCTGAATTACCCATTTGACAGCTTATATGCACATGTGCTGGTACTGGTGATTTATTTATTTACTGTTGGGTCTCCATGACCCCTCCAGTGCAAACGTTGTGTGACTGCAGCCAAGCCCCTCTGTGGGTCCTCGTGTCCCTAGGAGCTGTGTTGGCAGCTAAAGGTGAGAGCTGGTGCCTGCCCTTGACCTAATTCTAAAGCTTGTGTGTACAAATCCATCCCATAGTATTCATTCCCCCGGAGCAGACTTCAAGTAGAACGTCGTTACGCATAAAAAAGCTACTAGGGAAGGGAGGAAATATCAAAGGGCTGATGTTAATGCATGATGCAAAGTGCCATGTGCCACAGAAATTTAAGCACTCTGTGTGGCTATGGGGACTGAACTCTGTGCTTCCAGGCACAGCAGCATCCAGAAGCTGAGTTGGATGAGATCGTAAACAGTAGTGCGTTCAAACCTCTATAGGTGGGCTGGGAACTATAAACAGAAGGTGATGGTGTTTCAGGGGTTGTGTGCTCCTGCTATCAGTAGGAGAACCACAAAGTGTGCTTTGTGGGGACAAAGAACCTCTTAACTCACCTACCTGACCGGCTGGAAATGAGGAGTTGTGAAAGTCAAGGTCAAGGCTCAGGGGGAAAAGAGCTGTCAAGTTCTAACATAGCCTGAAGTTGTTCCTTCTGAATTTGTTTCAGACAGAGGTGGGAAGAATCTGAAATCCTTTGCCAATTATTAGTAGTGATTATTAATCACTGATAAGGGCTGGAATTGAATGATCTTTAAGTTCTTTCCAACCAAAGCTGTTCTGTAATTCAAGCCGTGCTATTGCCAGTTTGTGTGTGTGAATGCGGTTTTGGTGGGGTCCTCCTTCACGCAGTTATACCTACTGATCATCAGCTCTGTCATTTATTAATTATTAACGTGATATCAAACGCCTTTGTATTTTAAAAGCCATGGAAACCTTCGCTATTAAGCAGTACCTACTGCAACTTTGAAGTTCTTTGGTGCAGGGATTAGCTATGCATAATCCTTTGGGTTTCTTTCTTTTGATGGTTAAATTGTACTAAGGACTGCTTCAAAGAAAAAGCAGTGATGTGGCATGATAAAACAACCACATTTAACTGTTTTTTCTTGGTACAAACAGACAAAAAAAAAAAAAAAGAACACCTTCAGATTTGATGTTGTTTGGAAGGTGTAATAAACACCCTCTGATGACATATGGGGCTAAAGTTTATCCAGCTTTTTTATGACATTACATTAGGAATCTTCATCAGCCATTTCTACAGAATGAAACAGTTCATTACACAAAGGGAAGTGCAAATATAGGAGGTGATTTCTTGCAGGTCTGTAGGGGAAAGGCAGGTGGTCTGCAGGGAATGGAGAGGGGAGGGCTGTCTAATGGAAGGGTGAGAGGGGATGTCTGGCATTCAGAGCTCATCGGGTCAATGAAAGAAATGCTTTCCTGTTTTCTTTCCATCTGGTTCGTGTGAAGAAAATAGTAGGACAAAATTTTTCAGATGTAATACTAGGGGGATGGAAATGCTCACTGAGGTACAGGGCAGCGGAATCTATTTTTACCTTAAATTGCAAGTACAGGACCAGAAGCATAGTGCTTTTTCAAGCTTGTAAGCTCTCTGACAGAACTGTTTGCCACGAAAGAAAATATGAGATCTGTACATAATTGCATTTTGGATGCAAGATGTAGAAATCATTTGCAATTTCACACTTTAAATTTCCATATGTTTCAACTCACAAGACAATGAGAACCATGTTTGTCTCTTATAGCAACCATGTGAGATCATATAGTTGCCTCCAGTCTAGGACAGGCAGAACGATTGGGAACCCATGCACTGCCTGTTGGTACTTTTTCAGCTTTTGTGGAATGTAAGGAGGCTCCATAGATATCCAGGTATCCTTCTCTGGTACTGAATTTGATAACTTCTGTAACCTACTTGTTGTCAATAAGAATAGGATCTTATATGCACGAGTCTGTCTGTATGCCTGTGAATCTACAGACACAGCCTGAGATCCCTAAGCTTCGCTTCCAAAGCAAGCCAGTGTTGTGATGTTCCTTTTTCCTGATAACTAGCAATTGGAAATACTTAGAAATTTCAGACAAATTCAAAATAGGATTTAATCTCAAGTAAATTCTTGACAGTGGAGAAGTAGGTAGGACCGGGATGCCCACATGGGGGCTGTGCTCGGTTCTTCTCTGTTCTGCTCCAGCTGAGTTGGGTTAGCTAGCCACAGTTTTAGGAGGGGATGGAAAAGTGCTGCAATGAAGTTGTGGGAATGTAAAGAGGTGCAAAGCAGCACATCAGAAAGTTTACTTCTGCAGAATGTTGTTATTTTTGATGTCATTTGCTGCTGTTGTTGACGTTTTTTAAAGATGCCATTCATTCTCCACTCACACACTTTGTCTCAAACTGCTTATTACTTTTAACAACCCTTTCACTGTGACCTTTTTCTGACAAGTCCTCTCCTGGTTCAATAGCTGTAGGTGTGTGTTTGTGCTTTTCTATTGCTGTATATGTGCCATGCCAAGAAGTGGGAAGGTATTTATTCTGTTCTGGCTCTCAAACTTGAATGGCAAAAATTTCTTGCTGCACTGCAGAAAGATAATTCTAGCTCTGAAATAGTTCCTGTGGTTCCTTTCAAGTTACCTCTGTATTTAGGTTCTAAGATGCACCACATTAAAACCTGAGATGTTTGACTTTGTACATAGAGAGGGTTTGAGCAGAGCGCACTTCCCATGTTGCAGCTGCTCCAAAAAGAAGTTCATTTTGGATGGAGCACTTCAGGCTGGAACTGCTGCTGTGAGTTTGTGCAAGTAGCAATTTATAGATGAAGGGCTTTGGAAGACTTCCACCCCATCTCTGGCTTCTGGACGTGGTAATGTTTTTTTTTTTCTTTTTGAGGTATGATTCCTTATTTTAGGTCATCAAAGCTGGTGCTGCAGCCATGTCTTTCATGATGGCTGTTTCTCTAAAGTTGATTTCACCCACCTGATTACATGGCCTCAGCAAAAGAGGAAATAAGGGAAGGAAGCTACTGGAGATGGTCCTTTGGGTTGTGCTGGGCCATTGAGCTCTCAAGTCAATACCAACTTCTTCCACTGCCAAAAAAAATCCTCCCCAAAAATCAAATGCCCACCTCTTATCCTCTTGTCTCTTCACCAAACAAATTAACAGAGTTCAGTGTTATTTGGAAGTTCTTAATCTCAAAGTGGTCTTTTAGCCATTTGTCTATATGTTTCCTGGGTATCTGTGGCTAGGGAGTTTTAAATGAGTAGAGAAGAACTCTGGTTTGACAGCCATAAGCTTTGAGACAAATCTAGTTGATTACTTCTGCTTTTTTTTCAGCTGAAGTTGACTACAGGTATCAGCCCTTAGTACTTTTACTTCAAAATATATGTATTTATTTCAAAGCTTGTGCTTATTTGCAATACTAGCTTTGTACACAGTTGATTATCTTCATATTATTTCCCACCTGAATGAAAATCATCTCAGGCAGTATTACAGATTCAATTTTTATTGCTAGTGCACATCTGTAAATATATTTTCAGTGAATATTTGTACACATAGTTTAATGTTTTCTTTCTGCAAAGTGTGTGCCAGGAATGACTGTATTTAAGAGTCGTACACCTGGTATCAGTGTGATTAGAGGCAAGATTGCTTCCCAGTTTTAGAAGGAATTTACACTGCTTGCTCACTTGTTGCCATGGTGGCACTGGTTTTGTTTCTGTAAATGTAGGCTGTGTCTTCTTTGTAAAAGGCCTGTGAGTTCAGTGTTGGCTGCTTGGAGTGCAGATTGCTGGAATCATCATTGCTTAAACAGGCAAGTGTGAGGATGTAAATAGAATGGGCAGACAAACATTTAAGTGGCTTACCAGAAAAAAATTCTATAGATGCATCCCCAAAAGTTTTAGTTGCTGGCTCCAATTTGTGTTCATTCTCACTGCCTTGTTTTCTTCAAATGTGTGGGCGTAAAGGGGCAGGTCCTGTGCCCCTCAGAAAAGCAGGGACTTGGATGCAGTATGATGTATTCTGGATGAGTGGTAAGCATTAGAGAAAGTAAGAAAATAACCTCAGCGTTCTCTGTCATCTGAACAATTTGACTGACACAAAGCATCTATGTCATGGAGTAAATGTTCATCTGGTTCCAGTTGTTATGGAGGTGATGGGGCAATTGAGAAACAGTGGAATGCCAGCAGTGTGAAGCAAACCTTCACCTTGTCTTATCCCCCCTAACAGAAAGTTTAGGTGATCATATTTGTGACAGTGGATGAGGAATGGACGAGGCTGACGTTGTGTATGTGCCCCAAATAAAGCACTAATTTCGGCATCATCGGAGATGTGTTAACGGGAGTAGTATTTTTGTTCCATTCTGTTCTCACTTAAGTCTGGCAGTCAAGAGTGCTTGGATATTTTCTGCAGTGTTAGGAAAAATATTGTACTTTGTGCTACCTGCTGTCTGTGCTTCAGGGTCTGTTAAGGGCTACAGAGCTTGAGGGCTTGAGGTTTGGTTTGCTAGTTAGAGAACAAATTGGGAGAGCAGTTGATGGTCCTGTGTGTGGTTGTTGCACTGTGGAGCTGAAAGGCTGACATCTGTAATAAAGCAACTCCTGTAGAGGATGTCTAAACAATACAGTTCACGTAGTAAATCAGCTTTGTTTGGTCATCTGAGATTTTATCTTGTGTTTGTCTACGCAGATATTTTTACATAGGAGGAAGGAGAAGGATCCAAAGTAACTATTTAATTTTTTGGTTTTGGAACTAAAAGTAATTGGCACTTCCAGAAAGTGAGTCTTGAAATCATCAGAACAGTTTTCTTAATATTAAGGCTTGCAGCAACAATTTTACGGGTAGGAAAGGAGGGCAGAGATTCCTACTGATGTGAGCACAGTGTTCTTCCTTTCCAGGAGTTAATCCTGCCAATGCTTACAATTTGCCTCGAGATTTGAGAGAAATTTCAGATTCCTCACGTAAATATTTATCACCTCTTCCCTGTCTTTTCCACTGTAGCCCCTGCACACCTCCAGCACCTGAGCCAGCTAACCCCAATTCCCTTGTCTTAATTTCCCATTTACTTGCAGCTGCAGGTGGTTTGAATGACAACTTTCTGTATATCAATGAATCCTGCAAGCGTTTCAGGTAGGGAAACAATAGATCTTGTGAATTGAGTTCTGCAAGGTTTTGCTGGCTTAAAGGCTTTGTGAAAATCACTAAGAATTAGGATTTGTCTGTGCTTCCATTTGTTGCATGTGTAGGGTCACTGCTGTGACTTGTATCCTCTTTGGGGTTGGTTCCCAGCCCAGGTGCCAGCCCCAACCCTTCACAACCTGCAGAGGTTGAGAGCTGAGCAGGTGCTGTGTTTATGCACTGGCTGCCTATCTGCAAAGCAGAATTCATCTATCCTAAAAACCTGGGTGAATTGATCAAAGCTCTGCAAGGCAGGAAAAAGTAGATCTTCTTTCTTTCTTTTTTTCTTTTTTTTTTTCTTCTTTTTTAAAACACAGTATTGCATTTCAAAATGATAGTTTGATTTGTGGGAAGCATTAGAAAAATGGAGAATCTCCCATTTTCCACAGTTCATGTGGGTTGTTTGTGATCAGCCTGAGAAGCAGCAGCTATAGCAGTCAGAGTGGGCACATATCTGTCTTCACCTCTGGGGGGAACTGATGCTGTTTACTGTGAAAGATAGTCTCTTGTTTTCCTCCAGAACAGTCAAATCCTCCTCTGAGGAATTCCTAAATTACAAGATCGACTCATTGCTTGGATGCACTGAGCATGAGGATTCTGCTTGAGAAGCGCAAGCTTCTTGTGTTGCTGCACTGTGCAAAGGTAGAAGGAATCCTGGCTTTCCAAACTGCAGCTCAGATAACAAGGGAAGATGATCTGTTCCTGATGGCCAGAGCTTTTCAGTGCACGTGGTGCAGAGGAGAGCACTCCAGGCAGGAATAGCTATGGCTATTTCACAGAATCACAGCATGGCCAGCTTTGGAAGGAACCTCAAGGATCGTGAATCTCCAACCCCCCTGCCACACGCAGGGCCACCAGCTTCCCCATTTCATACCAGACCAGGCTGCCCAGGGTCCCATCCAACCTGGCCTTGAACACCTTTAGGATGGGGCATCCACAGCATCTCTGGGCAGCTCCAGCACTTCACCACTCTGGTAGTAAAGAACTTCCCCCTGACATCCAACCTAAATCTTTCCTCCCTCAAAACCATTTCCTCTTATCCTGCTGTTATCTGCCCTTTCAAAGAATTGAAGTTTTCTCACATCACTTTCTTTTCTAGCAGCTGTAGGTGATGGTGGAATGCAGGAAGCTCCTTTGGAAACCACAACGAAGCAAATTAATGTTCTGCTGTTGTGCTGCTGCTTTTTGTCCCTGTGCCATGTGGAGGGCAGTCCCAGAGCATTTCCTGCAAGAGGCAGCTGCTGGCTGCAGTTTTTATCAGGCCTTTGGTGATTAACATTCAAGGATCTTCAGATCTTCAGATCTGTTGTTAAGGGGAAAAAAATGTTCCAGATGCTTCACATGGAGTGGGATATGGAGAAAAGTGCAATGGAATCTTATGGAAAATTATATATGGAGCAGTGGGTTGCTCCATGTTGGGCAGCAGCATGAGAAACCATCAGGAAATTTGTGTTTCTGTGTGACGTTCCCCTGTAGCCCCGGCTGCTTCTGGCTCAGTTGCTCCTCATTGCACAGCAGAGGTCTTTGTGGAGTGACTGCTCCCAGTGACTTCTTGTCACGTCCCACAGTTTCTCCATGAGCGTGGTCAGTGCAGGTTTTTCTGGGCAGATGCAGAAAGCCAAACTTCCACATTCTGTTCAGATTTCTGAATTTAGGAAAAAAAATTATCCTCCAAAAGAGCAGTGATGCAGTGGCACAGCTGCCCAGGGAGGTGGTGCAGGCATCGTCCCTGGAGGTGCTCAGAACCGTGGAGATGTGGCACTGAGGGACGTGGGCAGTGGGCATGGTGGGATGGATTGGGGTTGGACTGGATGATCTTAGAGCTCTTTTCCAACCCTTGTGGTTCTGTGAAAAGCAGCTCTGCTCTGGGTTTGTGTATTGATATTGCTGTATGCCAGAAGCACCAATGTGGGCAAAATGCCCAGGCATTGTGCAATGGTTGCAGAATGGGCTCAGATAAAGCCTGGTGCTTCTGGGTTCTGTTTCACAGAACTGAAGAGTTCATACTGCAGTATATATCTTGATTTTTATTTACCAGCCATCCTTTCTGCAGCCCTAGAAAACTTATCAAGCTAACTCCCCTCTCTCCAACATATAGTTTTGATATGTCCACTTGTATGGGAGAGAAAAATGCAATTAAACCCTTGCTTTTACCAGGATGTTATTAGGGTGAGAAAGTGCTGGCAAGGCCTCTGGCTCCAGACTTGCTTCAATCTAATTTTTCTCCATTCCTGGTCCTGTAGTTGATTTTTTAACTGAGCTTTTCATCTCCACAAATTCAACTTGAGCTGTGATTTTTCAACATAATAACGTTGCCTAAAAAGAGAGGGTGGGGGTGAAGCACAAACATTGCTCCATGATTATTTCTTGATTTGAACTCTAGGTAATGTTGTTGGTATTGGAAAAGAAGATGGAGGAGTGCAGAAGGTGCTGGAGGAGGTGAAACCCAATGCTGTCACTCTTGGTGATGGGTAAAAGGAGGGCAGATCAAGGCTGTGGTCAGCTCAGCATAGCAGAGAAGGTGGAGGGAGGAAATACAGTTGTTACAGTGGTAGATAACATCCTCAAGCAGAATTGATTCAAGTAGAAGGTCATTTATTTTCAAAAAATATCAGCAGAGGCTAGTTTGGAGGCTGAGCTGTGTTTTCCTATACACGGAGCAGTTGTCAAAAGAGGCCATCAAAATGATGATTCCCCGTCTCTCCTGCTTTTTATGTCCTTGTCTATTTTTATTCATTGTTTTCATAGCTAGCTCATCCTGATATGCAGAGTTCTCTGCAAATAAGCCCAAATTAAAAGTCTATAAATATTTATTTTTCTTGCTGTGAAGCAAAAAGATTTTGCTTTGCTTTTATTATGGCATTATCCTTGATGTCAGATAATTTATCTGAAAAGATATAAAAAAGAGTCAGAAGACTTCTTCACATACTTGAAACTGAAGGCAAATATTGACTCTGGTTTTCCCTCTGGAAGAGAAATCTGGTTATTTTTGTATATAGGCTTCTTATCTAAGGTGCATTTTGAAGGGGAAGTGACTGTGCTGCTTTTGTCAATTAGCAAGTCAGCAGATTCAGAACTTACTCGTGATTTTAACATAGTTACCCGAGGATGCATTTGAATTTTCTGTAGATACATTTATCCCACATTACGAAAATGTTTCCAACATCGTTTGCCTTTCAGAGAATTTCAAACCTAAATTGCAAGTGAAAGCTTTATAGTTACAGGCGCTGAAAGTTTGCTCACTCGTGAATGCAAACATGACGGCGGGGTGTGCATGTGAGTGCAATCTGATAGCAGAAAATAAAACACCACATTCTGCAGTTGAACTCCGTTGTGTCAGAAGTGTGAGCAGAGATGTGTGTGATAAGCGAGGGCTTATGGTCCCTTTGCTGATCTGCAGAGCGCTGAGTCTCTGCTCTGCGTGTTAAATAGGAGTTTGATGTAGAAAAGAATTAGGAGGGAACTTGGATGGATGGAAGTCTATGCTTGCTTCTACGTTGGAAATGCATCTGCCTAAAGGAAAAGTAAATGAATGATATAGAATCATAGCGTTTATTTTGTTTGAAAGCAGTGTTTCATATGCCCTGTGAAAAAGGGGAAACAATAACCCTTTCTGCAAAAGCAGTATTTATCTTGAAAATGCCTGTTTGCTGTTGTACGGTGAGCATTTGAGGTCTCTAAGGAAGTTAGAGCATCCATTACTTTCTGGTTTTCCAAGAGTAGCTGCACAAAAAGTAGAACATTACTTTTATAACCTGTCTTCCTTTGTAGATTGATGGATAACGGTGGTATTGTGAACTTTCAGTCAAGGTTTTGCTGAGCCTTTTGCGTTCTTCAAGTAGAGCAGACGTGTTCAGTGAGAACAATGTTGTGACTGTTTCCAAGAAAAATTAAAATACTGCACGTTCTAAAATAGGTAAAATCTTAATAGAGAAAGAAGATGCACAAGTCCTAGGACTTGAAGTTACTTTTATCTCTATTCAGGAGTTGTCAATCTGTTTATAGTCTGCATCCCTAAACCATGAAATATCCAAGGGGAAAGTAACCAAAGCAGGTACTTGGAGCCAGGCATTTAGCAAACTGGCAGCATTGTGAATGGCCTGCCTTGCTGGCAGCCAAATTCAAATTGGGTATATAGATAATGACAGATTTTTACTTGTCTAGGAAATAGCAGACATTAATTCGAGAGGTCAGTTTTGTAAAATGGGGAATTACCCATTTACCATCCAGAGCCTGTTGTATTCCGCCAATCCAACTATTGCACTTTTAACTTACTGTTACAGTAAGTTGAACAGTAATTCTGGGATCTGCTGTTTGCGATGTAAGTGCAAGGACATTCTAGCACCACAGTGCCCTGTTGGTGCACGTGGCACAGTGCAGGAATGCAGGATAAAAGAGAAATCAAATATGAGCTCAGGTGAGTTGAGCATTTTTGACTGGTACCAGCCAAACTTAAGCCATATTGTAGAACCTAAACCATGTTTTAGAAACCAAATTACGACAGAAGTAGGACAGCCTGTAGTTCTCCATATCTCCCCCTTTAGCCTTCTTATGAGGGCTTCATTCAGTGCCCCTCTGGTCAAACTAAAGGAAACCAACACTTTAGTAGATATATTAGTGTTATTCTAGCAACAAATCTCAGACTCGTATTTGGATTCCTAAATTCTCAGCCTCCCAGTATATTACCAAAATCTCAGTTATCTAGGGAACCCATTACTGATTCTTTAAAGCATAAAATGTATTAAAAATTCCAAAGAAGTGAAGAGGTTTAGCACAATAACATGAATTTGTTCAAATCCTGACCATCATTTAGGTCTCTGGGGTGCTCTGATAATACAAGTGCATGGAAAGTTGGATATTCAGCTGGGTATAGTTTTCGTCTCTGGCAAAATGAAAAAGGATGGATATCCATTCCAGGAGACATTTTTGAAAAAGACTTGTGATTGATATCTTACTCAAAAAGACTTAAGGCTCTTGGAAAACACTTTATACTTGTCCAGAAATGGTGGTGCTGAAAGGCAGCAATTTTAATAATTTAGAACATTAAAAATATAATCATTTATAATCCACTGGTGTCTTTCTACATGCCTGCGTTCTGAGGGGTTTCAAGCAGATAATACTTATTTGAAAGTCATACAGAAAAGGAACATGACTTAAAAAAAAATAATCTTAAGAAGAGATAATGATTAGTTCAGTAATCTGTTTTGCATATCTTTTGAAAACATTTCCAGCGTATCATGTTAGACAGCAGTGTGTGTGTGCGTGTGTATAAAATAGCTTAAGAGTTCATGAAGGCTGCAAAGGTCATTTAAATCAGGTGAAGCTTTTTTCCATCTTCTATAGGAAATCACATGTTAATGGGCAAAATTAGGTGACCTTTGCGGGAGCCTAGAAAAACGTGAAGCTAGTTGAAAATTCTACAGTAAATGAAACAAACAAGATCTCCTGCTAGATGTGCATATTTCTCTGTGTGCAATCTCTTTTTTTGAGAAAATCTTGAATGACTAATAGTTGTTTAAAAGTAGATGTAGAGAAGCCTTATAGAAGGTTTTAAGTTCACTGGACTGAATGTCCTTGCACCCAAATATAAGTATGTTGTGGGCCAGTAAAGGGAATGATCACAGACAGGACCTGCACTTCTTATCACACATCATCGCTCAGTTAGTATTTGAAGTCTTGCTTGCATTAATATAGGCAAATGATGTGAAGAAACTTACAATATTTTTTACTGTACCAAAAGAAGGCTGTGCTTTTTAGCAGAAGACTTTATTTCCATAACAGCTCTCCTCAGTCTTCTCTCTTGGGATTGTTATGAATAACCATTTAACTTGGATGGCTCGGTAGTGAAGGACTGTGGAACTGAAGAGGATGATGACAGTGCATTCCATTGGGATTTAGTAAGCCAGCCTTAAAAAAGGGCTTTAGTTTCTTTGATGTGGTTTTCTGTTTCTCTTACAGAGTATCCCAAATGTTGTATAGCCATGTTGTCCTAAACAACAAAGTAGATATCTAATGCTTTCAGCAAGTTCCTGTGGCTTGCTTGCTTCCTAACCAAGTACTCTCACTGCTGTCTTCAGCTAGTCACTCTTCTTAGATGAAAAACAGGTGATTAACTATTACTTAGCAGATGATTACTACTTTCAAAATGTTTTGGTTTTTTTTTTAGACTGAAAGAAAAAGAAATACTTGTTATCAATCCACATATAAAAGATTGGGAGTAAACTTCCTGACTTCTACAGTTAGCAAAAACAGGATACTACTGGTTTTCTTAACTATGTCTATGCATATTACATGTATATATATATTATTATTTTATGTAAATGAACTTTTAAAGCCAGTTTGAGAAATGGCGTGCTTTATCAACACAATACATGTCAGCAGTATTGTAAAATTACGCCCTAGTCTCTGTGAATGAAGATCTAAGCTTGCAGTAACTGATAATGTACTTACAAGTTACTAATTCCTAAATCATTGATGTTTCATGTCAAAACAGTAACTTAAGATTTGAGAAAGTCAAATAGAAACTTGTTAAATGAAGGGTTTAGAGCAAGTATACTTGTTCTTTTGTTTCTCATCATTACTTTCCTATCTATTAAATATTGTATCAATTTGACACTCCTGGAAATCAGATTCTATTAAATAATTACCCAATTTTAGCAGTACCAGCATGACAGTCCACTGCCTTTATCTAAGATATTAAATCAAGTAGTCAAAACCTTTAATGTCATAAACTCTGTGGGACTGATGGATGAAAGATTGGCTCAAGCTGGTACAATTTTTTTCAATCACTACTGAATCCTGCAATGTTGATTGCTAAAGCTAGATAAAGATTTAATTTAAATCCAAGGTATTTGGAAGCACACTCATAAAGATCCTACAAGATAGACTTCATGAGGGAACCAGTACATGGGCATACTGTTTAACTGGATGTTACTGAAAAATTTTTAGTGGGTTTGAGGTGCAGTGCTAGGGATGGACTGCTTAGGAAAAGGTAATATGAGTGATCTAAGTCAAGTTTTAGAACACAATACTGTGAAAATGTTTTTTTTATAGAAGAAATATGTTAAATGGATGAGTCTGTGACTAACCTGGCCATTATTAACTTTGTGTACACCTTTCTTCTGTATGAGACTGACAGTGAGTTAGCTAAAGGCATAAAGAATAATTCTTGAGATCTAACTTATTTTCACTGATGCTCACAGAATGGCCAGGGTTGGAAGGGACCTCAAGGATCATGAATCTCCAACCCCCTGCCACATGCAGGGCAACCAACCTCCACATTTCATACCAGCCCAGGCTGCCCAGGGCCCCATCCAACCTGGCCTTGAACACCTCCAGGGATGAATGGGGCACCCACAGCCTCTCTGGGCAGCTGTTCCAGCACCTCACCACTCTTTCTGTAAAGACCTTCTCCCTGACATCCAACCTAAAAGCAGGGAATGTGCAATCCATAAGCAGTCACTGGCACACAGTTGGAAGAGGATAAATTAATCAGACTGGAGGAATGAAAACTTTGAAATGTGGTGAAATCGAAATTGGATGTAATTTAGTATTGCAGTGTGTAAGGTCATGCATGTCGGGATTAATTAGATTTTTGCTTTAAGATAGGAAATCAGCTGAAAGTGACAAAAAGCTGCTGGAGCATTAATGAGAGGAGATTGAGGTGAGTCTGAGAGATTTGTCCTAAAATAGGGAATGTATTCCTGTAAGG
Source organism: Perdix hodgsoniae (assembly GCA_035772895.1). NCBI lineage: Eukaryota > Metazoa > Chordata > Aves > Galliformes > Phasianidae > Perdix > Perdix hodgsoniae. The sequence continues at coordinate 4,848,755 of JAPSGF010000017.1, read as the reverse complement.
AAGGGTAGTGAAATAAGAATGCTGTTATACAGATAAAAAAAATAACTTAATATGGCATTTTTGTGTACAATTTAGGTACTCCTTTAGAAGAAGGATTAATTCAGGACATTACAGATGCAAAGAAGGGCTATGAGGATTATTGGTAAAATTGACAACTTTCCCTGTGTAAAGACCACAAGAGCGTGACTTCATTAATCTGGGAAGACAGAGGCTAGGAAGTGGAAGTGCTCCTTGTGAAAATACACAGAAAGAAAAGAAAATAACGGAACGCTCTAAACACTCCAGATTCCTCTTTTTTCCTAATGGGCCCCCCATCACTGACCGGTCGCTGAGGTATACATTTAGTTACACATCCAGAAGCTTCATGGTAGAGTTGCTTACTGGTCTTGGTGCTTTCCTCTGGCTCAGGCAGCTCAGTTTTACTTTCTCTCATTGCGTAGGTAAATGTAAACTTTGTTCTCACATCCCCGGCCTGTACAGGTTTGAGGATACCATCCTCACAACAGTGTTTTTCAATGAGATTTTTTTTTGATGTGGAATCCTCACTCTAGAGCAGTCTGAGAACTTTTGCTGAAGTGAAACAGTGTTTTGTACAAACCTCTTGAGACTTAGAAGTATATTCTTTCTTACATCATTCTGTCCTCCCTGTGGTGCCCTCTGTCTAGCCTTAAAAGGCCACATCGAGATGATCTCTGGTGACAGCAGCAAGATAAAGTGGTGTTACCAATGGATGCCATGCCATTGGTTGTAGTCCTCTTGAGAATGCCTTGATGTTTTCTACCTCAGTCAGTGTAGGTAGAGTTAATCAGATAATTTAACTGGATTTTCTGCTGATAGATGATGTAATTTTTATTCCTGGCACTTGGCTCAAGCAATAATATCTCAGTCCTTCATGACTTGCTGCCGTCATGCATGCAGTATTCCCAGTGGCTACTGTCAACTCTAAAGAAAGAGAAGGTCTCTACTTACGATTTTCTTGTTTCCAGAGTTGAGTGTAATCAAATTCACTCAGTGTTTGTGACAACATCCATTCTGCTGAAGGAGTGTTATTTCAATTAGCTCTGTGTACAGTGTGAAGATTCATGGAGGAGTGGGATCACTGAGGTTGGAGCAGTGTTTTTGGAAGTTAGCGACATAATTACAAGTCAGGTCAAATATATTCCATAAATCAATGTTCCCAGCTGTCCCGCAGTTGAATGCAGATGATTTATGGATATAAAATCTCTCAGAGGAAAAAAAAAAAAAAAAAAGAGGAAAGGGGAAAGATTTCAATTAAGTAAAACTTGAACTACATAAAGCAATTTGGTATAAGCTTTACATTTGAAACCAAGTCCATCACCTTGATTCTTTTTACTCTTTATGCTAATAAAATGATAACTGCTAGTTAAATATTGCTTTTTAAAGTCCGTGTTAATTGTGGTAACAGTTCTGGGAAATTCCATTAGTTTCTGCCACAGATGAGTGTTTTCAGAGGTAGTTAAATAACATCTTTATTCCAACTGGGACCTCATTGTCAGGTTTCTCTTCATTAGATAATCTTAAAATAGCCTTAAACTACTAGAACTGCTGCAATACAGTCAAGTATACCGATTTTTTTTTCTCCCTGAGAGACAGTTCTTCACAAGGAGAGAAAAAAAAATACTGTTGGCTGATAGCCTAGTGAGAAGTCTGTCTTGTCCCAAAATGCAGAATGTGATTTAAAACAGTTATGCCTCCTGGGTACAGCCCGACAAGCGCTGTCACTTACATGGGAAAACAATACACTGTAATCCCTTTCTCATCACTAAAGTGTCAGTTCAGCACATGAGGCAAATGCCATCTCTGCAAAGATAGTGTCACTGTCCTGTGCTTGTATGGCTTTGCATAAGGGCAAAAATAACCCCATCTGTTTCTAACTATCCCCAGGAAAGTAGTAGCCAGAAGCTGTCAGGGTACGGTAAAGCCCTAGAAGTCATCACAGGTGTGCAGGTTCTGAAGATGGTTGGGCAGATTCGCGGGAAGAGAACAGCTGACTTGAGCGAGGTTTGTTTGAGTCTGGGAAGGAGTTTTGAAGAAGATCTGTTGTGTGCTTGTCCTACTTCTGCATCTTTCCCAAGTGACGTCTGGCAGATGTCTGACCTTTGGTCTGACGTGCTTCTGTCACTCTCCTGCTTTGCAAGCTGCATGAAGTGCTCTGCTGTCTTTTCCTTCTGCCAGTCTCAGATATGTGCTAGTCAGGTGATTATGATGGGACCCGGGGGGATCAACAAAGGTCTGATACCATGCCATGCTTGTTCTCTTAGGCTAAGAAGTGCATGAATAACAAATGGGGATACCTGACTAGCTTTTTTTTGTCACTGCTGTGCTTGATGTGATACGCTAAAACTTGCATCTGAAGCCTGAAAGAGCTTAAGTTGCATTTTTTTTTAAGAGAACCATGGGACCATGGGGCAAACACGAAGAAAGCATTACCTTCATTTCTTACATTTTTGGCAGTAGTGTCTAACGTGTGGTTGTTAACTGAAATACCAGTGGAATTACAGCGTGGTTCTAATTTGATAGGTATATTTAGTACCAATTCATTTGATCAGAAACTGAATCTAATTTCTGAATTAATATTATCATTGTAGTGTTTTGAAGCATTATCTATTTAATGAATCAGATTCTGCACAATTACTTCAAAATTACAGTGTCTGGCATGAAAATGTTGTTGAAGAGCACTGAGTTTATTAGAATTTTTACACTCGATTTTAACTACATAGCTGAAATCCTTAGGGTGACACTTTCATCTCTACGTATCTGCACTTTCACCTGAGGACACTGGGAATGCATTACATGTTAATGGGGTTGCCTGTGTCGTCTTCTTGTGAAGCGACTGCGTGCAGCTGTATCCATAAATACCCTTCCCTGCACCAAAATCAAGTGGGAGAGGAATTTCATAGGGCTTGATGGTGTGTGGATAGAACCATATCCTACAATAAGTGTTTGTCTAATCCACAGAGACAGTGTCCTCTGACCTCTAGTGTAAAGAGAAATTTTGTAAGCGAAGGCAGTTACTTTCTTAAAGTGAATGCTGAGACTTTTTCCAGAATTGGATTTCAGCAAATGGCCTTTTTGTGCATCTGAATTGCACCAGTGAGCCAGGACTATTTCAGTGTAGGAACACTGGTGAAATGTTTGGCTACAAAACTTCCAGTGTTTTGTATTGCACACGATGTGGAAAACGTTAAAAAATCCTTTTAGGTTACTGAAAGGAAATACTGACATATTGTGACATATTGTATGTTAAATGCTATTCAGACCAGGTTCTAAATTTGGATTTTTAGATGCCTTTCACTGGACCGTCTCAGCATTACCAGATATGTTTGCACTGCAGCATGAAGCACAGGTTATACCTGTGTGCACTCGGGATAAAAAGCTCAGGGTACCTGGTTCATGTGTCTCAACTCAATGACATGAGGTTTAAATCATGATCAAACATGACGGGAAAGGGTTTCTTGTTAGAATTTGGTTGTTCAGTAGCTTGAAAAGTAACTGCATTGGGATGTTGTGTCTTTTGTATCTTGGGAAGAGGCGCTTTAAACATTTAATGCTTCCTGGCAGAGTTTAACTTGATGCTATTTTCGAGAAATAAGAACTGAGGAATTCAGAAAATCCTCCTTTAGAAATAGTTTCCATTTAAAATGTAGCATTCTAGGTTACTGACTCAAAATGAAGAAGATACATCCCAGAAATGAGAGGAAGGCTTCAGATGATGGTATACTGTGGTCTTATTTTTTTTCTATATGTGTGCTACTGATCAAGTTTTATATAATGACAGCGCAGCCTGGGCCCATTTTGAAATGAAATGTGTAGTGAACTTAAAACATTACAAATGAGCCCATTTGTGCAGTTTGGAATTCCTCTAAAATCAAGAATCTGAGCAGATAGCGTTGAACTGTTCTCGACCTTTTATTAACAAAAGATTTTCTGCATCTCTCCCTTAGTGGAACTGCCTCAGTATTGCATGGCTGACGGTCATTTTTTTGAGATCACCTTTGATTTGTCACTGGTTGCAGCTGAGGCTGCTTCAGAACAGCGCTGGGAGGTGAGATGTGCTGTGGTGGCCTCCTTTTAACCAAGTATGAGCTGCCATTAGAGAGCTGCATTTGTGTTAATGCCCTTAATTTTCTCTCTTTTCCCCTGCTGTCCTTCTCTAATACAGAGTTTAGAAGCAACAGCTGTGCCTCTGCTAAATGCATGTCCTGGGTCTGGTACTGTAAGTTGAAGATTCATAGCTGTAATTAGAGGGGCGCTTTTGCATTTCTGCTCACATACTGAAGTAGGAAATTTGGTTAAGCAGAAAAGGAGCTCTGTGTATTTCCAGGGACTCAAGTGTTAGACAGGGATCTAGTCTTTCCTTGCATCTAACTGTATTTTGCTCTTTGGACAAAGATATTTGCACTGCAAGCTAAAAGTAAGCAATTCTTCCCATGATTCCTGTGTTTACAGTGTGCTGCAGGGGACAGCAAGGCTCCTGGTGCTGTTTGCCCCCACCTTACTATGATTCTGGAAAGCATCGTGGTTATTGCAGTGCGGGTGGTACACTCAGGAACATCAAAACATGTGAAAAATAGAAAATAAATGCACTTACAAAATGAAAGAAAACGAAAACCATGTAACAGATTATTAACTTTTGATTTTAGCTGATTTTTGGTGCCTTGGCCATCACTCAGCTGACCAGACTTTGCAAGGTCTTTTGCGTAGTCCATCTAGCATTTGACATCCTGCCCCCAGCCTGACTGCAGGGCACCTGAGAACAGAGCAGCTGGCTCGCTGCCGTTATTTCAGGGCCTGACTTGTTCCTGACACATTAAATGAAGATCATGATGTAACTGAAAACAGTTTTAAAAGCACATCTCCAACTATCCTTGACACTGCACTTTACATGTAAATTGAAACTTCTGGCAACAAATAAGAGGGTATTTTGTGGACCTCTGTCTGTGGAAGGTACAAACTTGTAGCTGCAAGAATTGGTAGGCCTCAGTAAAATTTATTTATGCAGCCAAACACTGGGAGTAACTTCCAATAACCACAAAATTAAATTTAACAAGATATGTCAATTGCAACACTCATTGCAAGTTATTATCTCTGTATTAGCCAATGAGATTCTATTTTAACAGGTAATATCCATCTTTCTAGATAACTTTCTGGCATTTGACCGGTATACAGTTGAGCTATTACATTTTAAATACACCAGCTCAAATATCAAGAAACAATCTTTGGAGATCTATGCGATGCTGGATGCTTAAATTGCATGCATGCTTCAGAAGCCATTTAACAAAACAATCAGTATTGATCAACAAGAGTCAGACTGGGATGTGGCTGTGGGCAGCCTGGTCTGGTGGTTGACAACACTGCACATAGCAGGGGGGTTGGAACTAGGTGGTCATTGTGGTCCTTTTCAACCCAGGCCATTCTATGAATCTATTTGATGAGTCTACGAATTTACTACATTTAAGTTTCTACAAGAAAACATTTAAACAACTGTTCTTGTGTTTTTTTTTTTTTCTAATTACTTGCATGCAGACACAATCTGTAATCAAATTAGTATTACCTTGTCTTTATGCATGCTGTGGGTAGCTTCCTGTGAGTAGAAAGTTGAGTTGTGTTCCCTAGATTATGCTAGGTGTTAGTGGGGTTGGCTTTGGAAGTGTTGTGGTGAAGGTTCAGAAAATGTCAGGTGCAAACAGCTTTAGAGAGGTCACTGCAGGCTGAATGATGGGAACTACCATGGAGAAAAGGAGTTATTTACTGCACTTCGGAAGAGCATTGATGTAGTAAAATGCTTCTCGAAATTTCAGCTTAATTTTGTCTCTAAAACTGATAAAAATATGTTTTAGTTATCTTTGATTGCAACCACATTGTGTATAACTGCTTTCCTTTTTCAACTGTTGTAGCAGTTAACATGAATTCCTGTTTCTAAGCTGCTGTCTTCATGAGTTCTGGCCATGAAGTTTTCAAAGAAAACTTCTCAGCTACAAGGAGATCCTCCTTGGAATTCCTGATATTCTGTCTTTTGACACAGTCTTTAATTCATCGCCAAGCACAATATGAGTGAACCAATGACTGCTTCTTGTTTGAAGTTCCAACATACTAATTTTAAACTTATTAAAAAAAAAATAATGTTAGAGTTCATAATAGAATAAAGAAAATAAGTGCGAAAGAGCTACCTTCAGGCAGCTTTTTTCCTGCCTGTGTGGATGGGAAAAGTCATAGATATGTAGTTTAAATGACTATGCAGCCTGAATATCTAGCTATTCAATGTGACATTATAAAATGCTGAAATAAAGTCAGTCAATAGAGCGTTCTGACTGATCTAAGACTCCATTGGAATAACTGATGTAGAATTTGGTCAAAATGTGCCATACACGTAACATTAGATAACCCTGTTCGGATTTACAGAATACCAGCCAGCAGTTCTCATATGCTGGAAGGAAAGGAAAGCAGCATTACTAAATGTTGAAGATTAATTTTGGAATATAAAACAGTATTATTTGAGGCGGAAAAAGGTGGTCCTGTAACTTAAAAAGCAGAAATTGGAGCCAAGTAAAACTTGGTTATATTTATGGTACAAAAATAAAGGCAAGTAAGTGCTATGAATTTGCATTTAAAAAAAAAGAATCTTAATTTTATCATACTGTGAATAGCACAAGAGCCTCCTACAGCAGTGGAAAGCTACCTGACTAATGAATTAAAAAGATATGATTAACTGGAAGTATAACAAAAGCCATTGGGGAACATCTATTTAAGAATGTTTCATGATTTTGAAAACCTGTGTTAATCTTGCAAGTTTAATTAAGTGAGGATAGGCTAGCCTGAAAACTTCATGCAAGTTGATCCTGGTGTTTCAGCAGCCTGAAGCTAAGCTTAATTTGCAAAGCCCCGATTCCTTGAGAACCAACTTGAGCGCTGCGCTGGGTTAACTGACTTGGTTCTGTAGCTTAAAACCAAAAAACAACAATGAAAGTATAAACGTGTATGTATTTAAAGCAGTTAAATGTTACAATTCAAGTTATTGAAGTACTGACAGCTGAGTGATCAGAAGCAAAAAGATAGTCTTGCTGCTAAACACAGAACACATTCTGGCAAGTAGAGTTAGGTTGATTCATACTTGATTTGGACATATCAATTTAAACAAATGACTTTTAGTGTTAGTTTTACTCCTAGGATATTTCAAAGGAATTTCACTAATCCTTAGAAGAGGAGGAGCAGAATTAAAAATGAATGTATGAACTGGTCTGAGGTTGAAATTATGAGGAACGTGGGAAACTTTTGCAAAGATAAACCTAATAATAAAGATAAACAATGAATTTAAGAATAAAAACATAGTGTAACCTGACAAGTCCAGAAAATACAGCTTTTAAATGCTTGTTCCACATGTAACAGAAATCCACTCACACTCTCCCACCTGCTTCTGTCCCCACCTCCATCAGCAGAAAGATCTGATGTAATGGGATGGAATGTGCAAAAGGAATGACATTTAGTCAAATGCAACAAGAATAGCCCATACCTAAGATGGGCAATTGTTCACTGCATCTCAAAAATCTAGCACCTTCTAGAGTAGATAAAACCTCCGTTGCATACATCTAAACCAATACTATGTGTTAAAAGTAAGATGGAAAGGAAATTAGTGGATCTCCCCTGTGGCAGATGAATCATCCTATGATGAGGACTGATAGTGGCAGCGGAGAATCAACAAGTCATTGTACTTGTAGGGGAAATGAAAGGAATGTGTTTGAAGCACTGGAGAAATCCTTGATGTTTCCTCCTGAAGCCCAGAATACCTGGATACCTTGAGAAATGCACTTCTGTCAACACGAGAGTTTGATGGGTAGATGTGGATTTGTGTTTCATGGTTGTGTTATCTGAATTTCTGTTAGACATGAACTCAAGCAACTGACATAAGAAAAAAGATGTTACAAATGCCTTACATTGGAGTTTATACCTTATTACGTGCTGGGGAATCTACTCCTTAATTTCTCCTGGTGTAGATCCTCAGATGACTGAGGAACAGAACCTTACCAGAGCTGTCCCTGCATTTTAAAGAGTAGTATCTTCCTCTTCCTCATAGTCTGAGTAAATGCAGTGAACACATGGTAAGTCTTGACATGGTAAAGGCACCTTTTCTCTTTGCCAAAACCTTTTTCTTGAAAACCTGGTAATATAGAAGTAGTTTGGGAAAATAAGGAAGTACTGATTGAAATCAACCAGTTACAACAGTAGATTGGTAAGACGGCAGGATGATTTCCTGAGGAATGTGATAGCCTTTCTGAAACCTCCTACCCTGTCCTATGCGGATACACAAAGCATATCGCTTCTGTGTTGTTATGTGTGAAACTAATGATGACTGAGGTGACAAGCACCTTCTGCCTTGTCCTTCTCTTTGGCATGATGCCTGTTGAGAGGTCATTGGAAAGTGCTCATCAGAAATAGGTTTGATCTGTAGAATTTGGATCTGATCTCCCGTTCAGCTTAGCATTTCTGGTAGGTTGTATGTGTATTTCTGATGCCTTCTGGATTAACCTTTCTGGATGGAGTAGAAGGCATATGAAGTTGTAACTACCGCTCCTGATGGAAGAAAACTCAATAGCCCTTGGAAAGATTTACCCTGTCTTAAATGAAGTGACTCAACACAAAGTTGATATGCATGCTTATTCTCCTCTCCTTCCCAGTAACAACACAGAACAAATTTTTCAAGGATATACTACATGAAGTCTGCATTCTGAAAAATTTGTTATAAATGGATTCTTGTAAGACAAATTGTGGAGAACAAATTGTTTTCCTAAGGAGCCAAATGCAGCTCCTTCAGTGAAGTATAAAGAAAAATTATCGATCAGAGAGCGTTTGGTTTTGTTTTAATTTCTGGAGTCTTACAATTAATAACCACTCTCTCATTCTATGACCGTGTGTTTCCTCCTGTACTCTCTTCATATTATGTTAGGCTAAGAGGTTCTAAACTAAATGAATCAATTTCAACACATTTTCAGAAAAGATATTCCAGGGAAAAAAAAAACATCGGTTGGAATTACGTGTGCTGTTATAATTTCTATCCTAAATAAAAGGACTAAAAAGAGGACAAATGAGACCGTTGAGTTTCTTGCTCTGTTCTCCCTTCCCACCCTGAGAATGTTGTAAATGCCCGATCAAACTGTCTGAGGATTTTATTTTCTGTCTGTATCTAAAAACACAGGATAACCAATGAGGCTTTTCCCATTGGTATATTTCTTTATCCCTCTTTAGAAGTATCGTTTTTTATCTAGTGAGTCTGTGAGAGTTTGACATTGGATGACTTTATAAAACATTCTACTAATTGGATTTGTTAAAATAAATAAATCAAACACTAATTGGAACGTGCCCTGCCATTATTTTTGCTTACTGAATTAGATATAATGGCGTGAAGTCCTTTTTATCATATTTGTGCACTTATTTAAACACCCCCCTGGCGCACACTTCTGCAAATTCAATTATATATTCAAAGGAGGCATTCAATTTATGCAAGGCTGGTTTACATTTAATCCGGGGGCAAGACTCAGTAACTGATGATAGGTCTGCTCAAGATTAATTAGCATCACTCAGATGAGCAGTGGCATTGTTACAAGCCTGCAGTGTAAAACAAGGGATATTTTATCTGTCCTGTGTGAGCTGTTATTTGCTTCAATATGACCCTTTTCAGGAAGGGAACGACTTCATCCTTGTTTGGCTTTCATTTTGTGAAAAGGGATGGTCAACACCACATGCATTATCTTAGCAGTATCAGAGCCATCTCAATTTCCTTTCCTTTCGCCCTACTTAGCAATTGTATTTTTCACTTAATTTTTAGCTGATTAGTGGAAAGATTCTAGTTTGCATCCTGAAATCCTTAGCCCTCTTAATAATTAACGAAGACACCAAACCCCATTTTGGTTGGCATGCAAGTGCTTTACTTTTCCTCTAAGCTGCTTTGTGATGCTGTGGGTAGAACTGTGACGTGCAAACCTAGTATCTGAATTTACAGCATGGTATCTTTTATTGTGAATTATTTTCTCTCTGTTAATGAATATCCCTGTTCCGCAGTCAAGCAGTTATGTTTCAGCAATGGGTGATTTTGTATTAAGATGCACCTTATTGTTGTGGTTTTTCTTCCCTTGTTGTGTTCCTGCATAGCTGTAGCTTTTAGCTACCCGTATAGGTGATTTCTTAGGAAGTAGTAAATATTAATCTTGTGATGCTATCCATGAAAGAAACTCATCTGCAGGTTTTAGCTTGCTGTACTGTTTTGGAGTCACTATCCCTACTGAAGTGGGCACGGGCCTGCAACTGCCCAAACCAGCTTTAGGGAGGCAAGGGGAATGCTCCCATTTGACCTGAGGGTCATACGTATGGTTTAAAGAAGAGTTTGGTGCTTAAAAGATCTTCAGTGGCTGTCTGTGAGTGGGTGCTGGCAGCGGGGCACCTCCGGGAGGAGAAGGCAGGGCTGTGCTGTGCTGGGCACGGCTGCTTCCACAGGGCACAGATTGTTGGAGAGAGGGCAAAAACGTGAGAAACAGTGCTGTGCACACCAGGGTCAGTAAAGAAGAAGAGTGTATGAGGTGGATGCTGGATTTCCCAGGAGAGCAGGGTGGGGTATGGAAGGCTGCTTTTGGTTCCCTGTTGTTGCAGCCACATTGCCATGTTTGTCTTCTAAGGCCATCAGCAACACATGTTGTAGATATGAGCGAAAAGCACCTAAAATTCTGCACTATTTCAAATTGTGTGATTCTTTGCCTGCACTTACTGAAGCCTTTCCTGTTTAATAATATGGTATATGCTGTATTTTAATGGTGGTAACAGAGTTGATGGCTTTCTTGCTCACAAGCGATCATGGCTGTGTCCCAGCTAGGTCCACTTTTAGTTCTTGTCTCTTTTGTCACTCTCTAGCAAAAAGCTGACAGGTGCTTTCCTCTTCTTGATCACCCAGATTGAACTGTTCTGTGCTCCCTGTGCAGCCACTCTGCTTATCCAAGCCTTGAGAATCGACTCCAATGTTTTTTTTTTTTCCTCATTTCCTCAAATTCACCCCTCCAAATTCCAATTCTGTTGCTTCCAGTAAATTAATCCATCTGGTTTATTGCCTTGTCACTTTGCATTTGGTGGTTCCTACGCTAACTTTTCTTTCTTTAGAAATGTAGATGTGTTGCAGCTGCTTTTAAGACTCTCCACAGTTTATCCTTTCTTACCCAATCTTACTACAAGGGTTAGTCTTGAATTTCACACAAGATGCTTTCAAGCTTCCTAAGCTGTTGTCTCTTATCAGTGGAAACTCCCAATTAATTTCCAGAAGCTCTCAGTACCTTTGTCCAGCTTGTTCTCCAACTTCACCTGCCTCTGCATACATAGAACAACCTATTTAGCTAACTATATCTATATATCAGCAATTATATTCCCTGTTAAATAAGGACTGCTACCCTGTATTTTGTTGTCATCCCATTTTGCTTCTGAGACCTTATATCAGCACCTGCGTAATTTTCTCTGTCCAGGAGCCCTCATGCAATTGTCTGGCTTGATTAGAGCATCTGTTTACAATTCCTTCAAAGAAATAGCTGAGAGACAGTACCACTTGTTGTACTCTGTAGTGTGCTGTAGAGAGGTGGTGTGTCAATGGAAAAAGTCCTCCTGCTAGAGCGAATCTGTCAAAGCTAGAATGCCCTGCATGGAGACTGAGAGCAGAGTATTTGATATCATCTCTTGTACCAGCTCACTATGAAAAAGGTGACTTTCAGTTGCATTGCACGCTCCTCACAGGCAATCCAGAACACCTGTTTTTCGTTAGACAATTTAATGAGCACATTTAATATTTTAAACCTGAACTCTTTCACCTAAATCAAATTAAAACTTTAGGGAAACAGCTGAAGTGTAGTCCTGCTCATTTTGACAGTTCTGAAAGCCTCACAAGCACTGTAAATTTAAAGCAAAAAATACTTTTAAAAATTGTAGGAAATACATTTGGAAGGTCTCTACTGAAGTAGGCAAGGCTGGAAGGGTCATGAAATCTGCTATACTCAGAACTATTTATACTAAAATGACACAACATAACAATTTTTTCTCGTAGGACAAGCTTAATCTTTAAACTTTTCCTTTTACCGAGTATGGTCAGGAACTCTACCCAACAAATCCTTCAAGCTTGTATGCTTAAATAGGAATAATTTGTGTGAAGTTTCATGGGAATTTTTAGAAAACCAGTTGTGGTTGGGGTGCACAATAAATCCTTGAACAGAATAAGGATTTGGTGAGGAATTTCATTGGAACTGAGGTGGGTTTGGGTTTTGTTGGGAGCCAGAGAGAAAAAATATGCATGAAAACGAAAGAATGTCTAAATGACCCACTGTTGGGTAACTGTTATTGAATGGAAACCGCTTGTGTATTTGCTATTTATTGTGCATGTGTAGGGAATGCAGCCTGTGGGAAGGTAAAGAACCGGGGATGTCTCTCTGCATGTAACTCTGATTTGTGTCAGGAGCAATTGGCAGTTTGGCTGGAAAGGCAAGATCATGTAGCCCTGAGCATTGTTCAGTCCGTGCAGCTCCAGAAGTGTTAGATACGTCCAGCTGACTTTGGAGCACTAGTAACTGCAGAGAAATTTCTCCTTGCTTCTGTAAGAGAAAACAAAAGCAGGGCAGTGGCACTGTGGTCACAATTAAGGTCAAAACCGAAACACTCCCTGATGTAATAGATCCAGTACTGCGATGTTGGACAAACCAAGTTGGGTGGATGTGAGGAATGTATCTGAGTCAATGGAAGGGAGGTTCAGCAGTGTAGTAACAACTTCTAATACTAAATGAGGACTAAACGAGTTGAATTTATAATATATTTTTTTCCCATCTCTTGATTCTTAAGGGTTCAGACAGCTGCCAGGTGATAGTTAATCACTTTTAAGTATTTCAGGAATTGTAGTAGGAAAGATCACTGGAAGGTGTGAATGTTAGTTTCCATCCACTTCTTGTTATTCACCTGTTGTAGAGAAATTAAAGGCTTGCACTCAGAGGTCCAGTTCTGAAAGACCTGGAGAAGTAGATACGTGTCACATAGAACTTTGTGGTTATTAAGCATGAGAGGTGGTTGCAAAGAAGGATACGCTTTCTATAGGTGCAACCCAACCCAGTGTAATTTGAATCTTAAAAGTGAAATCGAGTATCACTGTAGTTTAGTGATATTTTGTTTGTCTTTGTCATTTGGGTTCTTTCTTCCTCTTTTTTTTTTTTTTTTTTCTTTTTTTTAATCATCTGACCTAGAGGTAAATATCAGTACTGGGACCCAAATGCATGTGCTTATGATGTGCAATTGTCCATGAAAATGTTAAGAAAATAGGTTGAAATAAAGGGAGCTGAGAGAGGAGAAGAGTAGCAATGAGAGAAGGAAGACTTTTAAGAGATACAAAAGGTTGAAAATTAAAAAATATTTTTTGGATATCTTCTCTGCTCTCTGAAATATAATATGCAGGAAATTTTTTTTCCAAGTTTCTCCCTCTGTAAACGTAGGTACAAGAAATTAAATGATTTTAGTGTAATGATTTTATATATAATATTAATGCAGGAATGCATGCATTTTTCTTGTTTCTAGGTGGTTGTTCCTTTGATGAGCACTACAGTAATTGTGGTTACAGTGTGGCCTTGGGAACCAATGGATTTACCTGGGAGCAGATCAATACCTGGGAAAAGCCAACGATGGATCCTGCAGTCCCAACTGGTAAGTAAGAAGCCTCTGCAGCAGCAGAGGTATTACTCTTTGTGAGGATCAGCTGTTGGCCCTGTACAGATTACTGGCATACATTGTGAACTTAAAATAATACTGTAGTCTTTTCAGCATTCTCCGAAGAGCTCACAGTAATGATAATTTCCAATGGTTTTATTTCTTACTGGAAATTAACATTATATTGTTGGTGTATATATGGCATAAATTCTACAGAATGCTTTGTTCACCTTGAAGAAAAGCATGTTTTAAGGCACTAATTTTTTCTAAAAACCATAGTTTGTGTTTTTTGGCAATTGAAATAGTCGAAGGCTTTGCTCTAAGGCAATTGACACAATGGCAAACAGAACTGGCCAGCCAACTTGACTGCAGTTATTAAGTATTTGTTCCAGTTAATTGATTGCACTCTGACAAGCATGGACTACTTGGCAGAATTAACACCTTGTGTTGTTGCAGGGGTATTTTTATGCCTGTAAATTATTGGGCTAAGAAACCTGAAATTGCTAGGTGCCTATTAAGGGAAGCAGGTAGAGCTGATGTAACAATAGTTTCCTGCTGTAGCCATGGATAGACAGGCTAGTGTTCATCCCTGCATGCTAAAGCTGTTAATAGAAACAAAACCACAAGATAGCTGCTTTTGTGTTTGTTTGTTTGTTTTAATTACAGCCTAAATTGAAAGCTGTTAGTAACAGTCTCTCAAAGTGTGTGACATGTAGGACTGCTTGTTTTGGCTCTGGTATCCCAAAAGCTAATTCTGAAAGTTACTTCTCTGGGCTCGTCTGTAAGAATGTATTTCATCTTTCTGAATGTGTTGACTTTTTAATAAGGGCAGTTTTATTTCTACAGCTCCTCAGCTTCAGCTCTTGTGTGTCACACTCCCTGTTCATAGTAGACCCAACTAGAGAGACATGGCAGATATTTGAATTTACAGATCTCAGAATGATCTGAAGGAGTAGGAACATAGCTGCGATGCCATCTGGAAGGCAAAGAATTAATGGGAGGGCTTGTACTGGAAAAGTTCAGTACTTTGCTAACTCCAAATGTGAAGGAAAATCTATCTTCCTGCCTTCCATCTGAAAGTGTTTTATCATCTGAAGATGCTGGATCCGTGGAGAAATTGATAGACAGTCAACAGCCTGGAATGGCAAATAAACCCCAGAATAGTACAGTGTCTTTCTTAACAAGGCTTTCAGAGTTGTTTTTCCCAAAATAAAATAGAGATATGTATGGACCTTTCTCTTAATGCTGTGTTCCATGTTATCAGGTAGCACTAACAGTTAGATCTATAAAGGTGTTAGAGCAGCTGCAAATTAACGACAACAACAACACAGAAAGCAACATAAAAATGCAGAAATCTTAAATGTTTTAATTATGTGTATATATTATTATATTGTATGCGGAAGAGGGAAGGCTTCTAACAACTTGTAGTGTGCTGATGATGAAATATTATTTAAAGAGACCTTAAGGAGTATGAGAGGGAATGACAAAGTGCTTTGCTTTACTAATTGATGTCTCAGTACTAGTCACAGAGAACATAAGGTCAAATCATTAGGTTGGAAAAGAAGGCTGACCATAGCAAATGTGTACAGAACACATTTCTCCAGTAACAAAAATATGTTTTCAAAAGCTGTCCAAATGATGCTAACCTTGAGGTAAATTATGGTGTTCAATTAAACTGCCTCAAGCTTGCGGAGATGCTAGAGCTATTATTGGGAGCTTGTACTGCTGGATGGAATCTTAATGCGTGTGTTGTTTGTATTGGTTACTCATTGAAAGTCTGTTTTGTGAGAATAAAGGATTACTTAAAATTCATCTTGTGGCAAAGGCAGCCAAATAAACTGATGAACAGCACGTTCTACTCCTACAATCAGAGACATCTTTAAAGCCAGAGTACCAGAACATTTGGTGATTGACTTTCTATTCCATTTAGCTTCTCCAAAGCAGCTGAAAGCAGCATGATGCAAATCATTGAGTTGCAAGGGTGTCAGAGGTGGTAACAGTGTTTGGAAAAAGCAACTTCTGGTTGCCAACTGTAGGCAGGAAATCATTTTTAGCATAGGCAGGAGTGCAAGAATGCATAGAGTTCTGAGGATGCAAGCAGTAATGCATATTTTCTTGATCAGGATGCTGTTGTAGACACTACACAGTTCTTGTGTGGCTGGTATCAGATTAAAATAATGTATTGTGAAAATGGTAAAACGTGAGTGAGCAGGCATTAAATTGTTTCCGTGATCCGAAATAAGTCTGCAGCGCAACCTGCTGGGAAGCATTGGCAGAAAAGTGTGGCCTCACCCCATCCTGGTCAGCCCACATTAACGTTGCTGTCAGAGCTATTTCCTTGTTTAAAATGTCAGCTTTCATAAGCACCAGCGGGTCCCTTTGAATTCAACCAAGCCACAGAATTCCGTCCTCCTGAATACTAATGATAACATCTAGTGCTTTTACAGTCCTTTTCATCGTTCGATCTCAGAGTGTTCTTCAGAGGAGGTCAGTATCATGAATGAGAGCCTGACTCTGTAGTACTCTGTAATTCTCTGCTGAGACGCTGCTGCAAAGGTCTCTGCTCAGGGATGACTTCCTATTCCTATTTTTATTTTTTTTTTTTGGAATTAAAATGCACTCCTCAAAGGGGAAAAAAAAAAAGGCCGCACAATTAACCTGCTCTATTAGCCATGTAAAAGTTTGTAGGCAATTTGTTTTACACCATTGCTAGCAAATAAACTGTTTTTCATGAATTTTGTGGTTAATTCCTTCCGGCTGGAAGCTGTGTTAATTGGGGGATTAAGAAACAGATGTTTGTTGTTTCAAAGAAACGTTTCAGAAACCTGAAATAAATGAATTGTAGGTATCCAACCCCCAGACTTTGGTGCAGCTCTTTCCACCTCCTTGCATGATAGCAGGAGCGATTATAGCAGAATATTCCGTAACAGATGGGTGTTTACTTAAGCCTGAATATTCTTAGTGATGAGTATTCTACAGCCTCTGGGCTACTTGTTCCACTCTTTGAGTTATAAAGGTTCTCAGTACTCATCTTCCATTTTCTCTTTTATGGCTTAATCTCATTATTTTTTTTCTCCATCTATGACTAGGAAGAATAATCAGTTGTTGCTCTCTTTCATTGTCTCTTACATAGCCATGTACAGTTAAGTCTTTGTTTCCCAGGACTAAATATGACCCAGTGCTTTTAACCTTTTTTTAATTCAGAATGTTCTGTTTCCTGCTCTCTACTTCATGCCTTCAGTCATTACCTTCTTATCTTTTTTGGATATTTGCCTAAAGCTCTCTTACCAGGCTGGGATTTGATACTCTGCATGACAGTCCTGGCAGGATGCACGGCGCTAATTCAGTTCCAGAAGTTCAGACTACAGCAAGCAGTTATGTCCTGCTCCTTGTATTTCCTTCATGCAGTTTTTATTCCTCCTTTTTTTCCCCATTAATAACTAGTCTTTATGTACTTATGTATTAGATGATTTGAATTTGAGATAAACATGGGGTTCTAGCTTGTGTTGAATCACAGAAGACACCTCCTTGGTGGTAAAAGGGCCTGAACTTTTGTGTATTTCAGAGGCAAAAGCTTGGTTTGTAGAAAAAGTTCTTGTGTTAAAACCAGTGTTGGAAAAATACTGCCTTTACTTTTCATGTTATAACACTGCAGCATTCCAGGCACCCTGCACCTGCCTACCATCACAGCATTTGTGAGCATATATTGATAATGGAAGTATTTAACATGTAGCATTTGCATGCTCAAAGTATTTTACTGGCATTTTCTAATTAACTCCAATGGAGACCTAACTGGGTTGACTAGACTGGAGCAATTACTTTAATTGTCTTAAATGCGGCCGTCCTCTGAATGCAGAGCTATGGTGCAATGTGCCTTCGTGCAGCAGTGTCTGTCAGTGTTACACTGACTGTTAATCTCCTGGTTGGTTGTGTGAAGTTTCCCTGTTCCGTGTTAGCGGAAAGCGGTCGGCACACAGCAGTTGAATGTCTGGCCTCATCTTCCTGACTCCTGATTTCCCTTCATTTCTACCAATTGGCACTTAGTGTAAGTGCTAATTTACTTTGTATGTATATGTGTGTATATACATAGTTGTCTTCCTGTAAAGATGCACAATATCACTGCTGTTTTGGGCCGAATCAAGTAGACATCCTGTTTGTCTAAGAAACAAATTTAGATGAGCTCAGAGATGAGTGAAATGTTTAGAAGAAATTAGAGCATTCAGAATTAGCACTGTAACACGTGTGTGTTCCTTAGCAAGTGCAGGTTGCTTAGCTTTCCTCAATTCTCATAAATTTCACCAATTTTCCACAAAGAAACAAGACCCATTAACAGTCAACAGTATCTTCATGCTAGAAATGGATGCATTGTTATCTATGGGTTGAACTTGCTTGAAATGTGTAACTCACAGCTTGGAAGCTGCAAATAGTTGTGGGAAATGCCACAAATACATAATTTTATGGGTTTCCTTGTGTGTATTGATGTCACGCTTCTCAAATAGCTGATAAGTAGCATTGCACTACAGATTCAGAAGTGTGCATGTACTGCATTTACACTTTTGCTGTTTACATTTGAGCTAACACATTTTAACTGTTTTACAGTGCTACAGATAGGGTAGTACCAGGTGACTGCCAGCTACCCTGTCAATTCAAGCCCTAATGGCAAATACAACACTGAAGAGGTTCACTCTTCAGAGACACAGTCAGCATTAGCCATATCTGTCTTCACACGAATGTGGAGAAGGGCTCTGTGCTGAATCCTCACAATGGTAGATGTTTTGAGATGGTAAGGTTAAGACATGAACATGTTCTGAGTGCTTTCTCGTGTGAGTCCATATTGCCTGGCACAGTGAAATGAACATACCTACAGAGGAGTTTGGTGCTCGAATCACACCGACCCCTTGAATGTGCAGCAGAGATAAGGGATGGGGACTCTTCTCTCATCTAATTGGGTGTATACTTTTGTTCCAGTAGCTGGAGGGCTCACTAAGCTTCTCACTGAAAGAACAGAAGGGTTATCATCATTAGCACTGCTTCACGAAATAACCATTTAGCAAGTGAACATCATGGGCATGATGTATATCTGAATACCAGATGGCTAAATTCTACTTGGACTCCACTGAACTGAGTGAAGTTTTATGTTTCTCTAATAGGCCAAATGCTTTCCTGTGTCACCTTCTTCTTTGCAGTGAGAGGCACTGTGAAGTTAGTGTGAATGAATAATTATGGAACAGCTTTCCTTGAAGAAGATGAGGAACTCTCCATCTATGCCCACACTGAAGGCTGACAGGATTGTTCAGTTTCATTCAGAGGGGACTGATGTGCAGTCAGTGTTAACCTCCCCAAAGAACAGGGAACCTCTGTACACAGGTCAGGCATTTCTTTCTTTTTTTTTTTTCAAGGCTAGAATGAGCACCAACATGAGTTAGACTCAGCTTTTTTAGGTTTGGAAGGCAATGCAGTAAAATTGACATTTTCCTGTGTCTGAGTGGATTAATACTTGCTTACAAGAAAATAAACAAACTTGTTAAAGGAATAAATTAAAATCCAACTGTGTATGTGATGAATCATGATCCAATTTTGTCTGAGAGGGGAGAAGGAAAATTGGCTCAGCTGTCTGTGTATTGTTTTTCAAAAAAAAATATTTTTTTGTAGGGGAAATTACTAAGAATGAGTGAAATGCGTTTGTCCCCACTCTTTGACTTCCACAGAAATAAATAGATTAGTCAGGGGACTGGGTAATGTACTCATAGTAATTTCTCAGCTTTTGAGGTCTGAGCAAAAAGGGATCTGTGGTGACTTTCCGTAGTGCATTCTAATTTTGCCCTTTACCATCTCACTTAGTGTCTGTATTTTGGGGTTGGCTTTTATAGTAGCAGTAGTAAATAATTCTTCTCAATTTTCAGAATTTCATCACTATTATACACTGACTTGAGTTTGGGGGGATGATTTACATCTTTTTCCTGATTTTATTTAGGTAAGTGTACATAAGAATGCTTAGACCTAGGAAAATGAATGATTTTAGAACTATTTTGGATACAGCTTTGGGATGGACAGAACCTTGTGAACAACTAGAGGGAACTTATTTTGAACTGCACCTTTTAAATTGCTCACTCTTATGCTATCTATCAGGTCTCCCCATAAGCCATTACTGTAGCTGATTCTTTAATAGCTGTTTGCAGCCCAGTATTAGTATTTATTTTCCCTCAGAGGAATGTATTGTCATCCATATTTTTTTATTTTCTCTGGTCTAGGTTATCTATAAGTAAATCATACCTGCATTAGTGTATAATTTGCTTTTCAGCCAAGGAAAACTAGCAGTGAAGACTGTGAGCAATTGCTTCTGTTGCACACAATTGCTTTCAGAAAGGTAACTCCAAGCAATTAGCCTTGAGGGTGATTCGTACCACATATCTGATTTCTATCTGGTGCTTCTGTATTCTAACGCCATGTGTGTAGACCTACTGATTTTGAGTGGACCATAAACAGTAGCGAATTAAAGTACTTGTGAAATTACAGACTTGTAAAGCAACAATCTTGCACTGAAAGAAAAATAAGCATGAGTTAGTCAACTATTCTGTGATGTTATATGCAGGAGAAATTGATTTTATTAAGAACACTTACCTCCCCAGAGGCTCCTTTCTGAAGGAAATTACATCCTGGTTATTAATGTTTTGTCATTTGTGTCATAAATGTGAAATAGCACATTTATGCACTAATGTGAGAAGTCAGAAGAAGCATGCTTCAGTGTAGATGGCACTTTGGTACTGTAATCTTGCTTCGCAAGGGTGCGTAGTTTTTTCTGAACGTGCACAGTACAAAGGTGTATCAAAGAAGGTGGAAAGAATGACTTCTCAGAAAACCCTTTAATGACCCCGAAGGAACCATGTAGGGAATGCATGTAGTTACTGCACCTTGATGTGTTAAGTGGTACGTTTGAACCGTTGTCTATTTCTAATCCTTTTCTGTGGAAACTGTCAGAAGTGGGACTGTTTGCAAGTGTCAGGACCTTTCCATTTTCACCATTAGAGAGACCTTGACACTTCTAAAGCACTGCCATAACATCATTCAGCATCGCACTAGGATGACAAGAAAGCCATGTTGTTTGTATTCCATGGTTTCAGGCATATTCATTTTTCCCAGAACCTGCTGGCTCTAACAGGAACTGATGCTTTTCAGCATCTTAGATTAGGAAAAACACAGACTATTAGGGCATGCTGTCCAGGTGCCAACGGGCTGTTGTTTGACAGCCAAGTTAAGGCATTGTATAACCAAAGTAATGGAAGAACATTTATAATGTAAAACTTGAAAATTTTCAAGGGTTGGAGAGGTAGAAAGAAGATATGTTTCTTTTCATGTTACGTTTATTCCAAGTGGATAAATACTATCTAGTTTGAATGCCACAGAGGTTAATACAGTTGCATTGAAATAAGGCTAGTATACAAAACAAGTTTTGTTATCCTGTGACTAAGATCTTCTGTTTTAAATTGTTATTTCTATGGAAATTCTTTATATAACAAAGCGAAGATTGATAATTTTGTACTCCACTTATTAGAAGATTCAGAGCAAGAAAAAGCACGTTATAGGAAGAAGAGAAGGAAGATGTGTAGGTAGAAAGAGGGTTGGAGAAGGTCTTTCTAGTGAAGGTGGTGTAGTAAAATTGATAAATATTAAAATAGTGGCTACTAAGGGTCAGAGGAGAAACAATGAGTAAGGTCATTTAGAGAAGGAAAACCTAAAAGGGAAGATGTCTGAGAGAAGAATGACCTGAGCGGTCTGTATAGGCAGATGGCCAAAGGTAAGATAGATTTGATAGATTGTGAATGAGGAGTGAACATTGAAAGATAAGGATTCACAAAAGGAAATGCTGAGGAAACAGTAGGCAAAATTACATCCCTGAAGTAATCAGAAAGCAAGAGAGGAAAGCCTTTAGAGCAGAGGCTGATCAGAATACAGGAAGGACAGAAGGTATAGTCAAGGTTCAGTCCCTCGTCTGCTTTAATAGCAGAGTCTTGGCAAGTGTCTATGAATGTTCAGCTCTTTGCAGCTGCTTAACACCAAGTCAGTGGAATTTTCCTGAAGTCCTTTAAATTCAGTGGAAACTGGATATAATCACTTTTGGGTACTGTATGTTGTGATGATTGTCTGACTAACGTGGTGCGTTTCCTGCTTTATGTCTTCCCAGTGAGCTCATCTTTCTACTTTTATTATCGTTAATTTTTACTTCTATCACAAAACCAGACTCTCAGCATCAGAGTACAAAGCTATGTTGTAGTATCTAAGATTCCAGTGTCATTAATTATTTAACTTTACCACAGGCCTAATTTGCTGCGTAGTGAAATAAGTGGAAGTCTTTCCACCAACTCCAAAATAAATAAGATGAGATTTCATAATAGGCAGAGTACACAGTCTAGACTTTTAAATACTTCAGTACTTAAAAGGATGCAGGTTGTTTGGATTGAATGGTAATAACCTGAGTTAAGTGATCCTGCTGAAACTGTGGCTACTAAGAATCGTAAGTCGTTTTTTATTCTTAGGAAATAGCTAGCATTTCCCATTTTCAATATTAGATATTTAGTGCATGTAACTCAGCACATTAAAAAAAAGAAAAAAAAGTCTGTTTTCCTGAAAGTCATTTATGTGTGTACAAAAGGAAGCTGATAGCAACAGTTCTTGCATATTCTCATGGGGAAAGATAATGTATGCATCTCCTGCATTAGGCAGTCCAACCTCTTCCATAGCATTCACCTCTTTTAGAAGGAGTGGAAACTGTTGTGGTTGTATTCCTTGGAGATGAAAGTTGTAATACTACAAATTATCACTTGTTTTCAGTATTGACTAGAAAAATAAATGCAATTTATGCTTTTAAATGTGGAAAATTAAGCAAAATAAAGCAATTTTATATGTTTGAGGTTCTTTTCAAATGAAAAGCTGCGTTCACTCAATTCTCATCAGTTCCTTTTCTGTCACGTTTCATGATGTGAACTCTGAATTGAATGAACAGCTGCAATAAAATGGTACCAGTCAAGTCAGGGGAATTCACAGGGAGTTGAGACATTTCAGGCTGTGAGACAGCCTTTTTTGAGCCCTCATTTACTTTGAGAAATGGTTGACTTTTAGCACAACGTCTTCAGTACAGCTCACAAATAGAGAGGTGTCAAGCCCTTATTTGCAGTACTTATACTTAGTACGTAAGAGTCAGCCTTGTACAAACAGAACAAAGACTTTTACTATCGCTATAAGGTGTTTATGTTTCTAATTGTGGAATCAGATTTTTCTCCTGGTCTTCCCCTTCAGTTTTACTTACAGTGCAAACATAAGAGTTAATATGAAGGAAATGGCAGAGTTGATCTTAAGAAAGCAGAATAAAAGTTGATTTTAAGGAAAGCAGAATAGGAAATGGACGATGTAGCTCAGGTCTAAGAGCCTTGTTTCACCTGAAATAAGGCTGTTCTTATCATTAAATATCTGACTACATCCCTTTGATCCTTGAAAATGCCATCTGTTGCAATGTTTGGATGTTGGCTGAGTTAGGCTGCAGTCTCATCTGATGTGTGAACAGAAGCAGTGGGCAGAAGCATGCTGAAAGAACAAACGTAGGGGCAGTGAGTGGCCTGCACTCCTCTAGATCTTGAGATAACAGATCTGATTAATTTGAAGATGTTTCAGAACAAATGTTTTATGCACTGAGAGTATATTCAATGCTTCCAATTTTTAAAGTTTATTTTTACACCATGTATGACTGGAACACCCAATATAGTAACTCTTTGAAGAGCATGATTTTCATGGAATAACTTAGTGGTGGTTTTTCGCAAGTCAGTGTGCCTGTGAACTGAAGATTAGTTATTTGTCATTCAGTTACCACATAAAAAGTCCATCCCTCTCTTTAAAATGCGTCCTCCCATAGGAGAGGATTTTTATTTCTTTGGTATTATTTTCCCAACGTCATCTTGTTTTAATATGTACCGATTACAGTGGTGAAGATGGAGGTGTGAGGAATCTTGGCAGTAAAGCTGAAGTTGCCTTCTCCCTCACCAAACTAAGCCAAACTAAGATCTAATCAAGCTACGATAACTTAAATTAACAACTTGCTAAACCTGATGCAGTGTAAGGTGGTTGAGTGAAGGTGCACAACAGGCTTCATTATGTGCTCTCATGGCCAGTCTCACTACTCCATCTGACCATAGCAGACAAATACCTTTCACCCTTTCCATTTTGTAAGTTTAAGCTGTTTAGTGATATAGGAAATATTAAAAAGAGGAATCATAACCAGATCGTGTTTTAGCTTAGTTCTCATTAGCTGTTCATCTAGAACAGATTGCATAGGACAATCTTCTGGAGTGTGTCTAATTGCTGCAACATGGTAATTTAATGGGAACACATTTTTATAAGCTTGTTTAACTGCATCTGTGCCAACTGACCTCACAGCTTGGTGTGCGGTGATGCAACACTAGAAACTAGCGTTTTAAAGCAGGATCTTATTTGTGGCCCCTTTTAAACTTCATTCACTGTTGTGCCTTTTCTAATGTGGCATCTAGCATCACTGCAGTATCTTAATTCAAACTGTTCATTCTCCATCCCATTCATCATCCACAAACATTTGTTCTTCAAGATAGCTTTTAAGTCCTAACAGTCTTATCCCTTACATTTTTCCTTCTATTTCCTAATGCTGTGAGCATTTCTTTTCATAAAAT
This sequence comes from Perdix hodgsoniae, assembly GCA_035772895.1. Lineage (NCBI taxonomy): Eukaryota > Metazoa > Chordata > Aves > Galliformes > Phasianidae > Perdix > Perdix hodgsoniae. The sequence continues at coordinate 4,824,339 of JAPSGF010000017.1, read as the reverse complement.
GTTATTTGACATAATTTGTCTAGGAACTAAGTTTTCTTGTTCTCAGGAGTGTTTTTACATGGCAGCAAACAAAGCAGCTCTCAGAACTCTGTAGTCCTGCAGCTCAATCCAGGAAATACAGCGTTTCTGTGCATCTGTCTCAAGACCTTATGTCTGTTTTTATTTTTCCCTTGATCCCTTCTTCTTTGATGTCATCCCTCAGGCTTCCCTGTCACTCACAGCCTCAAGTCCAGTGGGCTACAACTGTTTCTTATAGGTTGCCAGGAAAAAAAGGCATGTGCATTCTGTTCACAGCTTAGCTGAATTGGTACAGAAAGCAGCTTGGCTGAGTTAGTACAGAAAGCATCCCTCAGCCTTTTACCCTTTAAGTGAGAAACAGGATTGCAGAAGCTAATTTGCTTGTTTTCATAGCACGATCTTAATTCTACAAGGGAGAATAGATGATCTAATCTAATTTAATTTTGCTCTTTGAGAAGAAGGGAGATCACTTGGCCAGCTGCTGCTCTGAGCAAACATGGAGCATGTAGGCTACAAGATAAGCTTTGAACTCTATCAAGTCTCTCGGCAGTATATGCTAATGTGTGCTGGTGGGAGATTTCTGAAACTTTTTCTTCTGATTGTATTAATTAGTGTGCGGCTCCAAACCAACAAAGCAGTTGGAATGAGCTGTAACTCTGTAAAATAAGTGCTCCTCTGTCCCTAATGCTTTAGTGTTTTGGCAGGGTGGACTATGAAGATGTCTATTTGGCCTGATTTGTGAAATCACAGTACTTCCATCTATTTCATCTCTTTCTAAAACTTTAAGCGTGTTTTAGCACTTTAATCTTTTCCATTCAAGCTGTTCATTTGTTAGAAGAGAAAAGGCTGTATATGCTAGTCTTGCATTTGAAGAGAAGCCCTTTTCTCCACAAATACTTGAGCATTTAACGTGAGGTAAGAAAGCATCTCTGAGCATCAGTAGCAGTACTAAATTTCCCTCTGCACTGTGACAAACTCCCTCCCTATCTCAGATATCAGACTTAATCCGCCTACGTGCATTTCCTGAGTACTTTTTCATTATTCCAGAAGTAAAAGCCATAAATAATTTCATTTATGATAAATATATTTAAAGCTGTCTTAAGCTCAGATAGGAAATCTAAGAAACATGTCTTGGGGCCATATATGTGCAATATAATAGCCCATCCAGAATTCATCTGGCTATGACAAATTGTTGCTACAAGCATGAATGCAATGAATTTTAGGCATGTACTCACATAGAACTGCTTTGAGAAAATGATAAAAACCTATGAAGTTTAGAGCCTATTCAATACTTTACATAATAGGCATTTATAGGACATCAACTATGTTTTTTCATTCAGTTAACCTGCACTTGCTTTTGGAAACGTGTTGTTGTGTATAAGTCTATTTGCTTGATTGAAGAAATGTCACCCTTTCCTTTTGTAGCTTGCTCACAAGGCACAGTTGGACCACAGTTGGACCACAGTTGGACCACAGTTTCTTCTGCATCTCTGATAGGAGTGTCATTCTGCAGTAGAATGATTACAGGGCTTGTAGAATGTGTACCCAATTTGCAATTAAATGATTTTTGTCTGCCATCACATCATGCTGCAGCTTGAGACCCAACCACCAGTCTACACGTTTCCTCCTATTTACATCACCACAAATTATAATATTTTTTTTTGCTAGCCAGGTATGTTTTCAAAAATGCATACGTAATCTGTCTTGCCTTCGGATGTCCAACTGAAAGTTTGCTGCAGAAACTGTTGCCCTGGGCAGTGTGGTAATTTCTGTTGTCTTTGTTTAGTTTTATTTCTGTAGTTAGGGCAATAAATCAGTACTGTGGTGGATGCTGTTATACTGTTACTGAAATGAAATCCCAAAATCCCTAGACAGAAATGATGCAATCACTTCATACCAACACAACTGCTGCGTGCTAAGGAAAGAATGCATAAGTGTGGGTAGGCACACTGACCAGTCAGTTCAGGTGCATAGAATTCAGCTGATTTTTGAGTAGCTGGATGTGTGGGCTAACAGCTGTTGGATGTTTTGGAGTAGAATCAAAATGGTTCCAGCTCCGTTGCAGAGTAAACCATGCTTTCCGTAGTCTTTTCACCACAACTTTCCTTCAGAACACTTAATTGTTCAAAGCAGTGAATTCTAAAAACTCTGTAAATGAGTGTCTAAAAGTTAAAATAAAAACAGGGAGATGGTGGTACAACCACAGCAGTAGTCAGTTAACATTGCAGTAGTGCAATCTTACTGAATTTCTGTCAGGAACATAGATTAGAAGCCATTCTGTTTTAAAAGCTTCAGCTAGGATAAGTAATTGTATTTATTTTCAAGGTGATGTCGTGCTTGTTTGTGGGAATGAGCAATAGAGAATTAAAAAAATGGAAATTTCATCAGTGATTACAAAAGCGATAGTGATTTACTAATTGCCTTTCGCTGTTTCCTGACAGTTTGTATCTCTTAGAAGCGAAACAGTCTGCCTCAAGTCACTGAAAACATTTGTGTGCTGAGAGATTAGGATAAATATACCACAAGTAATTGTTTAGTTGTAAATTTGTTCCTTTCTTTTGTGTGGAACTAGATTTGCCTCCTATCGTCTCCTATTTACCCCGTAACCCTTAGCGTGTGCTCAGAGGTCCCTAAGCAAGATTTTGGCAGAACAGAATGTAGCCAGGAGCAAAACTCTCCTTCCAGGTCTGTTGGGACAGAGCCCTGGAGACTTCTTTGATTTGATGGTTTTGGCTCTGGGAACTTCTCGAAAGCAGAGGTTAAACATCAGTTAAACAAAGACTGCAGACTGATGCAGGTTTTGTATGTTGTCCCCATGTTGCTGCATTATCAAACCTGGGTCTCCCACAAACTCAGTGAATAGAATTGGGCTTGGTCACCTCAACCAGCTTGGTGATGCCTGGAAGGGCAGCAGGTTGCCCACTGGGATGACGCCTGATTACTTTACTTCTTTACTACCATGGAAGTTCATTGTGCAGTCAACTGTCCTAGATACGGTATATCATCAATTTACAGGTGGATATGCTAAGATTGTGAAGAAGCAAATGCTTACCTTGAAATTAAGGATTATAAGCATTTAAGGGAAGTGTTTCTTTTGCAGGAACATAAATGCAGCTGGATCTCTTACCTACATCCTCCTCCAGTTCAAAGTTAACAACTAAGTTTTACAGGGCGAATTCTAAAAAGAAAAAGCTTCAGCATCAGAGAGGGCAGATGTGATGGGATGTTCAGGAATGCTTCCTAAAGCTTTTTCCCTTCCATAGCCTTGTGTGCTTGAGCTGGGAGTTGGAAGGGGGATGCAGCGACATGTCTGTATCCATGCTGTGTGAGCAGGGGCTGATCCAGGGCAGGATTTTCTGCAATTTTCCTTCTTTGTGCCAGCAGTGTGTGGATAGCACATTAATCAATATAATGAGATTTGTGTGATTCTGTTGAGTTCTGTAGGAAAACATATTGAATGTAGATTGAATCATGGAAATGAAGGCTCAGACAAATGTCTGACATATGCATTTCTTCAGGCATTTCAAAGTTTAATATGCAAATGGCAAAGGTGTTGATTTTGTGACCCTTGTGAATAGGCAGATGTAGATCCACAAACCTATGGATTCAGTGAGGCAGAGACCCTGCTGCTGCCATCAGTAACTCAGTGCCTGAGTGTTTAATGAAGTACAACAGGAACCCCTGGATAAATAAATAAATACCTAATACTGCAAGTCAATTACTTCTATAGTAAAACAGCATTCACAGGTTTTTGGTATGTGTCTGTTTCCTTTTTCTTTTCCTCCTGAAATAGTTTTTTTTTTTTTCTTCTTTTTTTTCTCTAATTAAAAATAATGGAAGAGTGCAGACAAAATTAGCAAGATGCTCTATGAAGCTGCCTCATAACCATGGGCCAGGACTACCTTTCTCACTGCTGTAAGAACAATACGGTTCTGTGTTTGTGCTGATTTTGAAATTATCCTGCAGTACTTTGCAATCTGAAACAAATGAAAATCACCAGGCACTGTTGCATAGCAGATCCCATAAACAGCAGGTCTGTACAACAAGTGTGTAGTGTGATGAGGTAGGAATAATTCAGTGAGAATACAAAAAACCTCCTCTAAGGGAGAGGGGCAACGCTGCTTACGAGGGTGGATAGTGATAGGACAAGGGGGAATGGTTTTAAACTGAGACAGGGGAGGTTTAGGTTGGATATTAGGAGGACGTTTTTCAGCCAGAGGGTGGTGAGGCACTGGAACAGGTTGCCCAAGGAGGCTGTGGATCCCCATCCCTGCAGGCATCCAAGGCCAGGCTGGATGTGGCTCTGGGCAGCCTGGGCTGCTGGTTGGCGACCTGCACACAGCAGGGGGTTGGAACTGGATGAGCACTGTGGTCCTTTTCAACCCAGGCCATTCTGTGATTCTATGATAAAAAGGGATATATTGATGGAAGCTGGCTCTGTGGATTTGCTTCTTTTTCCCTTGGTTCCTCCGCTATTGTTCTTGAGGAGCAGGAGTGAAATGGAAATAGTACTCTGATTCTCTATTGCAAGCCTGTGTATTGCCTGTGTCACCTTAAGTGGTGGAAGAAATCTGGAACTACTTAGGACACCCACTAAACTCTGAATTCAACACTTGTTTTAATCCCATCAGTTGCTGGTTGCATTTAAAGCCCTTGAGCCCTGTTGAGTTAACTGTTGTGACTGTCACCCGGTTGTTTTTCTTTCCTGCTCAAATGAGATGTCTCCCCTGAAAATAACATGAGTCTCACATGCAGAAAGCACAGCTTTCAAATGTTAAACCAGATGGCAATTATCCTGAATTAGTCTCTCATTTGCAATACTGTCTTTTTTTTTTCTGAGGTCTTTTTTTTTTTTTTAAATTTATTTAAACAAAACAACAACAACTAAAACAACAGCAAAAGCAACCCCTTAGCCATTTGTGATTATTTTTGTTTGTTACTTAAAGACTTGTTTGCTTTTAATTGGCTGCCAAAGTCATGTACTGTTTCTTGTAGAATGGAAAGGCAATAGAATACTTCTGGGGACAGGACTCGTACCATGACATTCAATGGCAAGGATGTACATGAGGGACATAGTTTGGTTCTAATCTATACGGAACAGTAAACATCAAGCACTTAACTGGAGAATACATGTTTCTACATTTGGACAGTCTACATTATTTTCCTCCAAATAACATGTTGGCTATATACCATATTTATCTGCTTTTGGAGCTTTTGTTTTCTAAATTACATTTAGAGCTATAATATAGAATACAAGCAGAAGGCAAGAGACTCCCTGTAAGCTTATTTAACTTACTTATGTGGACTGAAGATGGGTTTGTGGAGTCTCTAGTTCTGAAAATGGCCATCAGGAAGCTTTGATCTCTCTCCTGCCTTCATTCAGGATGTACTGTTCCAGTAGTAAATCTGAAGGTACAAAACAATTTTATTTTCATTTCGTAGTAATTTAAAGCAGAACTGTTTTTTGGTGCAATGAGAAGAGTAATTTAGAATCTTGAAATATGAATACTGATTTCTGGTATGTGGGCTACTCCAAAAGTAATGCCTCCTATTTTATGATGCTGGTGCAGAACATCAGAGGTGGATATTGGTGGGATGGCAGCAGAGGTTGAACCTTCCCACCAATATTCCATTCCATTTTGTTGCTGTGTGACAGATGGTAGCAGGGGGACAGTCTGACAGAATGGTGTCAACATGGGAGTGTGTATGAAGCAGAGGTTTGGAACTGAATTCCTTCACGTGAAAGAAAAATTACCCACTGACATTCATTGACATTTGCTGAAAGTTTGTGGAAGCCTAACAGCGCACGTTGGCACAATGGGGTGGGGGGGAGTGCATTTCAGCAACTGCGACAGCAGTGTGAAAGACAAGCCACATTCTGGACAGCTGTCACACCACGAAATGAAGAGCATCTCCGTCAGCTCATCTGCATGAATCAGCAACCTGGAAACTGTGTACAGGGCTTAACATCAGCTTCAGTGTGTTGGAAATGATGGTGACTGTGTTAAAGTATTGGAAAGTCTGTGCCAAGTAAGTCCCACAGATGCTCACATGGGAACAGAAAGAACACCATATGCAGGTTTGTCAGGGCGTATTGAACCACTCTGAGAATGAAGGTGACAGTTTCCTGGATCACATCATTATCGGTGACAAGATGTGGCATCACTGCTACAAGCCAGAGTCAAAATGGTGGTCCCTGCAGTGGTGATGCAAATTCTGCGTCAAAGAAAAAGCTCAAGATGCAGCCCTCAGTGGGTAAAGAGATGCACACTGTCTTTTGGAATAGGAAAGGGGGATCCTTCTTGATTTCCTGGAAACAGGACAAATTACCAACTTTGACCATTACGTCATAACTAAGCTAAAAGCTTCAACTTCTAGAGCCCGCCAGAGAAGAAGATGGTCTCATTTTTGGAAGAAGCCCCATCCCAGTTTAAGGACCATGGAACACATTGCCCATCTTGGCTGGACTGTCCTACTGCACCTACCATGTAGTCTGGATTTGGTTCCCTCTGACTTCCATCTATTCAGGCTGATGAAAGATGGACAGTGTGGGCAAGACTTTTCTAGCAACGATGCCAGCATAGCAGCTGTGAACTGCTGGGTCACCTCTGCTGGTGCATATGTTTACAAGCATGACATGCAGGCTTTTTCTTTTCATCACTGGTGAAAATGCACAGCTAATGACTGTGTTGAAAAAGAATGTTTTATAGCTGAGAATTTGTTATACATTATGTACACAAACTGTGCTATTGTGCTCTTTGTATCTGTTGTTGTTTCTTTGGAAATAAACAGGAGGCATTACTTTTGGAACAATCTCAATATAAAAAAGTCTTTGCAATGAAGTAATCTCTTATGGATCCAGTAAAGAAGAAGGCTGCTGCTTCCACAGAATCATTCTGCCTTTGGTAGTTGTTGTGTGACCATTTAGGGGTTTGGAATACAAAGTGAAACATAAGCGACAAGGATTGTTTTATTCCAGTGTGTTTAGGATTACTTTTGCAGTGTGTAAAACACACAAATATTGCTATGTATATTCAGACATTTAAAAAACAAACAACATATATTCCAATGCTGAATATGATAAATAGCCTTAGTTAGTACTTGGAAGCAGTTAAAAGTTTTTCTTTATCAGTTGAAAAATCTCATAGAAATCTGAAGAGTGTTCAAGGAATTCAGGTACTTAAATCCCACTCTCACATATAACTCAGTGTTTTGAAATGTAAATCCTACTGGTACCTTAACTATATATATGTGTGTGTGTATTTATATATGAAGTACTTCAGAGCATGTTACCTATAAATTATTTTAAAGTATTTATTTGTAGCCATAGACTGTTTGAAGTATATGCAATCAGATACCACTATCTAACTAAGATACTACTAACATAATTCTTAATCATATTGTAAGAGCCCGCAGATAGGTTTCCTAGATCACAGTCAGTGTGTTTTATAATTCATTGTCCCCCAGGGCTCGGTACTGGGACTGCTTCTATTTAACATCTTCATTAACAATCTTGATGAGGTGATTGAGAACCCTCAGAAAGGTGACATCAAGCTGGGAGGGAGTGTTGATCTGCCTGTGGGGAGAAAGGCACTACAGAGAGACCTGGATAGACTGAATCGATGGGCCAAGGTAAACTGTATGAGTTTCAGTAGGGCCAAGTGTCGGGTCCTGCATTTTGGTCACAACAACCCCAGGCAACCCTACAGGCTTGGGAGGAGTGGCTGGAAAGCTGCCTGATGGAAAGGGACCTTGGTGTACTGATGGACAGTCGGCTGAACATGAGCCAGCAGTGTGCCCAGGTGGCCAAGAAGGCCAATGGCATCCTGGCTTGGATCAGGAACGGTGTGGTGAGCGGGACTAGGGAAGTCATCATGCTTCTGTATTCAGCACTGGTGAGGCCTCACCTCGAGTACTCCATTCAGTTTTGTGCACCTCAGTACAAGAAGGACATGGAGGTGCTGGGGCAGGTCCAGAGAAGGGCAGTGAGGCTAGTGAAGGGCTTGGAGAATGTGGCCTATGAGGAGAGACTGAACGAATTGGGGCTGTTTAGTCTGGGGAAGAGGAGGCTGAGGGGAGACATTATGGCTCTCTTCAAATACCTGAAAGGTGATTGCAGCAAGAGTGGGGTTGGTCTCTTCTCACTGGTGACAGGATGAGGGGAAATGGCCTTAAGTTGTGCCAGGGGAGGTTTAGGTTGGATGTCAGGAAAAACTTTACATAACAGATTGGTAAGCAGTGGAATGGGCTCCCCAGGGAGGTTGAGCCACCATTCCTGAATGTGTTTAAAAACTATTTGGATGTGGTTCTCAGGGACAGGATTCAGCGGAGGGTTGTTGGAGTTAGGGCAGTATGGTTAGGCTGTGGTTGGACTTTTGATGTTCTTAAGGTCTTTTCCAACCTCAGCAATTCTGTGATTCTATAATGGGATCAAAATATTAAAAGATACAGATGAAAATTTTAAAACAGAAGGGTAGAAGGTGTGGAAAGGTTCTACTCTTTTCTTCCAAATTCTGTCCTTCCAATCTAGATGTAGAGTGAGATATTAAATGCAAGAAGAAAATAGTTGTTGAATTGAATCTTGAATCTGCACTGAGCAGGCAACACAAAAAGTGTATTTAGTTCTGTATAAAGCTGGAGATAAAAGGATAATGACCATAGAAGGAGGAGAGAGAATTGCATCAGCCTTCTGGAATGAAGATTGATGTTTGTGTGCATTAAAGAAACTATTATTATTCCCTCGAAATATCCACGGAGATCTGAAGTTACTATGTGTGCTAGGATTAAGTATATGTTTTAGGTCTTTATAGCATATGAGGTTGTTGAAATGATAAGTCCTAGAACTGGTCTATGGAATCTTTTGACGTATGAAAATCTGTAGCAGGGAGCTGAAAATACAAACTTAAAAGTTTTCTAAAATAGCATATTTATAATCAAAAGGATAAAAAGATCAGAGTTTGTTCCTGCCAAGAGAATAGGACAGTAATTGATTTGTGATTTCTGGACAAATGAAAGGAAATGAAACACAAAAAGCTGAAAAACAACAGTGTAAGTACACACACACAAAAGCAGTAACAGAAAAAAAAGGGATTATAAAGGATAAAGCTGATGCCTTTAATGCACTGCTTGGCAGTATTAAGAGCACAATGAAAAGCAAACAAATTCTGCAATGGATACACAGAAGTAGTGAAAAACCTAAAGGTATCTTCATGGCCTCTGGATGACTGTATTTAGTGGAGCTTACCCCATTATGGAGAAGCTGTTAGAAGAGAGATGAGGATTCAGCAGAGGTCAAACTGGAGTGGTCTGGGGTCCTGAGGATCTGAAAGTATTAAGAGGGAACAGGAAAATATTGTTTTAATAGTATTTAGAAAATAGAGAAGGAAAATGATCAACAGAGGGCCTTGTTGAATTATAAGACTGTTCTGCTGGGAATAAAATGAGCAGATGCTCCAGGAATATCTGAGCTGGTGATGCATTTAAGAACAAGGTATTGTGAACTAAAAGTGAGAAGGGCTATGCACATTAATTTAACCACAGTTCCTTAGAATAAAGAGAAATGCATCAAATAGACTTTCAAGGAGAAGAGTAGGGTAAATGCTCCAAGCAATTTTAAAACATTAGCTAAGTTTTAACTTTCAAAGTGTGGGGAGGAAAGTGGATTTCCACCGGCCCTTCAGTCCCCCATAAAAATTTTCCAGACTTGCTTTGCAAAAGAGTTTTATATATCTAAGTCCTTCTAACATTGTTGGAAAGAGGTCAGAGAGCAGAGAGTAACTGTGACTATTGGGATTGTTAATGAAAGTCCAGGCTAGAGTGTAAGAAGAGGAGGATACTGAAGTTATATGGAAAATGAGCATCCAGTTGACCTTGTTGAGCTGGGCCTTCCCCCAAAGTCTCCGTTCCTTGGCAGTTTTAAAGATGAAATACTCTTTATTTTTTTCTTAGCAGATGCTTTTCTGAAGACACAGGCATTTCAGCCCCCAAATTGCTTCAGCTGTTTTAATAGAAATTAATAAGCTCTGGATTGTTCGCACCTTGCTCAGTATATCTGCAGCACTAAACACTGGGCTTTTGGAACAAGAATACAAAATCTTTCCAGAAAGACTACAGATGAAGTCATTCTCCAGTGGAATAAAGGCTTCTAGTGAAACATGCTCATTTTAATTTAAGATGACTGAGATTAAAACTGAAACTGTATTGCCTCCAGATAATTACCCACTGTGCTGTTGGTCAGTCCTAGCTCTCTTTTTAATATCTATATATTTTTAATTGATTACTTGCTTTAATTATCCTACCAGGTATCCATTTAGACTACAGCCATCTTCAAAACAATGTTTGGTACGTTCTGTATTTGACAAGTCATGTTCTCACTGAACAGTCTATTTTGTGGATTTCTGGTGTTACTTTGACTAAAAGGCAGTCTGCTCGTTAGCTTGTCTGGATACCTGCAGCTCTAACAGGTCAACATTTTCAACACCTCAGTTTTGCAGGTGATGTTTTTCAGACTCTGAAAACATTTCTCTGTCCTGAAGCAATGAGATTTGTCTTGGTCAAGTAAGAATTTCTGTATTTATCATAGCAAATAGAACTAAGTTATAAATATGGATTTTTGCATTTAAAAAAACACCCAAACAGTGTTGCCAAACTAATTCTTGCGGGCAGTACCTCAACACTTAAGTATTATTTTTGTTCACGAAGCCATCAGTTTTCCCAAAAGGTATGCTTTAAATTCACTTGGGTTGTTACTGAAATCTGTAGAAGGGTTCTATCAAGCACGCAATTACTACAACATGAAATCAGTAATATTAGATAGTGACTGAAAACTACCATCTGTGACCCTGTTCTTTGGACAGCAGTAAAGGGAATATATCTTCATTTCTATCTTCTTCACCCTTCCCATTAAAATGACTCCAGTGTGGGTATTCTATCATTTCTAACAGCTGATGTTCACAGATTAAATTGACCTTGCTCTGAGGAAACATCGGGTGATATCCAGTGTAAACTTTGTTGTTGTTTAGTTGTATTTCTTTGGAGGATTGGTCCACTGCTGGAACAACTGTCAAATTTCTTACATCAGGCAAACTTTTTAAGATAATGTTGACAAATGTGAGGGGTTGATACAATTATCGAGGTCTGTGTGGTTAACATAACACAGCCATACAGCAAAAAGTGGTACTGCTGCACCTCAGCTGTGGTCTGGAATTCTCTGTTTTTCACCAATGCAATAACATCAATACAACATACATCTCTTCTGACAGGAATTTGCACAGTTTGGTCCTGTGTATGGTGAAAACAGAAGTGCACTTATCTCTCCCTGGTATTTTTATTTTGGAAAGTCCTTCATCAGGGAGTGCTGCTTAATCTTTCACTGTGAATTCTTGTCATCTAGGGAGGCTTTTGGTGAAAGCCAGGATGAAAGAATAATTTTTAGGGGAAAAGTTGGATGTTCAGTGCTACACGGCAGTGTTATCATGAACTTCGTTGTGCCTCTTTGCCATGTGATGTCTACCACTTGGGATGAAGTTTTAACTCCCACTAGCTAGGAAAGAAATATACTTGAGAAGTGTTGAAGGTTTGGGCTTGCTTTGAGGCAAATGATCTTTGCAGATAATAAAGGCAGCATTGTATCCTTATGCAAAAATGAAGGTAAGTGGAAATTTGTGGGCTTTTCTGGTTGTGTGATTTTGTTGCTGTCATTTTTTCTTGCTTGTTTTTTTTTCTCTTAACCAATAGGCCATGTTCCCACTTGGTGTTTTCAATCTATCTCTTGCTTCTCTTGGAGCCTGGCCAGTTTATATCAGTTGAGAATTTAATTATTTCTTGAAGGGCCTGCCTCCATCAACTGCACTTGTTTTCCCAAAAAAAAGAACAGTTGTTCTTCCCATTCTGCAACCTGCCTTCTCATTCCTGGTGCTTTTCAAAGGTCGTAATATCTTAGCACTTTCTAAATGTTGCAAAGGATTTGAATAACTTCTACTTCAGCATATGGTATGTCTCATCAGTGAACTCCACTACAGGTTCTGAGAGCTGACAGCAAACTGCATGAGAGAGAAATGTGGAAAGTAAATGAGATGGGGAAAAATTTAAAATATGGAATTAGTGCAACAGTGAGATAAATCAATAAAACACATTTAAAACACTGGGATAAAGTAATTTGCTTTGAATGCTCCGGAGAATTTACTATCTTGTATTCAGTTTGTGTCCTGTATTTACTAATTTTGCCTTCTGCCTATTTGTAATGGGTTTTTGTGTGTTTTTTTTTGTTTGTTGTTCTTTATAACTCTGCATATTTGAGGTAATGCAAGTAATTAGATAAATTGGTACTTGCAATATAAAAATGATTGTTTTTCTTAATTAACAGCCAGAAGACAGCTGAGAGAGCTTGCTTGTGGTCAGAGGAGGTCTAAAGGCAAATGGAAAAGGAAGGAGTGCTTCCTTATGTTGTCCCCAGAAAACCCTGTAGAAACACAAATTATTCATCAAGAGCACGTAGGTCAGGGAGTTACTTAATGGTGTTTTGAGGAATTTGTTTCCTTTCACTGTGGTTATTTCCAGTCATCAAAGTTTTCTATTATGCATGAGTGTACTATGACTATATATACAGGAATGTTCTGCAGAGAAAAGATGGAATTATCAGGACTACGTGGGAATTTACTGAATTTCTATGTAGGCAGTTCTGAATTCTAGTGTGACTGCTGACTCCTTCTGTGGGAATCCATGACCCCAGTCTTCCCAACTGGACTGCTGTCACTGGATTGCCGAAATCTACAGTTGTGCTTCCCCAGACTGCCTCTCAGCCAAGTGAATATTTTATTTTAATTGGCAAAGAGATTGCTATGAACACTTGCCCATATCTTAAAAAAAACCAAAAACAACCAAAAAAAGAGAAAAAAAAAAAAAAGAGGATAAAAAGAGGAAAAAATCCTCCACCAACAAAAAATCCCCCGGTGTCTTGGATGGCATTGAAACAACTTCTGGAAGTAAACAAGTGACACGCAGGAGGTTAGTTCTTCTTCACCTGCAACTTTCTCTGCATATCTTGCAGAGAAACTGATGCTTCAATTTACTGTGCCACCTGGCCTCTTTTACTTTGTGCCTTAAGCAGAAACACTCTGCACTCTCTGGAGCTTTGTTATACCTCATGCTGTACTTTGTGATGCATCAACTCATGGAGAGAAGATAATGGTGCAGAGTTGTTCTATGGGTTCTTTTTTTTTTTTTTTTTCATTCCAGTGGAAATACTTTCATTTAATTTGTGAATGTTTCTGTCACTCCACTTAGAGCAGTGTTCACGTATTCAGTTTTGCACAAAAGGTGGAAACACTACCTGGTTTCTCTTGACAACCTCAGTCCTTGAATTCTGCCTGCTGAAGCAAACCATCAGAGGCTGAATTCCTCTTGCAGCAACAGCTGCAGGAATTAGGAATTTTAGAGGGTCACACTTTATCACGTTCAAGCACAGCATGTCTGGCTTCACTGGAGCTGGACTTTCAGAGATTTAATTGAACTATGTTGCCGTTGGGGTTTTTTTTTACTGCTGCTTGGTCTCACTTTATTGGATATCTTAGCCATCGCTGTTAAAGAGCAACATTAAAGCTGAGCGAAAAACAAAACTGCAGAAGAACAAAATGTTACGGGAGGCAGATATCCACACGTGTCTTATAGAAATAGGACTCAGGTTGCCAGAGGCATTGTTTGTGACTTTATAGCTAAGTTGAGTGCTCTAAACCATGTACAAAACTAAAAGATGACATGATATAATGCAAGATGTAAAGATGTAGACAAGCACAGAGCTGTTTGTCTTGTCCTGAAGCATAAAAGGGACCTGTGGTATTTCTGGAAGGAATCACCTTGGATGAGGGACATACTTAACTAACAGCTTAATCTTCTTATGCTTTCTCAGTTGTCTCTGTTGAAACACAGGTTACATTCTAGATTTATGTTTTAAACAGCTATTTAGAAATGCATTAGAACTTTGAAATTTCTTGAGAAACTATTATGTATGTTTTAGAACAACATCAGCAATACATGCCAGCAATTGTTTTCAAACGGCTATTAAGCAAAACTTCCACACTTGATTACTCTTTTTTTTTTTTTTTTTGGAGCTGACAACACAGCGTTTTTGATGCTGTTGTGAGATGATGATGGCAGAGGTACTTTCAGTGTGGATACGGTGCTGTCCAAAATCCCTAAGGACAGCAAGGAGCAGCTACATGTGTCGTCCCTGTTAGATCTGTTATAATTGATATACCTGTTCTGATGACGTGCAAGTGTGTTTCTGTAGGATCTTAAGTTGTAAGCTATTATGTGTCACTGAAATGATATTGGGCAAGTTTCTTTTCTCCTTGTATTCCACTGAGTGGCAACAAGTCTCTTTAGGGGGAAAGTCATAAAATTGGTGAGTCTTGACAGTCTTGTGCAGCTTTGGGTGATGACATAGGCTATGTTGGGGCAAAAGGCTCAGAATAGAATGAAAGATTAGAAGAGCAGTTGAGGCAGGGAGTGTTTCTTACTGGATCTCTGTAGTTTGCTTGAGACTCACAGCTAAAACAGGTTTTAAAACAGATTTTTCATTGAGCACTGAATTAACATTTTCTGTCACTGTTTCAGACAAACAGAACTTCCTTACAAGTACTTCTAAATAATCTAGAGTTTATTGAGGATGTATCTTCCAAATTCCAAGTGTCTAAGAGCAAAATAAAACATTAATTGTACTAAAATATTTTTAAATTGAAATTCTCTGAAGGCAGAGCCGTTCACATATGTTGAGAATATGGTTGCTGTGCTTTTGTTATCTCTGCATCAGTGGTTATATTTTTTTTCAGTTTGAGTCTGTTAAGATGATGAGGCTGCTGTCTGAATTCTGCATCTAAAGGAAAAGATTGGTTCAGAATGTGAAAATGCAGTTGTTTTCTGCAAAGCTCTCACAACTGGTGTAGTCCAATCAGAATCTGCTTTCACACTGTCTCTGGTGCTGCTGGCAGAAGCTGCCTGCCCTGGGCTCATGTTGTTGATGTTTCTCTTCCACTTCTGAGAGTGTTCATCATATTGACTCGATCAGGCCAAATAAAATGCAAACTGGAAGCAAGAGAAAGATTGGGAAATCAGTTGTGGTGAAAATATGTTTGGGGTTTTTGGGGGGTTGAAGCCTGGAAATTCGGGCAAATAGGTGCTATTGAGAACTTCACTGCCTACCTGGAGGAAAAAATAAAATAAAAACCTATATGGTATTTGCTATTTATGTTGGAAGCAGTTGTTCTTTGCTCATAAAAGGCTCAGTGATCTGATCCAGAAATAGAAACCCTGCTTTGTTGCTTAGAGGCACGAGTTGCGATGAGTAGAAATGAATAGTGAGTAACCCATCAGCTGAGAAATGCCACATACAGGATCCCAACTATTAGAAACCCCAAGAAAATTCATAGGTGTCAAGTTAGATTTGTGAATAATTCATGAATAAAAGTTTCCATGTTACAGGGTAAATCACTCATGAGGTTCTGCTCAGCACCTTCTCACAGTAGTGACTTCTGAGCTTGTGTAGTTGGTGCTTTTTTTATTTGTTCTGTTTTATTTGTTTCAAAACAATATTTTTTGGATAAATTTAGCTGAATACCTGTGCCAGCAATTCGGCTGGCATCCATACTCCTCTGCCAGCATTTCAGAAGGAGCACCTCCATTTACTGAATGGATGACCTAATGGGAAGAAAAAAAGGAATCTAGTTAATGCCAGGATAGCCATTTACATTGCTTCCTCAAAATCCCACTTCCATGTGTACAGAAAGAGCAATGCAAAGCATTTCCAATCGTATTACAAGGAAGGGTTTGCAGAGCAGAATGGTATGGAAAGCTGATCTGGTATGGGGAGCTGGTACAAAGGATTGGGTTTCTAATGCTTCATCATATTTTTCTGTAGACTTTTTCCCCTCTTTGAAAGACATTTCATACTAGTAGAATGAGAATGCCAGTGATTTTATTCATTTTGCCAAGCATGTGATCACCCTTGCTGAAATCGACGATCCAGTGACTTCCAGTTTCATGTTTGCTTTGTTTTTGTGTCACTGCTATAAGCAGAAAGTCTGGCCTTACGGGGCAAGGAAGGCTTCTGAGAAGAGGCAGCAGAACAACTCAGATTCTGGACCTTTTTTGACACGAGTGTATTGGAGTTTATTAAAAAACAATGTGTTTCTTAGAACTGATAGACAAAATGTTCAGGGAATGTCTGGCTCCTGAATTTCTGAAGGCTGCTCCAAAAGTATTGCCACCTGTTTATTTCCATGGAAACTACAACAGCTACAAAGAGCACAATAACAATCTTTGATAGTGCAAATCCTCAGCTACAAAACACTTTTTTTTTTTTTCTTTTTTTCAACGCCACACCGTTAGCTGTGCCTTTTCAGCAGTGATGGACAAGAACTGCATGCCTTGTTTGTAACCATCTGCACCAATGGAGGTGAGCTGCCATCAGCACTGCTGTAATGCACTGCCCAGCACTCACTGTGCTCACATCCACAGCTTGGTCTCCATAAAACATTCAGTAAGCATCAATAAATGTCAGTGGGTGACATTTTTAGAACACGGAGGAATTTGGTTCCACTTTTGTGCTTCGTGTGCATACAGGCAGTCTGCCCCTCTGCTGCCATCTGTCCCAAAGCAGCAAAATGCTGTTCTCCTCCCCCCAAAGCTCTGTCCACAGCTGGAGCACCGCTCCCCACCCCAGGCACAGCTCCCACTGGAGTTCAAGAGTGCTCCCACTCTTGTTGTGCTGGCACAGCAGCTTGGTCAATGCCAGTCCCAGTCCTGCCCTTTTCTCAGGGCTCACCTGGAGGCTGCACAGA
Organism: Perdix hodgsoniae; assembly: GCA_035772895.1. Lineage (NCBI taxonomy): Eukaryota > Metazoa > Chordata > Aves > Galliformes > Phasianidae > Perdix > Perdix hodgsoniae. Next base: position 4,807,486 of record JAPSGF010000017.1, on the reverse strand, counting down.
GCTCAGGGCCATCCGCTATACTTGTCTTCTTGTCCCAGCACAGCAGCTGGTAGGACAGCAGTCCCAGTCCTTCCCGTTTCCTCAGAGCTCGGGAAAGAAGTGATGAGAGCTCTTGGGGAAGGGTGAGGATGGAGGACGGGGAAGAAAGGGGGCAGGGAGCAGCAGCTGGCGCAGGGGCTCTCTGGCGGATGGTGACATTTCAACGCCAGGATGGAAATCGAGAGCCCCTGGTGCGCTGCCGACGGATGTAGCGGCGTCTCCAGGCAGATGCGATTTTGGGGTGCCTGCCCTGCCTCGATGGAGGCGGATCCACCTCCATGGGTTCCTCCTCTAGCGGGATGTCCACCTCCACAGGCTCGACGCTGCTCCCCTGAAGCCGTGGCTTCTTTAGTGGAGGAGGATCCATCCTTCTCCATAAGGGACAACACAGGGTGGATGGGACTTTCAAAATCAGTTCTTTTGGTGCAAGTGTGCCAGCAAGGTGCGAGTCTGTTAAAGGCTGATGTTCTGTTGTCAGGGTCTCCATATATATTATATTTATAGCTTGTCAGGGAGGTGGTTTGAGACATTAGAAAGCCTTGGCAGCGTGACCCTAAGTTTGTCCCATGATGACCAAAACATGGCTTTGTTGGGTGTGGGGATGCTGTTTGTCTGAGAGTAACTGTAGTTTTGAAGGGGGAGGAGGATGCATATGATTTGAAGGATGAATAGAATTGAGACCCATCTCACCAGTAGTAAACAGACACACCAACAAACTTTGAGACACTGTGTGCTACTGAGATCCTACAGTCATTTCCATGACTTGTAGGGTACAGCGAAGCGCATTTGAAATGTCTGCACACCAGTGCACTCGGCAGGAGAAAGTAGCCAGAGCAGCTGGAAGTCTTGGCTCTGTCCCTTGGCTGCAATATCATTGGCATAAGCAAAATGTGTTGGGAAGAGCCCTGTGCCTGTTGTGTCATGATGGACAGTCACTGGCCCTTCATCAGCAACAGGCAGGGCAGTTGTGGGAAAGGAATTTAAGTGTCGTCTACCGTAGGCCACCCTTCCAGGATGATGATACTGATGATTTATTCTTTAAGGGCTTAAGAGGAACCTGTGGATCAGGTGCTCTTGTCCTTATGGTGACTTCAACTTGTCAGACATTAAGTGTGAATACCGCACAGCTGGTATAAAACAGGCTTGGGAGAGTTCTTAAAATGTCTTGATGATAAATTTTTGGTATGGGTGCTAGGGGAACCAATGAAGAATGGTGCTTATGGATATGTGGCTTTTAAACATTGAAGTTTAAGTTTCAAATCCTTGGTGGGAAATTGTCACAAAACTTCAACCCAGGATATTGAAAGAGCAGACCTAAGGCTCCTCAGGGAACCAGGTAGCATGGTCCTCTGGGAAACTGCTGTTGAAGTCTTTGGGGTCCATCAGTGCTGGTCACTTCGAAGTGTCAACTCTGTAGAGTACAGGAAAAGACAATGCCATAATGTTGGAGGTCGTGCATGTGGAACAGAAGGTTAGCTTGTCTGAGCAGGGATCTTGTGCAGCTTGGGGGGAATAAGCGAGTATACAACCACTGGATGTGAGGTTGAGTAACATGAGACAACAGAGGTGTTACTTAACCTTGTAGGAAGAACATTTGTCTGATGAAAGCTTAATTAGAATTGAAGCTTGTCACGTGTGGGGAACTGGAGAAAGGGCTTTTTTTCAAATAAGTTAATGGCAAAAGAAGGAGCAGAGGATGCTCACATCACAAACAAAATGTAACAGAATAGTGGCCATACCACCAATATCTGCCTCTGATGTCATGGGCCAACATAATAAAATAGGAGGCCTTTTGAAGCTGTTCTCATAGCTTGCATTAAATAGGATGAGCTTGAAGTGTGACCCTTGGTTCTGAAATCCTCTCCATCCTCTGTAGCATGTCAGTACTCCAGAATAAGCTGGTGGTTGGATTTTTAACAGATACGAGTCTGTTTGAAGTCCTTATTGAGCTGTGTGGAGATGTAACATAGCTGTAAGTAGTGATGTGACATGTAACCAGAATCAAGAGCACAGGGATCATTTTGTATCCTCTAATTCCTAAAGGAATCTCTAGTACATCCTTCCAGCAAGCACAAGTCATATGGCTGCTGCAAATATTGGTCTGCTTTGAATGAAGATTCAAGTGGTGCATAAAAGCATTCTGCAAATATATATATTTTCTATTACATTAATCAGCCTACAAGACCACTGTGTGTGTGTATGTGTATGTTCCATGTGTTAACAAGGTGAGGCAAAAGCCCCAAAGAAAATAGAATATCAAGTCTATGAATTATTATTTTGAAATTAAACAGTGTCAGCCTTGAAAGTCCTTCTTGTAAATGTAAATAGGACTTGGTTATTGTTATCCCTAATGATTTATTCATCAAGTAGAAAAATATCTGCATTGACAGAGCAAGATAAATCCATGCTTCTTCACAAACATATGCATCAGCACATACTTCAACAAGCCCTATAAAAGCATGCACTCTTCCCTAAGCTTGTCATAAAAGACTAAATTATGCTGCTGCACTGTGTGGTGGGGTAATATATTTGAGTACTTCTCACTTCTGAATACAAACCGCATGTCTGTCCATTAATTAGAGAACTCATTCTGTTGTGTTTGCCTTCAGTAAGGGAGACAGCACTCGCTGGGCACTCGGAAGAGGAAGGATAACTTGATTTCTGGACACACTTTTCCCATCTGCTTTCCATTTTGGCACATTCATGGGTTGGAGTGGGTAGGGGCAAATCCCCAGTGAAGCTGAAGTATCAGGATGATAAAACGTGAGGGAAGTGTCTCCACTGATGTGTTAAAGGAAAGGAAATCCTGAATTTTGTGGGTTGGATGTGGCTTTTGGACCCCTAACTCATTTAAAGCTTGGATTTCAAACAAATTCTCCTCAAGAAGCCACAAGTCTGCTCTGATTCTCAGTAGCTGAATCACATTTATTTTTCTTCTTCTTCATTTTTGAGGTATTTTTTCTTTTTTCCCCTGTATAATAACTCTCCAAGATGTTATGTTTGGAGTTCTCAAGGTTGATAGCTAATTACATGGGCTTAGAAGAGTTTCAGTAAAAGGTGTTATTCTGCAAGTGTTCAGTATAAGATTTCTTGGACTTTTTGCTCTGGAAGGTTTTAAAGGCTAGCTGGTTCTAAAAAGAAAATACTGATCTAATTAGTTGCTTATCTAATATTTTAGGTTGATTTCTATATTTATTTGAAATTTAAAAGAAATCTCACATTAAATTTTAAACTACTAGGACTTAAGTTGACCTTAATATTTCCCTCTTCTTTGCTTTGATATATATATTTATTTCCCCAGCCATTGCTTTGATGTATATAGATTATTAGGAAACTCTTGACTTTTACAGAGCTTGTGGGGAGGCGTCTGCATGGGGTTGCAATATGATTTATTGCATTGCTTCACTCCTGCATCAGCTGTTTGAGGTGCTCCTGGTCCTGTTCTGAGAGTCTTGGAGGCAAAACCATATTGTGGTACTTGGCCACCGTGGCTACTTCATCATCATGAGCAAAGTAAGTGTTATGGCACAGATACTTGCTGACTCCTGTAATTAAACAGCTGTGGTATGAGGAGTGAATCCAAGAAATCCAAGCCCTGCCACTGCTGCCACCTTTGACCAAGGTGCCTTGGTTCTGTTGTCACCCCAGAATAGAACAGAATGGTTCAGTTAGAAGGAACCTACAAAACTCGAGTCCAGCTGCCTGGCCTCTTTAGGGATAAAGCAAATTGATGAGGGCATTGAAGTGTCTCTTCAATACTAACATGCCTAGGGCTCAGCATCCTTGTAGGAAGCTTGTTCTAGTGTTTGGCCATATAAGGAAATTTTTCCTTATATCAGCTTTGTGTACAGAAAAGTGTGCATTATAGAATACTGTTCGAGAACTTGTTAGGGATAGTAGCTGGGAACAGGAAAATATGACATCAAATGTGTAGCTTCAATATTTTCTATGATTTATGGGGGAACATTCACTTGTGGGAAGTGTGGGTGATTTCGGCAGAGGCCTTTGCTAACTGCCTTGGAGACTGGGTGGCTAGGCCTGCTTTTTCCTTCTCTTGTCATTCCCATGTCCTGCTGCATGTAATTCTTGCAAACACCATGCTGAGGAAGGAAAACGGTGTTTTAATGAGTTATCTTTTCTGTGAAAATCTGTTTTCATGTTAGATATGGTTGGAAAATCAGCTCGCTGTAATACATTGATTCAGAAGGACAAGAAAAACTGTGTAATACGTTCTCAATGTTCATATTTGCATAATATATGGAATGTATAATCTTTCTTTCAGTGTCCTCCCAATTTCTTAGGTCTTTGAGGCCAGCTTTTCTTTATGCTTTGGTGACTTCCATTGCTAAAATTGAGACAACACTTCTGGTAAAGATTTAGAAAGCCTTCAAAGCCTTTCTAAGGCTTGTACCTTGAGTATAGAGCATCTTAGACATCCAAGTAGTAAGAATAGCGTCTTCAAGAGATTGATGAGTAATTAAAGTTCACACCTTTTCAGAGCTGCAAATGTGTAGCTACAAGCATGCTTACAATTGCCATACAATTGTGTGGTTGAATATGTGAAATCATGTCATGCAGCACATGTATGGGTTGTGAATGCAGCAATGGAGATGTACCAGGCTTTTGAAAATAATTCTTGTTCTGCTTCATGTGATTTCAAGGTGTCTGGAGTTGTAGGCAGTGTGAATGCCATATTTAAAGTGTTCTGCTTTCACTGACATTGTCGGAGTTTGGTACACATCCTTAGTTGTGAGTACTTTTATGGCATTGGTGTCAAAATACATGGAAACATCTATGCTGGGGCTCAGTGCCAAACATCAATATGGCAATTCAGCCATTCACAATTTATTTTGTGTCTCTCAAAACCAACAAAGAGTATCTGTGTGGTACTATCTCGAGTTTTGGATGCTTCTTGATATTTAATTTCCAGCATCACTGCATATGACTTAGAGTCATTTGTTTTTTTCCTGAATAGAAAGAAAATCTGCTTTCGTATTGAGCCATAATGGAAATGCTAGGGGAAAAATAAGTGTGCTCATGGCCAAGAGAATTCTAGTAAGATTAGCAGTATATATACCTTTCAGCTCTTAAAAACTGTTTGATGGGCAAATTGTTGCACACTGAGGCTAGGCGGTTCTGTGACTGGGAAGAAATCAGTTTCCACTGTTCTACCAAATTAGCACCCTGGATGGAGGCTGTGTGAATGCAGAATAGAAATGGAGCAAATGATCTCAGTTCTTGTTAATTCCTTTATGCTTTATTGTAAATACAACAACTAAAATCTTGAGCTGTTTAAGATAAAAATGTTCTGGTACCAGATGCAATACTTTAGGAGGAAATTAAAAATAAAAATTAATTCAGAAAGATCTCTTGGAGGAAAGGTTACACTCAGTGTGTGGTACCTACAGTACTGTAAATTCAAAATTTCATTAAGTTATCTATGTTGAAAATGTAAACCTGCAACCTGTTACCAGTTTTAGTGGAATATGTTGAGCCTTTGCCTTACTAGGGTGAAACATAGTTGTGTGTCCTCAAAGCAGAAGCTGCAAGTGGTATGCGTTCAAAATGGAAAGATGTGTTTTAAATGAACTGTCTGTAGGTTTGGAGATTGGATTCTTCCTTATAGTATAAGGAGATAAAAAAGCAAAGAAAATAGTCAGGTAGGAGGACTGCCTGAATTCCATTCCTCTGGGGGCTCACATCATGGTGCTCTGAATACCAAAAGTAAGAGTGAAGACTAAACAAATGGAAAGAAGCTTTGTTTTTTGTTTTTGTTTTTAATGTAGTTTTTATGTTTATATCACAAACAGCAGCTGTCTGTTTTGGGTACTTTTCTTCCCCAGCTGCTGAAAATGATATGGATATAGAGCCAATCTGAGCACGGACTGTGCTGTAAGCTGTTATCATTTTTACTGTTTTTCTAGACAAGGTTTTTTTTTTTAATGTAGTATATTCTCTATTCCCTTCAGTTCAGAGCTGAGAAGGGAACAGCTCTGTGCAAGTGACAATACTGGGCTCTTTATGTTTGGTTACAGTACCTCCATGTTGTCGTGTATCACTGGCTCAAAGATGGTAAACTTCAGGCAATATCCCACTGCCTAATATTTGTATTGGGCTCTGCATTCCAGTGCATCTCATTGCTTTATCAAATAACTACAGAAGGCAGTCTAAATGCTCTTAAAAAATAAAAAATAATTGTGTAATCTTGATAGCTTGAGAAATGCACAGGCTATCCAAACACAATACCATTGCTCTCGAAAAACTGATTATCCTGATGATCCGATAGGCTACCTGTATGTACACTCACATTTAAAGGAAAATCTTATGGGTTTCATGAGGTTGCTCACCACACTGACTTTTATAGATCAGTGCTCCTTGTGAATGGCAGACGTGTGCAAGCTAAGCAGGTTATTTCAACCTGCTTCCATAGCATCCATAGAACCTCTGAAGTAGAGACGCTGTTGCATAGCTGTCATAAATGTTGAGCTTATTTCAACAATTGTTTCCCAGGAGTATAAATTTCCTAATTTATTCTGTAAATCTTCACCTATAGGTAGATTGCCATTCCAGTAGCTGAGGACAGAATAATGCATGCTGACCCTGCTGTAGCATACATGGATTTATGCTGCTTGTAGTCAAAATGAAAGTAGCCTCTAGAAAGGGAAGAAGCTGTAAGATCCCTATATTTTTATTGGCATGTGTTTGCCTAAGTAACTGCCTACATAATTAGGTAATGCTAATAATTAAGTAATGCTAATAAATACAAGTTTAAAAATGATACATTTTATGTTGTACATGATCACCAGAGGAAAAAACCTTACGTATGCATTTTGAGACATTTCTTATTTCTGAAAAAGAGCAAGATGTAGATGCTAGAGAAATCTCCATTCCAAAATCTCTGCCAGGGCGTTGACTCTTGGAGCTTCCTACAGCACAACTTTTGCTGCAATAATAGAATTCGATATATTAAGTCAGGAGGAACAGAAATACAATTCCAGAGTACATTTCTGTAATAGAGATTAATGGGAAAACTGAGAGCCTGGAAGCCCAATTGTGTCCACATACTTGGAATGCTAGTTTGTTTGCATGAATTTGTGAAAATTCTACTTAGCTCACTGTAAGTCCTACAAAAGTTGCTCGTTTGTTTGCAAGGCCACGAGGAGCAATTATTTTTCAAAGATAGTTAATCCTACTCAGTAAAATGCTTGTTAATAATTTGGCACTGATCCTGATCGTGCTGAGTTCAGGAGGAGCTTTATTTGTTTGCTTCATTAGAGTGGTATCAAAACCCGAGGAAACTGCTCAAGTATGTTTTAATTTGAGTTCTTTCTACCTAAAGTGTTTACAACCTGTTTCAACAGCATGCTTTTGCAATAGTAAGGGTGAGCTTTGCCTATGGAAAAATCTGTATCCTTTTGAACTCCTGCCAGTACTGAAAACTTCCTTCATGTTCTAAAAGTGTGACTGAATTTTTCATTTTAACTCTTGGCCATCTTAAATGCTCTGCTGTAATTGCCAAACACTCCATCTCAATACTTCATGTTGTTTCAAGGCTGTCTCGCACAGAGTTTTAGCTTTTCTATTTTCTGTTTCAGTTGAAGAACTAAGAAGGGTTATGTATAGGAAATCATGCTACCATTTGTCCATTTGGAGTAAGTTTATTCAACCGTTGCTACATTTGGTGGCATCTTTGAAGACTGAAGGTATTAACTGAGAGAGACTGTTAGGGCTATCATGAAATAAAGCAAGTAATTCATAGAATCATAAAAACATTTAGATTGGAAAAGACCTCTAAGAACATCTAGTCCAACCATCCGCCTACCTCCAATGTTGCCTACTGAACCATGTTCCTTAATATCACATCTACAAGTTTCTTGAACACCTCCAGGAATGGTGACTGCACCATCTCCCTGGCCAGCCTGTGCCAGTGCAGCACCACTCTCAGAGAAGAAGCTTTTCCTAATATCCAATGTGGCCATCACCTTTCATCCTACTGGTGTTACATGGGAGAAGAAGCCAACCTCACTTTGCTACAGCCTCCTTTCAGGTAGTTGTAGAGAGGGATAAGGTCTCCCCAAAGGCTTCTCTTCTTCAGACTGAACAATCCCATTTCTCAAGCTGCTTCCAGTCTCCAGTCCCCTCACCAGCTTCACTGTGCTTCTCTGGACACACTTCAGTTTCTTTCTTGTAGAGAGGGGCCCAACACTGAACACAGTACTCAAGATGTGGGCTCACCAGAGCTGAGTACAGGGAGATGATCACCCTCCTAGTTCTGATGGCTACTCTATTTCTGATACAGGCCAGGATGCCATTGGCCTTCTTGGCCACCTGTGCACACTGCTGGCTCATGTTCAGCTGAGAATCGACCAACATCCACAGGTCCTTTTCCTCTGCACAGTCTTCCAACCTCTCTGCCCCAAGTCTGTAGCATGGGGTTGTTGTGACTGAAGTGCAGAACTTGGCACTTGGTCTTGTTGAACTTCATCCCACTGGCTTCAGCCCAGTGATCAGCCTGTCCAGATCCCTCTGTAAGGCCTTCATACCCTCAGACAGATAAACACTTCTTCCCAACTTGGTGTCATCTGCAAACTTGAGTGAGGGTGCACTCAATTCTCTCATCCAGGTCATCAATAAAGATATTAAACAGGACAGGCCCCAGTACTGATTCCTGGGGAGAACAACCAGTGCCTGGTCACCAGTTGGATTTAACTATGTTCCCCACCTCTCTCAGGGCCTAGTGTCCAGCCAGTTCTTTACCCAGCAAAGAGGATACTGGTGCCAGCGATGGGCTGCCATTATCCTCTGTGGTCAGGTACCCATCTGCATCCAGTAAATGATGGAGATGCTCATTAGCCCTTCCCCAGGAATAGAGAACTCTACCATTGCATGGTCACTCTGCATAAGACAGCTCCTGACCTCCACATCTCCCATCAGTTCTTCTCTGTTTGTGAACACCAGGTTTAGCAGTGCACCTTCCCTGGTGGGCTCTCTGACCAGCTGTGACAGGAGGTTGTCTGCCACACATTCTGGAAACCTCCTAGACTGCTTACTCTGCGCAGTGTTAGATTTCCAATATTTATCAGGGGAAGTTAAAGTCCCCCATGAGGACAAGGGCTGGCAATCACACAACTTCTGCCAACTGTTGGCTGTTTCTTCATCCTGGTTAGGCAGTCTTTAACAGACCCCCACCTGGATGTTCACCCTGTTGGTCTTCCCCCGGATCCTTACCCACTCAATCTTATCTTTGCCAGCTCTTTGAAGATAAAAATAGCATTCCACTTTAAAAAAATAATTTAAAAAAAAAAAGCCTATTAAGAATAATTTTGAGGTCTAGTATAGACATTTGAAATTGGGGTAGAAAGATAATTTCAGAATAAGGTAATGTGAGATTCTGAGTTTATTTAAATCTCCTGGCTGCAGGAAATGAGGACTGATGAGTCATCTAGAATTAGAATATCAGTAATTAGATTCTTTTTCAGGTACAAAAATCTACACTTCAGATAATCTAACTGATTACTTCGCACTAGCCTTATTTTTTTTTTTTTTAATTATCTTATCTATTTATTTATTTATTTTTGGAGTTGGGGTTATTTTTTTTCTTTTTTTTGATTCTTGGTCAAACAACCAATTTGGCTTTGGTAACAAACAAGAAAACTTTATGATGCCCTGAGGAATTTTTTAGGGGAAGTACTGGATTTGCTGTGTTTTTTCACAGCTGCTTAATTGGCTACTGAAGAAAAGAGCCAGGAGTCTCCTTCTTTAACAAAAAGAAAAAAGGATGATCCTAGAAAGCTTGGAGGTAAAACGATTGAAACAATAACAAATAGATGAATCCACTTAGGTGAATCCAGCATGAAAGACTAACCAGCAGAGCACTACGGCGTTCTAATTTACAGAATTTTTTTCAATGCCAGTGTAATAATGGATTAAAAACTGGATTTACGAGGGATTTCAAAGCTTTTGAAATACCTCCTGAGAGTTTATTAAATAAAGTAATTCTCAGGGGAGGGTCAAAATTCTGCTTGGGATTTGAAGTCTACTGAAGATAGAAAATAGTCAAATGTGGCAGAAGGTTAACAAAGGACTGCCCAAATGACTTTCCTAATAGTGTATTAAATTGCATTCTTAGGAGGAAATGAACAATTAAATAAGTAGCACGGCACTGACTGCAAAATTTGTTGAGAACTGTGAAGAGCTTTAGTTAAATGAAGCGCTGGCATACTTGGGGTTGTTTAGAGGCTCTTAGGATTTCTCAGTAATGTTATGAACTGTTTACACTGCATTCTGAACATCTCTGTGTAAATCTTAACCCTTCTGTCACTTCTAGCTCCATGTATTTAACCAAAGTGCCAGGACCTGGTGCAGTGTTTGTTCTGTAGTTGCTAAATAATACTCTTCATTTAAGTAAAGCCCTCATGGTGTCAATTCATAGCCACACTAACCAGTTATTTTGGTGTGGCAGGTACTACATTTGAGTTACCCTCTGGAGAAAAAGGTAGATTTAGGTTATGTCAAAGAACTCAACAGGTGAAATATTGGAAGTTCCCACCCAAAAAGTGGTATCAGCTCAGCCTGTATCAACCGTGGAGCTTGGAATGGCTGTTGCACACCCATGTTTCTCAGCAGGAAAGAGCATGGCCAGAAAATGTGATTCAGTTAATGCTATTAATTTCTAATAAAAAATCTAACATTGTGTGCATAACACTATTAGGTTCTAAATGAACTGCAGTCCACGGGACATAAATGTATACACACTTTTGGGCAATTTAGTAAAAATAAATAGACTCACACGGACATCCAACTGCGCTCAAAAAACCACATGTGAATAATAGCCTCTGTGGATGTTAATAATCTTCTTGCTGCTTACTATCAAAATGACCATGAAGTGAGTCGTGACAAACTATTGCAAAGTATTCACACTGAGTGCATTGAGCATATTTGTTTGACTAAAACACAGGGGCTCAAAGGCAACTGCTTTTAAGCTACTCAAAGAAAAGCTTTGTTATTGAGTACAGCTGTCAAGTTGAGTAAAAATGTTTGTCAATATTCAGTAACTATTAGGTGTTTACTGAGGCTTCTGTGTAGTGATGGATCCAGTTCAGTAACTGTTAATTGGAACTGCATGGTTTGGGATTTTTTATGAGCACAAATATTGTCTCGTGCCCTGAGCCAGCCACCAAATTCTTGTTACTGAGAAATATCTTCTGTTTGGATTGAATTAGTATTTTACTGTGCAAAGTTTGTACCTTCTCTGAATGGTAGTGTTAGCCAGGGTTGGCAACTGAGCTGCTTCAAGGTGGTATTTCATTTTCTCTTCCTGTAGTATAAGTCAGTAATGTTCAGCTAGAAAATGACCACCCTAAGAGGACAACATGCTTGGAAATGAGGATGCTGACAGTGACTCTTCTGGTTAGGTTGCTGTAATTGCAACAGGAGTTATGACAGGCAAACAAACACTGCCCATTTAGAAGAAAAATCTGGTTTAATTTAGTTCCCATGGGAATGAGCAAACCACAGTGATCACAACTGGTAAAGGTGTGGGCTGAAATGACTGAGGCTCCTTTCTGCTGTGCCAATACGCCTCCACAGTGGCCTGCATGAACCTCTGCTTTTGCAGTTTTGAGCTGCTCCTTTTGAGAAATTCTTGCTCTGCCATACAGTGCGGTGACTTGTGAGATGGGCTTAATTATTTTCTGAGTTCACTCTGCCAAACTCCATCCTTGGCTATATTGCAGTAAACCCAGAATAGCATCACTGACTTAACAGCAATTAACACTTTCTGTTGAAACCAAGCTCAGAGGAGTTGGGAATTCGTTACAAAAATATCTCACCATCCAACCTTTGACATATTCTGAGTTTAGAGTTGTGGTGCTGATTTCTTAAGTGTGCAAATAAGTGGCCATATGGTTGGAACTCTGTTATGTAAAAACAAACTCTTAAGAAACAATTCCTTTTCAGACATTGTTTGCTGCAGTTGGCTTTTGGCATTGCATTTAATATGTGTTTTCTGTCACAAATACGGAAGGTAATAATCTCTCCGCAGTTGCCTAGTGAATGTTACATAGACAAGACATATGGAAGTTTTACACGAGTTGCAGAGGCTGTAAAAGTTGGCTGGCAATGGAGCTGCATGCCTACTAATGAGATATTTGGTTCTGGCTGGCATATAAAACACTTCTTATGCTTTGGAATTACATAATAAATTATTTGGCCATTTGTCTTTAATGATTAAGCAAAGAAAGAATCCAAGTGTATTGAAAATAAGACTGTGCTTGGATTACTTGGAGTCTAGTACTTTCTAGTAAACTAATATTTTTGCCAAAATATTTCTGGTAGCCCTTATGCCAATTCCAAAGGTGCTTCCAGAGTGCCTTTCAGAAAACACATTTTGATTCAGCTCTCGGAGTCCAACTTGCACAGCAATTTAGATTTTTTATTAATTGCAACAGCAAGGGCATAGACGTGGTTTCTTAACTTGTGAAAGCCAGGGGTCTATGAACACATGTGCCGCAGATGACTTTCTCATGGGGCACTGGAAACAGGCAGTAGGTTTTGTATGATGCAGAGTTAGGTGCCGTGGAGCACCTGAGAACCCTGAGCTCCAGCGGGGTAACTGTCTGGTGGTATTCAATCTCAGTGCCTTTAGGGGAGCCAAATTGAAGTCAACTAAACCAGGCCCTCCTGTGAACCTCGAGCCATACAACCGCACACCTCTCAAATGAGGCTGCATCTAACAGATGGCCTTGAAGTATGCGGCATAGCGGAGTTTGTAGTCACCTTTTAGGTGTGTATAGAGGAGAGAAAAAATGTGCTCAGAAACAAACCAGAAATGGGAAGCGCTCTCAGTGCAAAATAAAAGTAGAGAACAAAAGGGTATTCTAAAAAGGGGCTGTTGTTTTTAAGTGACTTTGACTGGTCCGACACCGTATCTGAACAGTGCAGGATAGTTGATCTGGGAGGGTAATCGTGAGTTGTTATTTCATGTTTGTTGACTGTTACATGTATATCAAACATTCATCCAAAACAGCTTTCAAAGCCAGAAGGAAATTATATTCCTGGTTTTGTGCACTCCACGTATGTTCAGGCATATCGAAGCCTGTTCCTGTTGGCTGCTCCAATCCAGAGGGGCAGCAGAGCTGTCCTTTGCCTTGCTGCCCTCTGCCTCCAGGAAGAGCTGATGTTGCAGTAGCTGTAACGTACTGATTTAATTCTTTAATGACTTGTAATCAACAACCGAAAACATGCTTTCCTTGAGTCTTGGTTGGAGAGACCTTTATTTTTAGCCATTGAGCTTTAATGAGATAGGGAATTTTATTTTTAAAATACATTCTGTGTTTGTAAGCAAAGCTGTGAAGCACACATAATAAATAGCAATTACTTGTTCAGAAAAATCTTTACTGACTACCTTTAAACTCATTTGTTGTTGGCATTTCCTCACGAGAGCGTTCTTTAGCGCCTATTTGTAAATTATGCTCATTATACAAGTAGTTGTATGCCTGGAACTTAAAAAAAAAATAAAATAAAAAAAATGGTCAGTGCATTTTCAGAGTGGATCCAGGGGCTCTGTACTGAAATGCTGCCTTTTCCCTGAGTGAGAGACGCATTTGGCAGCAGCCAATTGGCCACAGGTTAAATCAGGTGAAGAAGATATTTAGTATTCTGCTGAACTCTGAGCCTTCTTGGAACTACATTTGCAAGAGGCTTTGAGGCTTACTAATGTCCCTACAACTCATTTCTGTGGGCCTGTCTTTCAAGGCTCAGCTGTAATAAAGCTCTTGAGTGTTGAGAACAAGATTTGCAGTGTCTTTAAGCAAAGATATTATGCTGAATTATGGCCATTCCCTGTATTTTGCTTATTTGCCCATTTAATAACCTATACTTTATTAAGTGTTTCAATCAGTTCTCTACGTTTCACCAAAGTGTTAAGTTAGTAATTGATAGGATAAATAGTAATCAAACGACTGGAATTGAAAACCAACAATACCTCTTCACGGTGTTAGTGTGTATTTTCACGCGTTTTAAAAAATGATGATGCAAACAAGAAGGTATAATTAAAATTAGAGAGGGTTCTGATCTGTTGACTGTAGAGGTACATGTTCATTATTACGAGATTCATTTAGCTGATAAGCTGGAGTAACTTCATTGCTAACAGGCCCTTTTTTTTTTTTGTAGCGCTGCAAAGCAGTTTATACCGTATTTATAAATAATGGAATAAGGACAGTCTCAAAGTATGCTACAGCAGTGACCTTAGCAACAATGAATGCAAGCAGTGAATCCATTAAAAAGTTTTTCACTGTTGAGATTTATAGAATTGTTTGTGATTCCACAGCACACACTGCTGTTTGCTTCTCAGGAGCAGGCTGATGGCTGTGACAATCAGTCTTTCAATAAAGAAACATTTACGAAACATGGAAAGAAAATTCTAAAAATGACTGCGGAGCATTTGTAAGATAGCTGTAACCCTCCAGCAACGGCTTTCGTCTGAGATCTGATACCGAGGATTTTTGCTTTGTAAATCAAAATTTGAGTTTGGCGTTGGAGGGGAAGAGGTGATTGGACCACAGATGCTATTCCAGCAAACACCAGCTGCAGGTATTCTTCTCCTGACTGATGGTGGAGGCAACTGCTTGTGAGGCTCGAGTGGAAAGCAACAGCTCTAGACAGCACCTTGCACCTTCAAGTGAGAAATGTAATCACGAGTCTTCGTGATAAGCTGTATCATCCCTATTACGGACCAGGGCTGTTAGATGTCAGTGCTTTCAGGACTCATCTTATGGAGGTTTAGATGGAAGTTTTTTGGTATGGGAATTGTAGTTAAGTGCCACTGCTGTGTTCGTGCTCCATACAGATGCTAATTGACCTCTAAGTGCTGATTTTACACTGAATCTAGCAGTAGTTTGGGTGCAGGTATGCTTGTATTGAGTACAGAGCTGGTAGGGACCACTCTGGGCTGGAGGTGAGGCCAGAAATTGCTCTGCTAATGTGAGATTCTGTTACCACTCCAACTGCTTCTATTCCTGTCTGTTTTTGTAAAAGTTGTGCCTCCACATTACAGTTTAATTTTCTTCAGGCCAGTGAAAGAAATCCCTATTTGTCAGTGAGGAAATGACGCAGTCAGAACCTGAGTCCTGCATGCTGTCTCTTCATTGCAAATACGTCAATCTCTGTCGATGGCTGTCCTTGGTAAATGTCATACAATTATATGAACAAGAGCTACAGACATGCATTATGTTAGAAAAACAACGGAGCAGTGAGAAATGTACTTCCAATTGATTTAAATATTTTTGTAAGGCTAAAGGAGCATTCATTTAACAGTTAGGGGCCCTTCCTAAACATGAAGTGGAAAAAAAAAAGCATATAGAAGAAAAACGTTCCCTAGTTCTGAGTATTGTCCTGTAATGATTTGGTTTTGTTTAAAACAGAAGAACTGCAAACATCCCCTTTCCCAGAAAAATTACGAAGGGTGCAACCCAGGCTCTCGCTTATTTGCTACGCATCTACCGCTTCAGAAGGGTCAGCGCCACAATCTTCGCTTCCTTTAAATTAGTACAGCAAATATTTGCAGTCCGTAAAGCAATATGTAATCAGTCTTGTTTCCAGAGAAGATTCATCTTATGAAAAAACCCAGCAACATCATTCTTTTCGTGACATAAATTTCCAGAAGAAAACGTCTTTACAAATAAAGGCTGTCTCTTTAAAAAATATTTTCCTATTATACAACAGTTTCCCAAGTGAATGAATTGTCCTCATGAATTACATGGGACTGAACTTGCAGTTTATATTCCTATTTATCTGTGAATCAAGCTCTTTTTATTCCATGGCAGATTAATTCAGCGCGGCCCACATTTGAGAGAGAAAACGCGCAGGTCTGATTTTGTCCAAATATTTGAAAAAGGGATAGCAGCTCTGAGATACGCCTTATTTGATTCTGAATTTGTACAAGCACTGCTCTCTGTGGTTCATCAGTCCGAAGAGATTTCTGAGCCTTCTTCAGCTGCTATACGTGACTATCAAGGGCAGGGATAGAAAAATGTGGAAAGTACGAAGCAGATGGGTGATAGTAACTTTTTGTAAAATAAGAACAAACTATGAATTTCATGGTTTTAACTTAAAGAAATTATATGGAAATACTTTTTTTTCTTTTTTTCCTTTTTCATCCTCAGTGTTGGTGCTCTTCAAAGCCTGTTCTATGGCATTCAGGCTGACTAGCAGTGTTATGAACATGCCTTGCCAAAAGCTGTGCAAGTGTATGATGCTGGAGAGCCTTACTGAGAGAGATGAGCTTCCTTAGCTGGCTCCTGTTAGATGCCTCCTGTTACATCTGTCCCATAAAAATGCCACTGCTTGTGGACTTCCAAGTCATTTCATGAGATAATGAGCTGGCTTTGACCCTAATCCACTGTGACTGAGGTACTGGGAAAGAATATTGTTGGAAAGTCGCACCTCAGCAGTCTGTTGGAATACTTTCAAGAAGTAAAAAAATTGTTAAAATGACTTTCAAATGCAGAGAGAGGAGTTCCAGAAAGTGTTTTGAGGGGACTCTTCCAAGAGGTAAGGCTGCAGTGGAAGAAACAATGTGCTCCAGTGGTACACAGGTGATAAGCAAAGACTACAAGCAAACTCATTTCCTCAGTAGAGTTTACCAGGGGCACCCCCTCGGGTCTGTGCCCCGTGACATAATAACCTTGAAAGGATGGTGAGAAATCTCACCTGTGACTGTAATGAAGATTATTCTCAATAACTTTGTTCGCCTTAACCATAAACTGCCCTTCATCTTGGTATCCACCCACAAAGACTACGTGGCAGGGTGTCTTCATGTGCGTGCATATTAGGGATTCATAGTAGCAGACTTTTCTTCTCATGTCTCTGCTGAAAACCACGGAGATGTGCAGTCATTCACTAATGTGTATAGTTTAAAATGAGTGATGTGGATTGCTTCTACTGTTTTAATAAGCATCATTCTCAGAGCATTTTGGTTTTGTAAGATGTGAAGTTACCAGAACTCTCTTGGTCCTGTAATTCAGCTGCAGAAGTGCTATGAAACTACAGAGACTGGAGTCAGGACAGAACTCCATGTGTTTCCAGGTCAGGGTGTTTTTATGGTCTAGGTTGGTGGTGGCAGCTGGGGAGGTGCACCCTGGTTGGCTGGCAGCAGTTGGTGGCAGCTTTAGTTTGGCATCAAACTATAGGAACAATTGATACAGTCCAAGGTAGGACCACCATCAAGAGGGGTAGAGGCAGGCTGGAATCATAGAATGGCCTGGGTTGAAAAGGTCCACAATGATCATCTAGTTTCAACCCCTCTGCTCTGGTGCAGGGTTGCCAACCACCAGACCAGGCTGCCCAGAGCCACATCCAGCCTGGCCTTGAATGTCTCCAGGGATGGGGCATCATAAAATTGGACATGGACTAGTCAGGTAGAGAGCAGCCTGAATATTAGCTAGCGGTGTGCTCTGACTGCTAGTGGTATCCTGAGCTGTATTAGCAGGGACATAGCCAGCAGACAAATAGAAACAGTCCATCCTTGTTTGCCACTCATTAGATCGCATTTGTGTATTTTGCCCAATTTTGGGTGCTCCAACATCACTGATGAAAGGGAGGAAGGAAAGTAAAGGCCATTGAGTGGTCAGAACTGGAGCCAGCACCTTCGGAGAAGAGGCTGAGGAGTGATGAGATTGTTCAGGCTGGGGCAGGAAGGATTTTGGGGATCCTGAGAGCAACAACTCAGTGCCTGCAGGATGGGGTAGGCTCATTACTGTACTGAGTGTCTGGAGGGTGGGAGACAAGGAGTATAGGCTGAAATGAGAGGTTATAGGGGTGACAAGAAAAGCCATGAGAGCAGCCAGGTACTGGAGCAAGCTACCCAGAGGGACTGGATCATCTAGGAGGCTTTACAGAGTCAGTGGGGAAAAGAGATGACCCTGCTCTGAGCGCGGAATTGGACTAGATATGACCTAAGGCCCCTTCCACTGAAAATATTGCAGCTTGCTTTGTTCCATGCTAACAGGATCAGATGCCAGGCTCTTCCTTTTCGAGGGCAGAGTTGTTCTCTGGAAACCAGCAGCATTGTGTTCGAAAAAAATTACCTCTGCTGTGATGGAGCTGCTGGAAAGCAGATTGATGTACTAAGAGAAGGAGTTTGCTGTTTAAAAAAAGTTCTGTACTTGATTTGGGTTCTCAGGGTTTAAGAAGGCTCTTTTTGCAGTTGAGCATTTTGACAGTTTTCTTTTCAAGTTTACATTCAGTCTTTAATGGTTGCTGTAATTTTACTTTTAAACAGCACAGTTCTTCAAAGGCAGCAGTGAAAGAGCATCAGCTGAGGTCTGTCTGGTGATCGTGAGGGGTTCTCAGAGGCTCATTTCTTCAGCTGTCATTTGTCAGAACACACTCATGTAATCTTAATGAACAATGTGCAAAGCCATTAAAAACTCAATTACTGCTTTCTTTTTACTGCAGACGTGAGAAAATGCAATCATAAAGTGCTGATGTGTAAACACAATAGCCACCATCTGCTACAGAGCAGCATTTCAGTTCAAAAAGAGGGTATATGTTGCAGATGCATCAATAATAGGAAGCTTATCAAGGCATCATTATGCACCAAGCAGGGGAAAAATTGAAATTTATGGCCAGCTAGAGAGCACTTCATGGTTTAATTCCCCAATTTTCAGTGGTATGTTTAATAACTGTAAGAGAGTGCCTTTTTATGTTCACTGTCATTCAAATGGATTTTTAAAAATGAATTTATTTACCATCTTTCTTTTCTCCGTGCTTTTGACTGATCTGAACACAGCACATTCAGTTTTAGTTACTCAGGAAGGTGGCAAAGCCAGCAAGATACTAATTAATGTAACCTGTTGGTTCAAGAGCACTAAAGTTAATTGACCTGATATTCAGCCGCTTTAATGAGCATGTGCTTCTGTGTCCAATAAAAATAGAAATACCCAACAACTTTCACACAGAAGAGATCATTTATTCTCTCCAAACTTTCTTTTCCCATTTCAGTGTCTATCTGATGACATTTGAACTTTCCAGATGGAGGTAAACAAAGCAGCACTCAATGTTTTTTTCTGTTGTCATTACTGTTCAAAGTCAGTCTAAATCGGAGTTTCTTCAAGGAATCTTTCATTTTATACAAATTCATGCCAGGAGAAATTTAAGTAGGTTTTCAGTCATTCATTGATCAATAATTTCCGTTTGTGACATGTTAATGCATTCCCTAGGGCTTTATATGAGTGAGAAATGTGACAAATGGTTTGTTGGTGCCAGACCTGCTTGTACCTCTTTTATTTGCACGTACAGGCCTATAAATCCAAAAGAAGTCCCATCAGCTTCAATTCCGTGCTCATGCTAAAGAAGGCTGTCAGACTCTGAATCACAATGTGTCAGTTTTTATTACGGCTAATAAGGCAAAATACGCTTGTCCTTAAAAGGCTGTTTTGAACTTTATGTATTTATTTATTTATTGCTGCTGAGAGCAGTTGTGGTGATCTCAGAGCTACTGGTAAGCAATGTGTACTGCCCAGAAAAGCTTCACTGGCACGAACACATAGTCAGTGCATCCCAGCTGTTGGTCCAGGAGCACACAGAGCAACCTTTGGAAGGTTCTTGAGGGTAAAGGATGGGATTTGCATTCACGTTCACAGTGCAAAAAGGAAAATGAGAATCAGAATCACATACATGGAGGGCAGTTTTTGGTACGGGGTATAAGTGATTCACAACAATGAGATTTTGTGAGATAGATGTTTTTGTCCCCTCTATCAGTTATGGCATGGGTGAAGCTTTAGTTCAATAATATCCCCTCCTAAGGGCAGGCTTGGTGTGTTGTGCACCAACCTGACCTGGGACGAAAAGGGCTTCTTGTGGCAGCTGCCATCTGAGGTCTCTGTGGAAGTAAGGGCAGATAAACCAAATGGCACAGTTAAGGACGGGTGCACTTTTCTGCAGCAGGGCCAGCACTGGAAGTGGAAATATTTTATCTCTGTCACTGTCATGTAAGACAATACCTCTCCTCAGGACTTTATTGGAGACTGTTAGGATTTTACAGCATTTTCTCCTGTACCTCTAGGCATGATATGGGGTGTGGCTATTAGTTTTTAAGGCATCCATAAATTAGAACTAAGGCTGTGAATAATTTGCAAATGGCAATAATTTTTTTGTAAGGCTATTCTTCCAGCAATGAAGGCTAATTATTTTGCTAAGTGTTTTTTGGTCAATGGATATTTTACTGGCTCACGTTGTGTCAGTCATTATGTACAGGCTCTGTACTCTCTCTAGAGTTGTCAGCAGTTGCACAAAAGGCCATTGTCGTACTGCAAATAGCAAATGATTCATTTTTTTGTGGGTGTCAAAAAATAAAATTGTAATTATCGCTTTGAACTTTTTTTTATAAAAGTTGATGTTTTTCTCCTAGAGGAACGCTCATTATTTTTATACATGAATTTGTAGAAGTGAAATCCTCCCTAAGTCTACCTATCATTGAAACGCTTGCCTAATGTACTGCAGTTCAGGACCTAATTGTGTTAGGCACTGTACGGCTTCAGAGTAGATCTTTAGGTTGGGGATCCATCACTTATCCAAATACAAAAGTGTGAAAGGTTGATGAAGACACGTGGAAGTGAAATGGTGTGTGCTAAGATCTGATCAAAGATGGAACAGAAATGAATAACCTCTGCTTTTTTTTTACTGAATATTTTCTTTGGTTGTACCATCACCCCTGTATCTTATATCCGGCAAAATTGTCTTCATCAGATTTTGTACTGTTTCCCAAAATGTCACTGAAACACTGCAGGTGGTGCATTTTGCAGCAGCTAAAACAACAACAAAACCCTCCTGTTACTCAGCAGTTACACAGTGGCTTCTGTCTCTGATTCTTAGTAGTAGATTTTATTGGTGTTCTCATTTGATTCATACAGGAAGATAAGGCACTCTACACATACAGACAGAGGTCATAGAATTAAATGTTGTCATTAGACTTAGAAACCAACCCACTGAATTTCCATCTTTCTGCCTTAACCAGCAGCTGTGCTGCCTCTCCAACTCTGTTGGTAACTCTGCTTCCTGGTAATAAATCATCCCAGGTCATAAAGTCTGGGCCCAAATCTCAGACTGTCACAGTGTTCGTTTATTTGGGTGGATTAGAAGGTTACTGCAGCACTCATTGAAATCTCTCATTTGGCAAAGGGGATTTTGTGGCTGACTGAGAGCAGGAGTATATCAACAGAGAACATTTGTCAAAGTCTCACCTTGTGGACTTTGATTATTAGAGAAAAAATTAAAAGTTTGGATTCAGCTCTTCTGTTTCTTGAGCTCTTTGCTGCAAATCTGGAATTTCTTGATTTGGGGCCATTGGAATTTTCAAGCTATCCAAATGAAAGATTGGATTGCCAGCGAGCACCTTGACTGTAGCTTTTCTTCTTGTACACCTTCTTCCCCAGCTGTGTTTGCACTGTGCTTGAGTTTTCCAAGGTTTCTGGAGTGTGTGTGATTTCTTATGAAAGATCCACTTTCTTCTGCATCCGTGCTTTTCAGTCCTTTACAAAATGTATGTATATGTATCACATAAACAGGAAAAAACAAACAAACAAAAAACAAAACAACAACAGCAACAAACAAAACCAACACCAAAAGCAGTTTTGTGTGAGAAAGTTGCTGGTATCTTGACTTAAAAAAAAAAAACACCAATAAACTAAAATGTATGGCTGTCCACTGGACAGAATTGAACAGAATGTCTACCTGGCTCATCTGAGTGCCTGTCAAGCTGCTGTGGCATGGAGCTGGGGAAGTCGATAGGTTAGAAGTGAGCAAGGCTTTTCAAACGCAATGTTCTGTGAACTGCAAGAGGCCAGTAGAGAAATATATTTGTAGCATGACTTGGCAGCTGCAGCAGGACTCTGAATGTCAAGAAGGCAGCATTTGATTAAAAATTATTATGCCTAGCTGCTGACACATAGATTTTTTTCCCCCTGGATCTTGGTATTTTCTTCAGGTTTTTCTGTGAGTGTCTGCACACACATAAAGCAGATCCCTTAAACAGAATTGAATCAAATAACTCTCATAATGTTTTTCCTTATTGCTAACATTTGTCACCTTGATGCATCTGTAAGGGGATGAGTTGAGACACGATGTGCTGTAAAATAACTGCTTGATGAATCAAAACACAAGTTCAACATCCAGTGCTATGGTTAATATGATGCAAGCTTCAGGGTTAACAAACTCATAAATTGCCTTAGTATAGATTTCCCTCCTAAAATTCAGCCAATCCTTCCCTCTTAGAAGTGTAATTGTCCTTGTTGCTGTATTGCTAGTTGGGATGATGTTGTGCTAACAAGCCTAATTCATCTAGGCTCCGAACACCAGGTTTTCTTAACACCTTGCCACTTTCCAAAGCTTGCACAAGAAGACACAGGGTTCCTGGGTACAGATTGGCACAAAGCTGGTAGGGACCATGCAGGCTAATGCCAGCTGAGAATTTGATCTTTTGTAGTAGTCTTTTGTATTCACTGTGCCTTTGGGAATGTAGATATCTGAGCCTGTATGCGGTAGGAGAGCCTCATGGCTGCTTGAAGGGTAAATGTGATTTTGTATAGAGTGACTCTTTTATTGCAATGTTATAAAACAGTAAAAGCAAAGTCGTATTTTTATTTTTAAAGTTATCTAATTAAGGTGGTTACAGCTGGCCATGAATCTATTTGTATTTATACCCTGTAATTTAGATCTTTCTTTTCTGTTACCTAACAACTAGCACAAAATAGCTAGTTTGAGTTCTTAGGAGGAACTGTTTCGTTTCTGGCTTCTAAAGGAATCACTGACTTTTCCAAGGAAACTGCTTGAACTGAGAGAGCTCAGCAGATGTTTTGTATTCTTTCTTTTTTCCCTTCTCTGTGTACAGGCTCCTTCATGATGGTGAACAGCTCTGGACGGGCATCTGGGCAGAAAGCTCACTTACTCTTGCCCACGTTGAAGGAAAATGACACACATTGCATCGACTTCCATTATTACTTATCCAGCAGAGATCGCTCAAGTCCTGGCTCTCTGAATGTCTACGTGAAAGTGAATGGAGGACCACAGGGCAATCCCATATGGAATGTCTCAGGGGTCGTTACAGAAGGATGGGTGAAGGCAGAACTTGCCATCAGTACGTTCTGGCCACATTTTTATCAGGTATGAGTTTGCAACATTTATCTCACTTTTTCCACTGAACATCTGGCTGAGTGTGAGCTATGAGCTGCTGTTAGCATTAAGTCTTCTGAAAATTAAATACAGTGTTTTTCCCTACATCTTTTTTTGTATCAAAATGAGTTTTCGTATGTCAGTTTTATAGCAAGAGATTATAGAGATATCTTGACATAATCCTTCTTGCCCTTTTTCTTCAGATGTTCTCAGGTCACAGAGAAAAAGCTGGACAGATAAAGTAATTTAGTGGAAAGTTAGAACCCATTTGTACGTCATGAAATATGCATATAAACAGATTTGGATTGGCACTTCCCATGCACACAATGGACTCACATACTTGTTCTTAAGCGGTGAAGACATGAGGATTCTTATCTTCAAATTTTTATCTTTTTATATTCAAGGAAAAAAAAAAAAAAAAAAGTGCCTGGGAGGTAATTGCACCCTACTCCTTACAGGAAAACGAGAAATACATATTATAGCTAAAAAAAAAAAAAAGCATGAGTGAGATGGGAATTACAGTAAAAGAAACTATGAACTATGAAAAGGCAATGAATGCTCTACGGATGGAAAACAGTAGGAAGAAAAGCTTTCTTTTTTTTTAATAACTGGGTAGTAGGTCTATGGAATCTGAGCTAAAGTAGAACGCTTTAATGTTCAGCATCCAAAAAGGAGCAGAGGATTTCAGCAGAATAGGTAAGAGCACACTGTACAGGGTGAAGGGGAATATGGGATAAAAAGATGCAAATGCACCGAAAGTGGTGTTTTAAGGGCTGTGCACAACTTGTCACTTGCTCTGAAATCATATTAAAGTGATCAATACTACTTTCATATTAGCATCAACCAGAATCTGCTTCATAGTAGGTGCTGTACAGAGATAACAGGAGTGATCTTTCACCCAGGTAATCAGTGCTTGAAAAACCTGGAAAAGACAGTCTGATCTCAAACTAAGAGATCCAGCTGTTAGATATACCAATACCAGACTTCCTGAACCTTATTACATCTTTTGCAAGTCTTTAGAGATCAGGTTTGCTTTTCCTGAGAAAGAAAATCCTTTAAATCAAAGAAGAATTTTGCACTGCTGCGCAAAAACGAAGAGCCTAGAGGCGGCAGTGACTCCCTGGGAGTGGTTCCTGCCCACAGAATGCAAACACTCTCTCTCTTTTTCTCTCCCTCTCCTCAGCCCTACCTTTTTGACAGATAAGGTTCCACTTTCCTTCTTCTAAAGTATGGCTTTTAAAATGTGAGGGTCTTTCCCGCAGGTTGTGGGGGATCTGATAGGCTGTTACCCTAATTATGTACATCAGTTTCTGGAATCTAGCAACTCTCCACGTTTAATTAAGTCAGAAAAAGAAAGAAAAAAAAAAAAAAAAAAAAAAGGACGAAAGAAAACTTTAAGCCTCCAAAAGTGAGAAGGGAATTCAGTCACAGAATTTTATCAAAATTATTGTTCTTTGACATCATAACACTTGTGGCTAAAGGAGTCCAGAGGTGGCAGGGTGAAAAAAGCTTGTGTGTCCAAACGCCTAAGGAATGTCTCCTTTTACACTCACAATCTAGTTTATGCTGTAAGAGTGTTATTTGTCAGCTTTAAATCAAAACTGCGTGCCTGGAGAACAATTCGTGCCCAAGAGGCCTGAAAGCATGTTCCGTATTTCAAAAGCACAAGGTAACGCAGGAAAAAAAAAGTATTTCTCCTAAATAATGAAATCGGTGTCAGGCAAAATGTGGATTATTCTCTTAATGCACAACAACCGCGCCGACAGGAATTGCTATGTGCATTGAAAATTCTGTCAGGCATAAAAATCTGAAGCCATTTGCCCTGGGTGTGAGGTTTGGACAAGCACTTGGAGCTTTGGAGATGGGAGTGGCGGCAAACCAGTGCCAGGCCTATTGCCACAGGGTCGTGGTTTGGGTCTGGTGGTTCTACACAAGGGTTGCATGAGTCACCCACATCCAGAAGCACTGTGCTGAGGTATTAACGTGAGGGCAGTGGAGGTTTATCAGCTCAGCCCAAGGGTTACTCTTGCCTCGATTCCCAGTCCGCGTGCGTTTTTAGCATAGCGAGTAAAAGCTGTAATAGCTCTTGGAGAAAGGTAAGACGTGTTCTCTTGAATTACTGCGTGCCGTAAGGATGAGCTTAGTCCCAGAGTGCACCAAGAGCAGCACTACAGTCTGCCAGGAAGGGGTGTTTTGATGTACAGCAAGGAATGGTATTGATCCATGCCTGAAGAAAACTGTTGTACCACAACAGATGAGCCAGGCTACATCGCTAACACAGACATTGCTGGTAGATAGCAGCACTGAAGTGTGGGTTTGTTTATGGGTTGTGAACATGAAGTGACTTGGTATTTGCAGTTCTCAGGAGCATTTAAGAATGTTGAAGAGCAAAGCTTTGCATTTGCCGCTTTATATTAATTTCTGAGAACTTCCAAAAACGTAAAGTATTAAACACCTGTTCCTCAGCCATTTTATTACATTTTCAACTGAAGTTAAAAGGATGAAAAAGAAATTCAGTGTGAAATTTGCCAAACTGTGCCACCTGTAAGCACGGATTTCTGCCTGTTCTTCACTGCTGGATCTCAGTTCCCTGTATCTAGAAAACCCAGGTGCTTCTGCTCTGCTCACTTTGACAGGGCTGAGGTGGTACAAAACTGCATAAAAGGGCAACAGTGTGGAAATCTGAACTGGGAAATAAAGAGGTCTGAGTATAGAGTGAAAGAGGTAATAAGATATTTTGTCCAAACAAAACAGAGTTGAGAAGGACCCCTCCACTCTTGTCAGTGATTTCACCAGTGTGAATATTAAATCCATGGATTTAATCCATAGGAGCTGACACAGTTGCCAGTGACTCTAGGTTTAGGTTATTTTGTGCTCTGTTAAAGACGTTGAATCATGTCAGTAATTAACAGAAGACAGTTCACTATGTGTGTGCTTTTACCACAAAGAAGTGGGGAATTTTTCTTTCCAAGTTCTTGGCTTTCAGGAAATTGATGTAGCAATTCAGCAAAGCTTATCTTCTCACTAATGCATAACCAAAGCAAGGTTTGGTAGCTATAAAGGTGCAGTTTAATCCTAGTCTGAAGGGAGTCACAGTAGTTGCTGTGTGACCTTACCAGTAAGTGCCATTTTTATCACGAATGACTTTTCATTTATCAAGTACATTGTAATTTCCATACTAAGGACAGGCATTATATTCCTTGTTTATACAGTCTCTAGAAAGTATTGAAACTCTTGAACTCAGGAAACATTTGTTGATGGTTTGATCATCTTCCAGACATTTGCTTCTTCCTCTTTTCCCTTGGACAACCTATTTTCTGCCCACCTTCGTCTGCTGCAGAACTCTGTTTCTTTGTATTGCTAGTACCTGAGCTTTTCTTAGTTTGTCTTTTCCCCCTTATTTTTGTGTTCTATCTGTTTTTATCATGACATTTTTTCTAAAGGGCTTCTTTCAGGAGTGTTCCCAGTCGGAATGCTTTGAACTGAGGGAGCAGATCTTAAGATGTCACGGGAATATAAGGAGAAACTGAATTATGGAAGCCCAAATGCAAAGCAAAATGATTAATGATAACCTGATTATGAAGTACATGTTGCTTTACTTCTGTAGCCTGAGCATGTGGTGATCAGTATTCAGAAAGTTGAACCTTTTGTTGCGTTAAATGTTCTGATGGAGGAGATGAAGGAAAGGCTCAACAGTGACAGGCTAGGAATGCCAGCTTTTATTTAAAGTGGAAACAGCAGTGTTGAAGACCAGCTTGAAATAGTTAACAAACTTCGTGGTGTTCCACTAATGATTTTGGTAGTCACGAATTATCCTGCAAAAAGAATAGCTGCACTTGAATGCTGCTGCAATAGTAATAACTGTGCCAACTGAACACATTAATTAGCTCTGTCCTTGAAAGCATTACTGCAAACTCATGCAAAACTCATAGGATCATATAATGAATTGGAAGGGACCTTTAGGATCACATAGTTCCAACTCCCTGGTCTAGCAGGGACACCTCCCACTAGACCAGGTTGCTCAAAGCCCCAAGTTAGAGTGTGGCTGTCACAGTAGTAAGAGAAAACAAAGCTGGGACATCTCTTTCAAATGCTGGGGACAGCATTCATTTCGTTTCTACACACAGAGTTGAGGATAGCACTTCATTCCTTTCCTTTGAGAAGAGCATCACTAACTCGAGAGATGACATTACTATATTCAATGTTAAATGATCAGTCTGCATCTTTCTTTCTTCCTTTCCAACTCAACATTGCCAAATTCCCTTTTTCTTATGTCCTGCTATCTTTTAATTGTTGTTTGAGTAAACTTCACAATATTTAATACTATTTTTTTCCTGAATTTTATTTTGCTTATTCGGTAAGAGATAAATTAGTTTGAATGTTATCAGTCTTCTAGGGTTACCTCGCTTGCCCCAAACTCTTTGCACATAGTCTGTGTATTGTACTAACAGGACACTTTAAATCAGAAGTAATTACACATACGTGTAATCAGTCTCAAATCAGTGGGACACTTTCATTGTCTAAATACATAAATAAAATAGGACTAGGTAGAGTACCATTAACATAGAGAAATATTACATTTTTACATACTCACAAATTCTCTTGTGGTTCAATCCAGGGAAAGGCAGAAGCAACTTTGTTATTTCTGGGAGAATATTATTTCAGTCCAGTCATTGGAATCCAGGTCATCTCTTGCTCATTTATTGCTTCCTGGTACTGCAGTGGCATGCATGTGAAAATGCAAAAGGTTTTCTCTGAAAGAATCCATGCAGTGTTATTGATTTAATGAAATAAAATTATCTCACGAGTGGCATTCTACGGCTTTCTGAGGCATGCTAATTGGAATAAGATGCCAAATGATTCCAGATCTGATGTTCTTGGAATGGTGCAAAGTGAACATAGAGTGTGTGTAAACACAGGGTATGTCTTTGCTCTTCCAAATGGAAGTGTAGTGCATAGTTCTCACTACTCCTAATTAATGTTGTTCTAACTTTGTTTTCTGTATGAAATAGATTTTCAATCTTTGATATTCATTTTCATGCTTTATTGCATAGGTACCCCTTTGTTATCAATAATAAAATGACTTGAATGTATCAGACGTTGGAAAAAGAGTGGAATGTGGTGACTGGACAAATGACTAGTGCAATTTTTCTTTTTAAGAAAACCTTTTTCTTTTTATTTCAGGTGATATTTGAATCTGTCTCTGTGAAAGGACATCCAGGGTACATAGCTGTGGATGAAGTCAGAGTTCTTGCCCATCCATGCAGTGAGCATTCTTTGTTTTTCTAACCATCTCAATGTGTTATATACCAAGCTTTGCTGTCTTTATACCAGGCTTTGCAGTCTAAAGCTGTGAGTTACCCAATTCAGCCAACTCTAAAATCTCCTCTGTTTTGGTATCCCTCAAAACAACTAAAGACAGTCAGCCTTGTGCAATTAAATGCCTTGACAATTTGTGCAAAAGGCAAAGCTTCTCCGAGTCTGTCACTTGTGCCAGGATGTCTGTGGAAGTTTCTCTTTGTAGAAGTGTCACAAGAATATAAAACTCTGTTTTGTTGTTTTGGAATTGTACTGCTATAGGAGAAGATCTAAATGTTTCTGATAACGTCCTGTGAGGTTAGCTTAAGAAAAGAAGACAAATTGGTTCGATATTTCCTTGGTAAAGGACATATCCCAGAGGAATCTCTCAAAAGAAATGTTAAACCCACTCAGATTCTGCATGAGTTATTTAAAAAATAAATCTCATTTAGACTTGCACAGAAATGAAAACTAGTGCAGGTTCATTACACCGTTCAAAAACACTTGTTCTGTTTCTTCTACCTTAGCTGCACTATGCCCAGCTTACATTTTTCCTGCTTAGAGACATCTTAAGTTTCTACATTTGTGTGTGGACTTCTTTGGTTTCTCTGTGCAACCAACAGAGAGGCTTGAGAACTTTTGTGTCCCTGTACTGTGTATGGAGCATACAGACCCCTACAGATGTTTAACAGCTTTCATGTTCATTAATGAGTTCAGACTCATTATCTCCTTCAAATATGTTATTTTTCTAAAAGTAATCTGTAATAAATTTATGTCTTTTAATGCTAGAATTATCAGTTGTTGTGTAGCATATTGAATTGCACTTTGGGGTGATACTTTGGTTTAGTATATTTACATTTGTTTATTATTTTGATGCTGCAGTATTTGCAGGTAGCCTGATGCCATTTGGGAAGGTAGCTCATCACCCTGCCAGGTCAGAGCTTTAACAGCCTCTTTCATTGGTTCTTAGTTTCAGTAAGTGAGCAGCAGCTCTTCACAACAAAATTCTGTGGGGCGTATCAATGGGATGAGATTCACCCATTTTATTTCAAAAAATATCAACTATTTGATGTGAGGAACATGGCTCTGCTCAAGTTTAACAGGACATTTCTGATAACTGCAGTATGGTTAATTGCAGTTTAACTAAATTATATTTGTATTTACCATGTGCTCGTTGCTCAGGCCTTTGGGTGTATTTACTTCATTAAGAAATACTTACAATCTGTGTTGACCAGATGTTGCTGATAACTGGCAGCCTCCAAGCAAATCCCCCAAATGATGTGCACGCATTCCACAGCATGTTTGGTGATGACTGATCCCTGTACTGGGAGAGAGGCCACAAAACCAACTGCGAGGCAAAGACAAGAAGGTTATGGGATTAAAAAATATGTATCAGTCCCAAGCCCTACTTCGTGAAGCATTAAAACTGATGTTTAAATCTGTGTCTCCAAGTACATGCAGGCCCCTCTTGAAAATTAAATGAGATCTTGGTGACCCAAGGCTGAAATGACTCAAACCATACCCAGTGCATTTAGAGTCAGTTGGCAACCTGCAGTGTGCACAGGTCCCTACGAGCTACAAGTTCTCTTCAGTCTTACTGTAAATACTTCTGTCTGATTCCCAACGTTGTCTTTGCTGTTCAGCAGTGACAGCCATCAGGGTAGATGTCAGCAGTGACACTGTACAGATTTACTTTGCCCCTTGGGTACATTTTACAATTGTTAAAACTCAAAGCACAGGAATGAGGAAGCTTCTGATTGAGCCTGAATGTCATTCAAAATTATTGGTGTTGTTTTTTAATTTCTCCCCCATCTACACAAATCATAGTATAGCAGACAATCCTAACTAGCAGCTGTTTTTTTGTTTTGTTTGTTTTTTTATTAATCTGGGAAATACCCCTGGTGACACAGTGATGTGGAAGCACAAAGGTCTAGATAGTATTGCCTTTTTTAACCGTGTGAAGGAATGCACAGAGAATCAGTTTTCACTGTGCTAAAGGCTCTGTATGCACAAGCACTTGCAGTTGTAGGACAGCCCATCACCCTGGAAGTTGGGCAGAGCTGAGCTCTGGGGTTTTGGGTTGGTGTGGCTGCATGTACCTGGGCTGCAGAGCTTCTGATGTGGAGCTTCTTCATATCCGCATGCAGGCAGAAGTCACCCCTCGTAGCCTGCAAGCAGCACATAGGACTTACTGCCTGTCACCCAAAGGAGGTTTTCCAGTTGACTCTGACACACAGCGCTGACCCCCAGAAAGCGTGATAGTACAGAATGACTGCACTTCAGCAGGCTGTTTGCTGGAATTTTCAGCAAACTGGGCATTTGGAGAATGTGGCATAGGATGTAGATAAAATCCTCTGACATAGCATATAGGCAAATGTTCTCTGTTCATTGCCTGTAGTAGACAACCATATATTTGCCAAGCTTCCTGCACACACATGCATACATCCTTCTGAAGCTATTTAATCCCAGTAGAAAAATGTAGGCTAGTATGTGCTCTGAAAATATGTAATTCTTTGGCTGTTTATACTAAAAAATGTAAAGATGAAGTTGAAAAATGCTGACCTTTACTGGATTACAAGGCTGTTGTGTGTCCTACTGGGAGTATTGTGTTGGTGCACAAACTTTTTTCTGAAGCATAAAGCTCGTTTTGAAGTGTCAGATTCACTACTATTTTTTAAATTATTATTATTTATTTGGTTTTTTTTTGCAGAGGTAAACAAATGAAACTTAGTCAAAAAGCTAATCAGATGATCTTTCTCCGCTGTCACCAAATATATTGGTGATATTAGCATTTTGATGTCAGTGCTTTAGTATTGAACTAATACTGAATTTATTGTCAGTGAAAAACGCATATTGGTGTTGTTAACCAATGCAGCGATACAACACTTATTAGTAATATCAATATTTCATTAAATATCAATGATTTGATATCAATTGTTATTGATATCAATTGTTATTCCGCAATTACAGGAAGTATTTGATAGTCAATGAAATTAAAAGGAGAAAATTCTTCACAAGAATTTGTTTTGGCCAGTCATGCTTGGCAACTTCAAACATTTGATTCTATTTTGCCCTTTGTAGAACCAGAGTTTTCTAAAGAAAAAAATGTACTCAGTTACTCTTTACAGAAGAGAATTGTCTTGGTGTTGTGATCTAATAGTAAGTGTTTGTTTTCAGGTGTGCTTGGAGGTTTGTATTGGCTTGGCCTGTTCTCTGTAAGATCACCTTGCTCTGCAGCAAATAGTTAAATGCTGAAGGACCTAAATTGCTTTGTGAGGAATACGCTGATTTGCTAGGTGCTGATATCTGTGTTGGTGTAACACAATTGCTGCCTTGCTCTACCCTTCCTATTCTTTGCATCTCTTGTTAGGAAAAGCACCTCATTTCTTACGGCTTCAGAATGTGGAGGTTAATGTGGGACAGAACGCGACATTCCAGTGCATTGCCGGGGGAAAGTGGTCCCAGCATGACAAACTCTGGCTCCAGGTAAAGTGATGCAATTTTTCAAGTAAAATAAATAGAGCACAACTGGATGGTGTGGCAAATGTTTATCATCAAAATCCTTGGAGAACTGCCTTAAATCATTTCCAGATCAAAGTTCAAGATGATAAAATGTGGAATTGTGCTACAGAAGATGGAAAAAGTGGCCAATTACAGCAATATGTTAGTTCCAAACATGGGTCTGCAAACCTGTAAGCACTCATTCATAAAGAAGACAGAACAGGTGCAGTAATCCCTGCCTTCTGCTTATTTTTTTGGTCTTCCCTTTTGCCCTCCAAAAATATTGTTGACAAAGGCTGGGGAAGGGGTGTTGAGACGAAAACATTCCCTGAGATATCTTAAAAAAAAAAAAAAAAAAAAAAGACAAAACCAGTTTGTACTTATTTCTTCTTCCCAGTTTCCTTTGGCTGCATTGATAGCAGATTGTTCCTCTGATTGCTCACAAAATGACCAAAGAGTTCCTTCTCTTTGTGTCTATTTTCATCCTACTGGTTGTTCAAAGACTGCTTTTGCTATTCACGTAGTAACAAGCTTAACCGATTTTCAGTTATGGAGTTAGAAGTGGAGCATTTATCAAACCAGACGGGTGGAGTGCCATTTCCCAGTGAAGGACAAAGTTATTATTACTTGTGCCCTTTCAAGTGCTTGGTTCTGTAGAGTCACAGCATTGCCATGTTCTGTATTAGAGTTCTTCTAGAGACTTTTAAGATAGTTGAGCTCTGTGCATTGTCTAAGCTGCTACACCATGAAACACTGATGTTCCAAGCAACGACTCTGTTCCTGTACTTACTGTGTATGGCCACAGAGCTGACATCCATTTTCAAAATAGATAAACCACTCAACTGATAGTTCAGGCTAGTGATGAAGGGCCTCTATCAGCAACAATGTTCTTTAAGGACTCTGCATACAGTCGAATTTAAACATAATTTTTTTCTTAATGTAATGTTATGAGGGCAGAATTCTGTTCCTTTTTTTGTAGTGCCTAATTAAATGAACAATCAGAAAGCTTAAAAAAACTAACAAAAGCAGAAGAAAACTTGCATCATCATCTGTGGCAGATCCTTGTCATAGTTGCTGTCGTATTGGTGGTTGAATAACTTTTATTGATTTCAGACTTTTTAATAAACTTTAAAAATAACAGTTTGGTATCTTGGCTAAATACTCAGGCAAGAATCAGTTTACTAATGGTATAAATGAAAATTAATTTTGGGAAAAAGATAAATGTGTTGGTGAGAAATGTGCTTGTAAAAAGAACAGTCATTTTAACTGTACTTTATCAAAGCTGTTATCCAAAAATTTACCTTCTAGTCTGAAAATTATTGGCCTGTGTTGTACTTTTAGCATTAATATAAATATATTTTGGCTTATCCTGTGTCTTTTTTGAGTTCTTTCTGTGAAATCTTTCCACGGAAGGATCAGATGTGTGTGAAAGCACTTCTGATCTGAAACACTGTGAACCTTTTTCCAAGAGAAGAGATTTGGGATGGAATCATCATTCCTAATGGGAGCCTATTTTCCTTTCTTTTAAACTGAAGGATTTAATGAAAATAGCCTTGGAAGTACCTCCCAAAATTGATTACTGGAAACTGGCAGAATGGTTCTGTGTTCTCCTTTGAGCCTCCTAATAAAATAGACCAACTGAGCAAGTTCAGGTGTTTATGCTGATTTCTAGTTAATTCATCACCTGTCACTTTTCCAGTCGAGAAAATGTTGCCTAGCATTGGTGGAGAGAGGTTTACTGAGGAATGCTGGACATGTCAAGTTTTCTGTTCGTCCAACAAATCTATTTAAATTGTTCTGGAAACAAAGTTTTATGCCTGAAAATGACAGGTTTATAAAATCTGTTCATTTATAGCATTTTCACAGGAGTACAAAATGCATTCATTTGTAGTATTTTCATGTCCTCGCTTAGCTTCTGGATATGCCCTGTGCAGATATTCTGAACTGTCACTCTCCAGCCTTTTCAGTATACATAACACATCGAATGCACAAAAATATATCAGAATTTAAGTAGATACAAAAACTTAAACAAATATATAAGAACACTGAAGCCTACTGGTTCATAAAACCCAGCGTGCCTGTAAATTTTTCAGGGACATTACTAGCTGTCTTTTCCTGAAAAATGGTGCTTGTATGAAATCTAACCTAGTGAAGGTCTGAGCAATATCGAGAGTAACAAAGAATGAATAATTTGTATGCCTTTGTGACGTGTGTCGTTTTCATCTGTCTTCACAGCAGTGGAATGGGAGGGACACAGCACTAATGGTGACTCGAGTCGTCAACCACAGGCGTTTCTCCGCTACAGTCAGCGTTGCTGACACCTCGCAGCGCAGTATCAGCAAATACCGCTGTGTCATTCGTTCAGATGGTGGATCTGGAGTTTCAAATTATGCGGAATTAATAGTGAAAGGTAGGTTGTATTTAAACAGCAAGTTTGTGTTAGATGAACGTTTCCTCCCATGTATAAAATTTGACACCCTATTGGGCCTTTCTCTTTCAATCATGTTAGATTCAAGTGGGAGAAATGGGTAAAAGTGACATGAATTTCAATCATTTTTTAAAAGAAGTATTTGAATCAAAGCTTCATCTAAATACAGCCCTCTTCACGAGCTCTTGAAGTAATGCATGGTAGCTATGGATATTTTTAATGCAGTCAGCAGAACAGTTTAACTGTCAGTCAGCTTCATCTGGTTTGCTTTACATTTCACTGGACATAAATAATTCTGTAATAGTGTTGCATGTCAGAAGAGTCTGCTCAAGGTTGTTGGGTGTAGATGATCTGGAATTATTAAGTTCTTTACTATGAGAGTGGTGAGGTGCTGGAACAGCTGCCCAGAGAGGCTGTGGATGCCCCGTCCATCCCTGGAGGTGTCCAAGGCCAGGTTGGATGGGGCCCTGGGCAGCCCAGTCTGGTATTAAATGGGGAGGTTGGTGGCCCTGCGTGCGGCAGGGGAGTTGGAGCTTCGTGATCCTTGAGGTCCATTCCAACCCAGGCCATTCTGTGTGATTCTGTGATTCTGCTGATGTCCTGAAGCACACAGTAGGGATATCAGTAGCTCTTGATGGAAGCTGGAGGTTTCAGCTCTCTTATTCACTGTGATTCAGGAGGTGATGCTGTGCCTGACACATGCAAGGTAGTATTTGCTTAAGAATATCCATGATGCACGGAGGGAAATGCTATTTACTATGCTGCTTTATTAATGTTACCCAAGCTGCACCACAGGGATGCTCACTGTGTCTTAGGAGAAGAAACCAGATGACTGTCTCCCTTGAGGCTGTTTCTCTATTCTCAATCGCTATTGAAGGTGGTAGTGATGTGGGTGGAAGGAATTTGTAATGTGGATCTTCTCACGGAATATAATTTTACTGATCGAAATGTTTTCATTTTTTATGGAAATGGAGGACTGTTGGAGGAATGAGATCACTTTCTTCCACTATATTACTTTTTTACCAACTTTTTCTGTCACTTAGTGCTAGTGCTACTACCTTCGCAATGCCTTAAATATCCAATGTTGTAGATTTTCAGGCTACACTGATTATGAAGAGAATGTTCAGATTAGGTGCTAAGTGCTTTTAATTCCTGCCAAATTATCTAGTATCTTATTTGTTGGAGAAGTTAACTCATGACTAAAATGAAACTGAGTTGCCAAGAGCGGCATATTAGTGCCACACAATTGTTAAGTAGAGGGAAGGCAGTCTTCCAGAACAACCAATATCAGAATATGCAGAGTTGGGCCACATGCCTGACACTATCATATTTAACAATACGAGGAGGAGAAAAATAGAAGAGCGAGGTGTAAATGTGAAT
The DNA here is from genome assembly GCA_035772895.1 of Perdix hodgsoniae. Taxonomy (NCBI): domain Eukaryota; kingdom Metazoa; phylum Chordata; class Aves; order Galliformes; family Phasianidae; genus Perdix; species Perdix hodgsoniae. The sequence goes on along the minus strand of JAPSGF010000017.1, from coordinate 4,771,671 downwards.
GGCTGGAATGTGAATGGCTGGGCATCCAACATGAGGGACGCTGATAGACTCACTGCTGAATTACCCAGGCAGGCACCTAGCCAAAAAAGCTTGAGGAGAGTAGTGTTGTTATGGGAAGGCACACTCCTCTGCTCCGTGCTTCTGTATAGTAAGCAGGCAAAGTGAAGTGGTTCATTTGAGGTTAGCTTAATGCAGCACTGTGAAACACTGGGATTGCATGGATGAGTACTTCTAGTCTGGCTAATTTTAGTGTGGATAATAGCAAATTCGTAACGCGTATATACAGGCTGAAATGAAAGCAAATTGGAATTGTTTAATTCTGAAGAGATGTTTATTGAATTGCAGTAATGTACTCGGGTATACATTAAATTAGTCTGTAATTGAAGTTCTGCTCAATTGATAGTCCTGTCCCTAAACCTACTAAATCCAGGCTAATACTCTGCCTCACATGCCTTCTCCAAGTTAGCTGAACATAAAATCATGTGGGATTTTTTCAACAAAGGTCAAAGTTGAAAAAACTATCTGTACATTTTTCTCATGTAAAGATCTGTTCGCTTCTCTTAGCCATAAGATATTTTATTACAGAAATGAGAAAGTGATTTACATTTCTTGATGTTGCATAATGTAGTAGATACAGAATGAGGATTTTTTATTTGAAATTGGAACAGTAGGTACTTCTTTCAACAAATAAATCAGTGATTTTAAACACAAACCAGCCCCTTCGGTTGTCATACATGACTATGTGGACTTTATCTTTGTAATACTGCGAATACATGAGAACTGCCACTGTAGAACTGTTCACTGTCTGTGCTAATACCTTTCTGTAACTGATTCTGTTGCATGGCTTTTATAAGTGACAGTAAATTTATTCTTCTCTTTGCACTTCAGAATCATAATCGTAAAGCCTGGAAAACCCATCATTTCCTTCTGCACACCTTACCATCATTCGGTGCTCCTATGGAAATAGCTCTGTTCTATTTCTTATCTTTCACAGTTGCTCATACAGTAATTTTGTGTAGGGCAGGCTTCATAAAACAAGAGTTTCTACATCTTGCTATACTGATCGTATATGGATGGAATGCTTCTTGTCTGTAATTTTCTTTTAAGTAAAAGCTGCATGTCGGTTATTTGTATTCTGAAATAAATGTGTATTTTGCTTGTGTAAAGATGGTTTAAAATACTATGAAATTGGCCAGAATCTGAACACATAAGATCTGTATTAATGATACGATTCGAATGTCCTTCCAGAAAACCTGTCCCTTCATGTAGAAGTGTGAATAACATTTGAACTCCGTATGTGTTTGTGTGGCAAGTTGTTTGCAGTTTATTTTTCTGATCCATTTCAGGTAGTTTGAGTGTCCAAATCCATGAATAGTAGAAATTTGTAACTTATTTTTCAGTAACCAATTTTTATTTATCTGTCTATCTATCTATATGTAGTTTTGGTTCTCCAGCAATTCCCTTGAGATTATCTTGTTGCTACCTGATGATTTTTGTGAGATCTGTTCTATTCTGCCACAATAGGAGTTGTAGTATGCAACCAAGCCCCTCTACAGACCTCTTAGGATATGTTCTTTTTCTCTTCAGTTTTGTCTTTGTTGGTTTTTGAAGTGTTTGATTACTCAACACAGATGTAAGACAGTCTGTTCCTTAGCTGAGTGGCTTTCTGTCATCCTTGTGATATTTGGGACAGCTCATCTGTTTATCAGTCACTTTTTTCTTGAGGTTTTCAGACATGAAGCTGATACTTATAGTGATGCCAGAGGGAGAGGTGGATTTTTTTTCCCAGAGTTGCTTACTGTTTTTTCTCTAATTCTTTTCTGGTGAGATGCCTGTCAAAACAATAAATAACGAGAAATAATTATGCGTTAAAACAAAATATCTATGACTATAAACTCCATGGTCTTTCCCTTCATAGAAAGCAATTACTGAGACATGGGATAGGAGAAAGTCTTGAAACCTTTTTTTTTTTTTTTAATTATTATTATTTTCATCCTCAGTACATGTATAATTCTGTACCCTAGGATATTGATATGAAATGTACTCATTAAATGTATCATCATATCATTGCCATCACAGGATAATATAGCAACTATTGCCACTGTGGTACTCAGACCCCTGGGCTGGGGATACTGATAAGAAAAGTAGCACTGTTGCAGTTATCTTCTATTGCCTGGGAGTAGCTGGAAGATCCTAGCCCAGCCCCTCACTTGGAGCCATTTAGGAGAGAAACTTATCTATGGTCAGAAATAAATGCCTTTTAGATTTCACTGTTAAAATATTTTTTATAGTATGCAGAAGTTCAGATAGGAATTTTTGTGCCTCACAGCTATTAATCAGGCTCATCCAGGTTGCAGAAGTTGCTGAGTAGATTTGAATTCATCTGCCTCAGTAATACGCATTAATCAAGGTCCTCCAAGTTATCACGTTGGGAACAGGAAAGCATCTCTCGTTGGCGTTGGCAGCAGTATCAGTAAAGCTGTGATGGGGAGGGCTTTCCTCAGGCTTCCTGCTCTCACTCTCTCATGCTCTCTGCCCTTTAACAGAACTGGATTGTCTGCAGTATTGATGTGCGCCGCACCATGAGAAGTTAAGCGTAGATTTGATCAGATGTGTGTTAGTGTTGCTCTTTTCAACCCTGGACCACCACAGAGTGGCACGTGTGTGTGTTTGTGAACCATTTGTGAAGGCTATGAAATTACTGAACAAAAGAAACTGGCTTTGTGGTTGTGAGCTGCCTGAAGAAGCTGCTAACATTCCTTTATTCCTTTGTAGTCACAATGATGTAGAGAATTCAGTGCTCCATTCCCTGGTGTTTGAATCTGGCTAATAATAACCCGAACTCTTTGCTCTGTTTTAATCATCGAGTTCAGTGTTGTCCAATAACTATTGCTTTAACTCAGTTCTAATCATTGGATGGCTGTGTGCTGAGAAAAGAGATGAGATTTCGAACGCTCATTCCCTCTCACTAAGAGCTTTACCTTTGCTTCCTTTTCTTTCACACGGGCTTAATAGCTTTTTGAGGAGGGGAGAGTGATGGGGACAAAGCCATTGTTTCATAGAAATAGGCAGTTAGAAAGAATGATATGTGTTCTTTCAAAAGAAAATATTTCCTTCTCCTTCTGTTTAACCTCCAAAATAGAACTGGAAATGAGGCCCTTCCTTGAGAGCTGACTGATAGATACACACGATATTATAGACTGGATCCATTTTCCAGAACTGCACAGTGCAGTGTGGACTTGCAGTCACGTTGCCATGTTTGTAGTCCTTGTTTTCAGTGTTTACATTAGCCAAGGAGGTGTAACTTAGGACAGGTATAAAGTTCTTAATGGAATACAAGATATATAAACACATTAACAAGTAAAGAAAGAATACAAAACAATCTTTTTGAAGTGCAGGAACTTGAGTAAATATCCTTCTGCTGATTGCAGTTGCCTACAGCCTCCCTGATGTACTTCAGGGACTGGTTGTTGTAGTGCAGGGAGCAGACAGCTCATGTGAGCTGTGGTTCTGCTGGCTGAAAGCCATGGGGCAAGCAGTCTTCACCAGTCTCAGGTAGAGAGAGCTGTTACAGCTTGTGGCAGCGAGGAGGGTTCTCTCGGGGTTATTATCTCCTCTCTCTCAGGACTCCAGAAATAGCTAGGTATGACTGACTTAGTAAAAGGCTTGTTTGTTTTTATTTTTGTTTCTTTAAATCTTCCCTCCCAACTTGAACTGAGTAACTGCGAGATTCCCTATGGGAAGAAGCTTTCTTGCTGCTTTTAAGTAAGATAATGTTGTGATTGGGTGAAAGAAGTAGCCAGCAGTTGTCTTTTGTTCCCTGTCCTATATGCTCTTACCTGCCTCTGCCAAAGGGAGATGAAATCTCAAAAGAGCAAAAATAATGAAAGAAAAAGCATCACTGGGTGATAGACTTTCTCATCTTGCCAGACTCCCCTGGTATTCCTTGACTTTTCCATGAGCTGTTCTTGTAGACCTGTATAGAAAAGAAGATAGCCTTATTCTTCTACCTGCTGTTTGAGAAGCATCTCCCCACATCAGACAAATGTAAAGGAGAAAGTGGGAATCAAAGTAGATAAATGAGCTGTTTTGTCATAGCAATTTCCATCTCAGTATGATAAAGATGCCTAAATAATTTATACAAGGTTTTGGTCTTCAGACGAAAGATGTGGTCCAAAAATTGGTGGAAATAAAATGTTGTTTATTGGTTAGTATTCCAGTAAACATCTGCCTATTAGCTTCCTACTGTAGAGAAAGCTCCCAACAAACAGCACAGCTGGCAGAAGGAGGAAAGCTTGCAAGAACAAATGAATGCGTTTCAGTCTACCTAGGATTACACTCATGCTTGAAAAGTACAGACAAGGTAATTTCATATGTTTCATGCTGCCTTACATCTTGGAGGAAGATAGCAGTAATGCAATTTTCAAGTATATTGCTGCTGGGTTGTATAGAGTATTAACTTAAGTTGCTGGATTTTCACTGCTGGAAGCTTCCATTGTTCTGTATTCATTTGACGGTCTGTAGAGTCTTACTGGTACCAGTTTTATTTTTAAAGGGAAGGGAGGAATTAGCAGTTACGTGGCCAGTATTGTTTCTTGTCCCCCATTAGCTTTCTCGCCTGGTTGCTAAAATACACTTAAAATACAAAATTGTCACTTTCTTAATTGTTCTGCAACCTATGCTGCTGTTTCTAGTAGAGTTTGATCCTGCTGAATTATGCCTGTGGTTTATATTGTGCAGTCGGAACGCACAGCCCTCTCAGTGCCTAGTTAAAACCATCAGAGAAGTTTAAAGCAGCTGCACAGAAATTAATTCAGGAGTGATGTTGTCAAGGAAAAAAAAAAAAGTATCAAATGCTAAGGAGATGTTCTTAAGAGCCTTTGCTAGCTGGAAACATTCTTGCAATGGGGATAGTTTGGCAGCTCAGACCATCAGATGTGCCATTGCAAAATGTATCTGGAACTTTCTATTGTTCTTTGTTTCTTTCCAAGGTACAATTTTTCATAACAACTGATTGCTTGTGATGCTCATGTGATATTACAATTCAATTCAAAGTGACACTTTTTTTCCCCCCTATGACTCAACTGTAAGATTTAGGAGAAATGTTGAGTCACATGCGTTGTTAACTTTCTTTCACTCATCTTTCTTCTGCCTTTTCAATTGTAGGGAAGTTCTTAATGAACTTTCAAACCTCTTAGCAAATAGAACCTAGAACTATTCTTAATTTGCCCATGCTGTGGTTACAATCCTGTTAAGTGATTTTAATTCAAGAGAAGACACTTGAAGTACCATCTGTCATTGTACTGGATATTGGTGAGGAGTCTGGTCTGATTAGGAGACCTTTGACACTTGTTAGATATAATTGGTGGATATAAGCTGTTATCTCAGCAGGAAGGATATCCTTTCCACATCAAAATATCTTTTCTGTTGCAGTGGGGAGGAAAAAAAGCCTAAAATTGTGGTGTTTTACTTAATATGAAATGTGGGCAAAGATTCATTAGATTTCTTAGTATGCAATGGTCATTATTAAGAAAAGAACCTGTAAGAGTAATCTGGCAAAACAGTGCAGATTCCATTTATATGTGAGAAATGGTTGAATTTCAAATGGAGTAAACTCATTCTATTGGATGCAAGTGCCTCAAATCAAGATGATTGGAGCTTATAAGAAATGTATGGTGCTAGACACACAGAGTGAAGAAGCACAGTTACTGATCTCTTTCAGGAATGCAATGTTACTGCAGCTGATAGGCTTCTGCAAAAGTATTACGTTTGCTACTGGGCAACTGAATGAGGAGTTCAAAATCACCTGTGGAAGTGACAGTTTCCTCTTCTGAGCAGAGTGCTAATGAATTCCCCAGCTTTCTTTGCCCCGATTTAAGCTTTCCTCTGTCAGAAGTGTGCTGTGCCTGCTTAGTTGCCCAGTCAGCCTTCTTGGGATGCATGAAGTATTTGCCCAGCTTTTTTTTTTTTTTTTTTTAATTCTCAAAAAGATAAACAGAAACTCACAAGACACAATACAGAGCTGTTCAAAGAAATATGGTGGTTCCCAGTGATCTATGCTAAAGCACTCTGCTTTTTTTTCTTTTGTGCCTCTCCAACCACCTTTGGTTGTGTTGAGGTGAAAGCCTTTCTTGAACACTGTTCTTGAGGTGTGTATTCACCCTGCCAGGTCTACATGCAATATATATCTTTCCACCTGCTTTTCTTTTGGCATAGCACTATATAAGCTCCAACTGTTCTACTGCATGGGCAATTGTTAAACTCCTCTGCTAGGTTTAGAGGTGCGGGCTTTACAAGCCACAGCTGTAATTCTAAAGTAAAGAAGCTTGCAAGTTTTGCTTGAATGAATGATGAAGCCCATCAGCACTGTGAGTGGCTGAGTTCAGAGCTAAGGACATTCACACTGCAGCAGCTCCACAATTCCTTTATCTTCAAAGCAGGAATTCACAGAAGTCTGTTGAAGCCAGGTGTGCTGAATGGAGGCCCTTCAGCCAGCTTCTGTGAGGTGCTGAGGGAAATGGGGGTTTTCAAGTTCACGCAGTGTTTGCCTCTGAATGATGGAGCTGAACAGCTTTGCTTTCAAAGCCAGCAGAACTGAACTCCAGGGAGAAGCTGGGTGTTGGTTCTGTTTACATTTGCCCTGTCCAAATGAAAAGATGAAGGAGCATTTTTCGGAGTCAGGGAAAGAATGCTCACTGCAGTCAGCTCCCACTCAGCTTCGAGATCATTTGAGGCAGGAAAAGGTCCGAAGTTGTAATTTTGCATTGAGGTTTTGCAGTCCTGCTTCTTCACCTTGCTCAGCTGAAGAATTTTTCTGAGCAAATGATCTCCCAGCACCCACTGTAGCTGTCAGGTGAGGAAAAGCAGCTCTCAAATAATCACCAACAAACCCCCAAACCTGTTGTGACTCTTTCCAGCTTTGATCTGATGTGTTCATCTTCTGCCATGATAAATACCACCACTTGTTGCCCTCTTTTACTGGTGTTGGGACACTTTGCTCACTTCACATCCTCCCCGTTACCTCTGCCCTGCTGTGACTTTGAGAGACGGCTTCAGAAGTGGGGGCAGAAACCTGCTGAGCAGCAGTTAAGCAGTGTGATTGCAGCAAGCCCTGCCTCTGGTGTAATCATTAGCCTGTGGATTTGAGGGGAAAAAAAACCACCAACATAATATGGAGTTTCTTGGCTTTCTACAGGCTAGACCTATCTCTCTACAGGTGAGATTTCCCTCCCTGGCATCTCTTGCTTCTCTCTCTTGCTCAGCAGGAAACTTTCCATCAGCGCACGTCTGTATGTGAGGAGGATGCAAATAGCTGCAGGACTTAGGCTCTCTCTCTTTGGATCCTATAAATCAGTCTTTGCTTATGCTTTACTGTCCTATTTATGAGCCTGCAGCTAATTCTGAATTACATGGCAGACTACAACTTACAAACTGCTTGTTCCCTCAGCAGGATACAGACACAAATTAAAATGGAAAGGGGTTGGATTGCTTATTCCTTTAGTTTTTTTCCTTCCTTTATGTTATGGTAAGTGCTTCTTTTGTTTCTTCTGCTTCTAAGTTTTTGACTGACCTCTGTGAGCAGCGCTAACAATATCTTACTCCCTTTTACTGGGCATTATGGTATTATTCAGTCTTTCATCCCAGACTGCTTACTAAATGTGAGCAGTATTTCTCAGTATTTTCCATAATTTTGAGGCTGAAATTCTCAGTATAAGCACTTACGTGTTTGCTCTTGCATTTTCTTTTGCCATTCCTCTTCCACTTGAATTAGTCTGACACGTACCTTTGCTCCACTTGTCGAGCTTTGCCAAATCGCTTACTTTTGTTTCCTTATGGGTGTTATGGATGACAAGGAACTTTAGTGAATTACTTTTGCTGCAGAATGGTTTGACTCTTTATTGCATGCAGCAATAGCTTAGCTTCTGGAAAGTTCTATGATTACTGCAGTCACAAGCCCACGGGTTCTCGAGAACTGACATCTTGTATGTTTGCAAGTATTTTGTACCAATTTCTATGTAGGTACAGCATGAGAAGTCCTAGAGCAGAATAGTGCTTTTTCACTATTTTTTTCAGGATATAAAATTTGGGATATCTGCTTGACCCTAATTTGAAATTACATTTTTGCAGCTTTGAGAGTATGAATCTTGGTTTTCTAAGTGCCCTCTGACAGCTAACAGAATGCTCTGTTTCTTCTCTGCTGCCTGCTAAGACTGGACGGGACTACCTTAAAAGCTGTATGGATCAGATGATGCATGTTGAAGGCAGATGAGGCTTTGCTATAAGGAATTGAATTGTACATCAACAGTAATTAGGAAAAACATATTTCTTCTCTGTAAGATACAACCTTTTCACTATATTCACGGTCTTCTCAAAATCTCTGTCAGTTGGATATAACTTAGCATTAGTTAACACTGCATTTACTCAAGGATCTGAGGAAACTCATTCTATTATAACCTTCAAGTTTATTATAATTACTTTTTTGTCTCTTTCTTGGAACACTTTGCTGGTACACTCTTTGCAGTAGGATTTTGGTAGTTTCTTGGGAGTAAAGCAAACAAACAAGCAACAGACAACTTTATATTTCTCATAAATGTTGTGATAGCTTAAGTAAGAACCAGACTTTCAAGCTAGAGGATGGAAATATCAGCCTTGGCTAAAACAGTTCTATAGTTTTAAGAAAGGTCTACTGTTTTTTACCCATCTCATGTCACTTAGAGATGTAATGATAGAAAGAGATAATGTTTAATCAAACATGCTACAGTATGAGGGCCCTAAAATGTACAGATAATTCCTGCATCCTGTATGATAATGTATGAATAAAGCAGAATTGTCTTTGAAAGAGATTTTTTTTATCATTTAAAAGTTTCAATCATAACCATAACCTCTGTAGGAAGCTGCTTCAGTAGTAATCTTCACTGCATAGTGTATATATCTTATTCTAATAAGTGTTTAGAATCTGACCATCACATCTTAAGTCATCCTGCTAAATATAATAGATCTTCAGGTACTGAATGCTTGTGGCTGTGTAGAACCTTGTACTGACCATGAGCTTGGCTTCATTTGATTAACTTATGTAAGAGTTATAGGTTTCTTTGCAAAGTCTGTTGTTCTGTGGAAGTGCCGCTGTCAGTTCTGGGGAAACAGCTCAGGACTGGACTTTTACATGTGATTGTGAACCATTACCTTTTATTTTCACAATAAATACTTTGCTTCCTCTGTTTGTTTTCTTCCTTGAGATGGAATGGGAATCTTTTAAGCACGTTGATATGTATCTTTTTCAATTCTGACACAAGTACTCTTCGGAAGTGACAAAGAAAATAACTACATGCGTGCTCTGCATGCTAAATAAAATGCTTTCCAAGCAGAGCATTTCACATCATTTCTTGTGCTGGGAGACCATCATTGCCTGTGTGGTAATCTCCTGCACTTACAGTAACAAATAACAGATGTATTGAAACATAAGAAAGTTTAGTGGGTGTTCCTGGGTCTGGCTTCAAGGGATTAAAATAGACAACAACCTTAAGTTTGTTTTTTATCCAAAAACTTTTTGGTACCTGTCATATAAAAAATAAAATAAATCCCAAAGGTATTTTTGTACCACAGGAAAGCTTACTAGTTGGGATGCATGGGACACACGTTGTTTGGGCACTTGCACCACATTTGTGACACTTTGTACCATGAATGCTGGACTCATCCCATATTGTTGTTAAATTTCCTGGCATGTTTACTTGGAGCTGTTTTGAGGGAATATGGGGGCTGTTGCACAGCGCCTTTCCCCGGTTTTGGGATCAGTGCATGATTGCCTCAGGAGGTGTGTGCTGGTTTTTAATTGTTGAACTTGGTAGCAAAAGTATGAGGAAAACAATAAAAGAGAGGGTATGGTCTGTGATAACGCTCTCACTCTGGTAGCAGTGGACTGGTGTATGACATGGAGATGGGTGAGCTCAATGTTTCAGGCTGCAAGACGACACTTAACTTTGACGTTATACAGTTTCAGATCCATGCTAAAAATTTCCATAGGGATGAGCCATCACCTGAACAATCCTAAACTTGGGAAATATTTTTTTACTTGAAATGCTTAAACTAATATGTGGAGTCTTTGCCAAGGCCTGTCTCTTCTACAGACGTGAAACAAATGTTTATAGCAGTAATGATTGATTCTTGGAAAAAAATCACAGCAACGAGTTTATTTCTGAAGTGCCAGTTTCTGTCTGGCTCTTTGTTGGTGGATCCTCTGCTCTCTTGCATCCATTGCTTGGAAATGACAAATACACCATTCTTTCCTTCTCATCATTTGCTTTCGGCACTTGAAGACCTCCACTCTGTTCAGAAAGATTTTTTAATTCCTAGATAAGGCTGGTCCTGTCTACATCACGGGGCATTCCCTTGGTCCTTAACTTGTTAGTCACCAGCCAGGGCTCCAAGGAATGAAGCCTGACTTAGGACCTGTGTTTTCTCACCATGATCCCTGTAACTTGAAGAGTGTGGGTTTGGGTGCCACAACATAAGGGCATAAAGCTGTGAGAGAGCATTCAAAGGAGGGTTGCAGAGGTGGGCAAGGTGTGTGAGAGGAGCGGCTGAGGTCGCTGTGTTTGCATCTCTCCTTCAAAATCCTCGTAGCAGTAATGAATGGCAATGATGGATCAGATTTCTCTGAAGTCTCAGCAAGAAACCTTAAACAGTGTAGAGGCAAGCACTTGGGCACTGGAGTAACTGCTTACCCCTGGGTAAGGGCTTCCACAATGATGCTTCCTGGAACTACAAGAAAACAAATTGTCCCACTGACATGCTAAGAGCATGGAAAAAATAATTTTGAAGTTTAATATTGTACATTTGGTGAGGTATTCTGGGTGGCAATTATTTCAAGCGTTTTGTGTACATTAAATTAGCAGCCTCCTATATTTGCTGCATTTACTGGTATATGCTGTACTATGTGATTATAAATAAAAAAAGTAAGGTTTCTATCTTAGCTGAATCCGCTGCGCATCTTCATGTCAGTTCTTATACTTTTATATGCACCTGCTACTTCTCTTGTTAGCTGCTCCCTAGAGCAGCAACTCAAATGACAGGCCATAATGTTATCCACTCATTGACTTGTCTGTCCACATCAAAATGTTTTGCTGCAGACAAGGTGATAATTTTCCTTACATCAGTCAAACTTCTGTCAGTAAGATCAGACAAATGTCCCTCTGGCTCCTGCAAGGTATATTTATCTTGTTTCCAATCCAAACAAAGAAAGAAGCACTAGGTAATTCTAGTAGAACTGAATGGAGCAAATTACTGATAATTGGCAAGTAAGACACCTGAGTTGCTAGGGTTACTCTGGAATAGTAGAGGTTTATTTATAATGACAGCAGTTCAGTTCCTTGCATGGGACTGCACTATTGATTCCCCTTGCTTTAGATATGTTAATGAAAAAAGCAAAAAAGGAAAGCCAGTGTATTTCAAAACAAGGAGTGAGAATGTTGTACACAAAATGTTCTTTTATTTTTGTTCCTCCATTAAACTGGATTCCTTGGCACTAAGACCAAGAGTTTAGAGTGATATCTGTAGGATTGCAGTCTGTTACATGTTCTTTCTCTTACCATTTGTGTACAACAAGCAAGGGTCCAGACAGTTACATCACAAATTGAGAGTTCAGCTTGTAGTTGGATGTGTGAGATGTTTATATCTATGGGGGAAAAATGAGTCGTTTTCTCCTCAAACTATGATTTGATAGTGTTCTACATCAAAATGAGTAGGAAAAAAAAAAACAACCCAAAATAACGTATTAGTAGAAAGCATGAGTTTTATAACATAACTATTGATTGTTCCATGTGTTCTTTTTGTCCCATCTGCTGTTGCAGACTCTGTCATGATTTAATCATCTTAAAAGTTCATTTTAAGGATAGAAGCATTTTAGTCATGTATATCTGACAAGTTTTGACTATGTGGGCAATTCTGGGATTCACCAGTGACTTTCTCTGGAGTTGTTTTCCCTTGGATATTATGTAGTGGTTATTTGAAAAAGATGTAATATCTGGAGACCTACACGGCTGTTTCTTTGTGTGTGTTCTTTTTAATTTTATGTTTTCTGATACTTCATGTATGTCTGGTCTGGATGGCAGATCTGTTTACAGATACTGTTTCCAAATTGATTCATGTCACCAGATGCGCATCACATTTCAAGAGCGTCCTGTGCTTTTTGATGCCTGAAGGGAAAAAAGTGTTCTACATGCACAGCAGTGAATCAGACTGGGTATTTGCTCTTGTAAATAGATAGAGACAGGAGACAAGCTTTCTCCAAACTCAAAGGCAGTGATTCTGGTGGTACGTATAATTCTATGAAGCTTTCAAACAGAAATTTGATGGTTAGTTGGCAATGGATGGCATCTAGTCTGCCAAAGCTGAGTTATCTGAACTGGAGCAGATCTTTCTCTCAAGGGCTTCAAAGGCACCTGCCTTTCAGAATGAACTGTATGAGAGACTGAGCACTTGTTCTCCAAGGCCATTTCATTAGATGACTAGAATTCATCCTCGGGATAGCTATACTTGTGCTGGCTAATGTGCGTATCATTTCTGAAGTGGCTGTAGCTGTAGGCACAGCAAGCTTAAAATGATCTCTGTAGTTAGGACAGTGGATGCCATCGTACTGGAGTACAAGCACAGGTAGAGATCTCACTCTGCATTGTGTCACAAGTGTGAAAGTAAGCATTTACCATATTGCAAATCTAAGCCTATATTTGTTAACATGCATGAAAAACTGAACCCAGGGGACTTTAAGATGATATCTAACTAAATGATTGTGCTTGGGGCCCTGAGGCTAATGGCATAAAATGTGGCAGTGCATTAAGATCACTTAGCTGAAATAGCACCTCAAACAATTTATATGTTAAATGAGTTGTCACATATCTTGCTGGGATCTGCAGCCTGCTTCTCATTATATGCATTAGTATTTTCCTGTTTGGAACCATCCTTTGTGTATGGGGGGGGAGGGGGGTGTTGTGGAAAAAAGGAGCATTCAGTAAAACACCCCACTGGGTTCAATTTTCAAGAAAATTAACAAATGCAAACTTAATTAGTGTAGTAAAATTGTGAAGGATGGGGTGTGGTTAATATTGCATGAAATGCATATCCAAGAAGAAAAAGAAAATGGATTTTTGCAGGAATGCATGTTTGAATCCATCTACAATTCCTAATAAGCGTGTTGTTCAATTCTGTGCAGCTTGCTCTGTGATCTCAAAGTTAATCCAGTGTAGCAGGTATACACTTTTTGTTTAAATACACTGATTAGCACCTACTTGCCCCTGCATCCACTCCATCCACTCCTCTGCTCTTATTAAGGAACAGTATCCTGTTAGAGTGAGAAAATTCACTTTTCATTCAGTTTTATCCAGTTCGTTTGCACTGATGGCTGTTTTGGGATGGAACATAGGTCAGCAGATTTGACCAGCGTTGCTGGTCAGTTCCCACAGTCTGTAGTTGGGGTGGCTGTCCCTACCTCTGTGGGGCTTTATGTGCACTTAAATCCATCCTTTCTTCTCTCCTTCTTCTGCATCTCCATTACAATCAGAGCTTTCCTCATTTTGTCCTCCTCTATCTGTCTTCCATCACCCCATTCTCTTTATTTCATTCCTTCAGTCCTGTTCCTGCCTCTTAATCAGGAAAACATGTCTTTTAAACCAAATAAATGGAGCTTGGTGTCCGCGATGCCCTAAGAAAGGAATAATGCAGTTTGGATCTTTACACGGACGTGCTGTGGCCTATATCAAGCGAAAAGAAGTTTTTCAACTGTTCCCAGCCACAACTTGGGAGGAAATTTGCCTGAATCATTTCTGTCATGCGTGTTTCTATGAAGTGGGAGGGCCAAACATGATACCTTGTAGATTAATATTGCAGCTAGTCGAAGTCATTGTATCATCCATCAACAGACTAATCCTGCTGGTTAGGAAAAAGGTTTGAATTTTCCAGTCTTTCCAAGTGAAAGGCAAGCAGACCATTAGCATAGTGCCTGGGATATCTCTGTTCATATCAGTTATAGGCAATTAGTGTTTTATTTTCCAACTAAATAAACAGTTTCAAATTTAATTAGTCAACAAAATGTCCTTCCTGTCCTTTAAGTACAGCCTTAGGGAGTGCTGATTTCAAGCAGGTTAAAGTTCTTCTTCAATAAGATCAGCTGCAATGTTGTAACAAGGTTTAATTTGGTGCTGTATGGCACCAAATGGCACCAAATATGCTGTATTAAAAAGAAAAATTACTGAAAAAAGCTTTTTCTTTGTGACATTTTAGGAGAAGAAAAAAAAAAAGCCTACAGTAAATATTACTGCCACTTGTTTCGGATAGGAATTTTTGGGCTGTGAATGTCCTTGCAAGATCTGGAAAACCCATACAGATTTTTTAGTTATTAGAAATGAAGGAACTTCGGAATTTTTGTTTAATTTCTCTTTGAGTTTGATTGCACTGAACCAGATGTTATTTCTTTCCCCTCTGAGCCTGCACCAATTCTGTGTGTGTGTGTGTGTGATGTGCTTTGAAAAAGCACAGGGCAAGCAAATCTTAAGAGCATGATGTGGAGGCTTTCAGATGCAGTGTCTCACACATCTCTTACATAGGGAAATAGCTGCAAACCTGCAGTACTACAATCATGAATCACCTTATTTGTCCAATCTGATTTTCTCTGCATGATGTACTACTTAGTTATTTATTTACTTATTTATTTATATGTGTCTGTCCATTTGCTTCCCTAGCAAAGGGTAAAAGTAAAACAACTTTGACTCCACAAATTATTTCACTCTCTGAGGTACTGTTTGTTGATCCCTATTATGGGCCACATGAACAGGAAGGAACGCCGTGTATCCACTGAAAAAAAAAAGCAAAACTTTTACGTTGGTTGTAAATTCCAGATATAGTCACGAATGCTTTTCTGTTATCTGGAAACAGTGTGTTCCTTTAAAAGCTTACTAATTTTATTTCATAAAGGGAGCATAAATATCTGACTCATTCTCTCATACGTCTGCTGTTCTATAGAAAATGCCTTCTCTTCAGTATTCAGGGCATCTAACAATACTTATTCACATGCCTCTTGTTTCTTTAATAACTAAATGAGGATTTCTGAATAAGTACCATTAAACCAATTAGTGCAGAGCATAAACATCTATTGTATTGTTGTTGATAAAGGAATAGCCTGTATTTCCTCTTTCTGATTCAACCCTTTCCTATAGTAATAAATGTCTTCTGCGGAGTCCATGCTAGCAAATCTGCTTGACCTCTCTCATCTGCTGTACCAAGCTGATATGTAGCACTTCCTTGGGAAAGGAGTTCAGTTCTTAGTCTACGTAAGTTAAATAAGCATCACTGAGTTTGAGTTACCTGTCAGCCTGTGGCTGTTTTCTTGTGCCCAGTCCCAGAATTGGGTGGCATATTGGCTCTCGTTTCTCATCTTTGTCTAGTGTGATGGAAGACCCCAAAGTCATCCATTGGGCAAGGCTGCTCATATTCTGCTTCCTCTGTGCTTGATGTCACCCACCTGTCTGACTGTGCATTGCTCATTGTGCCATCAATGAGTTTTGAGTTTTTACATACATTCAGAAAGCCATCTTTTCCTACTAATGCTATTGATGTCAGTAGATAATGCGTATAAAATAATGACCTTTTGGTATAGTTTTGCTCATATATAGTTACACCTCATCATTGTTAGATATGTTTCTGAGTGTATTAATTAGGAAAACAGTGGTGTACAGAATAGTTTATCTCAGTTATGCCAGTGGCAAGACAATTAGTGCATCTCCACTGGCCACTGACTTTGAATCTTGCATGGTTGTAGTGCTTTTATGCACAAGCTGTCACTGTTACTCTCTAATCTATCTAGTTCACAGGGAAATAAAGTATGCCATCTTTTAGGATTGCATTGGAAATGGAAATAAAGAATAAAAGAGATTTAGTAAAAAAGTAATGCCTAAACTGTAGCCTAATTCTTCAGGGAAAAAATAAAATACCTGCTGACAGCTCTTACCGTAATGACGTTCTTGCTTCTGTCAAAACATCAGACGCCCCATCATTTCCATTGGCATTTGCAAGACTCTTTAAAGAGATGCATAGGAAAGCAGAATGTTTTGATGGGTGAATTTTTTAGTTGGAATCCCTTTCTACAGCCACTGTTTCAATTGAAAAGAATATTTTTCTGTCTGTCCGCACTCAGTTTGATTAGAGACGGGTTTGGGAGCAAGTGAAATTGAAGGGCAGATGAGATACTAAAATTTAGCAAAGTTATAATTTTTCCTCCTGTTGTGTAATTGAACAGTGAGAACTTCCGTTACGCAGTATCTATGTGATTATTAGAAAAAAAGATGTGTTTATGGACAAACTGGTAATGGGGACCTGGGATGTGCTGCTAATAAAGTGGGTATCTGTGTTATTTACAAGATATTGAAATTCCTCCTTTACAGAGGTGTAAGGTGGAGTGAAGTAGCAATGTCCACTTTGAGATGAATATAATTTCTCAGCATTCAAAACCAGTGTTAGCCTCCTCCTTTCAGGTTCTGGTGCTTCTTTAGAAGTACTAGTCCTGTCTCCCTAGGATGTGCATACCTGGAAAGCTGGCATGAGGGTAAGCTGTGACCCACACTATGCGTTGTATGGTTAATCTCATTCATAAAGGAGAACTGAAATGCCTGATGTAATTGGGACTGAGGCACTGAGCACAAGTGTGTGAGCTGTCATTGAAATAGGAGGTAGGTGGATGCCTATGGAGATATAAAATATTTAATGTGTCATTTAGCGCTGCAGTGTTTTCTTATCTGCTTAGCTTTTCTAGATATGGGATGACCACAATTCTGCTAGTTACAAGAAAACAGCATCCAGTGATTTTGTAGCAAGGTGGTTGTTTGTGGCTTTCTATCCTTGGAGTATGCATTTCTTTACTGAGTTGGAAGAAGGTTCCCCTCCTTTTTCCAGAAGTATCACCTAAATAGGAGGCATGGTTACATATATAGTGTGCCTATATATAACAACTAACTGGCACTGGGGCAGGGAACCACACTGGATAGCTGGACGTTCATATTTTGTACCTCGTGCTGACAGAAAGGATGACAGACTCAAATACAGAGTACATTACTTAGTAACATCTTTACTTCACCTACTCTTTATCAGTAGCTAGCCAGCCTCATAGGACACCTACCTTTTTTGTCCGTGTCCACACACGTGGCAGAGAGAAGATGAAATGATAGAGAAATAGGAGCCAAAGAGGCAAAAATGAGAAAGCAATACCCTGTCTGATTACCCTTATCCACACCATTGTTGTTTGCAATCACTTTGTCTGGCCATGTTGTGCTGATTGGAAAGGAGCTGCAGACAGGATAAGAACAAATCCATTGCAGGTAGGACTGTATTTTCTCTTTTGCATTCTATACTTCATGTTGGATTGCCTCTCCAAAAATTGAATCAGGCTGTTCTTAATTGCAGTCTCTTTACATGTCTGCCTTAAGTATTCTGGTATTTGCTTCTTCTCTTGCTCTCCAAACAGAATTCAGGAGCTGGAATTGTTTAAAATAGATGTAATCAGAAGCAGCTTTATTTTTAGCTGACACAGAGGAGAATTTTAATTCTGATTTTTGAGTCATGTCATGACTTTTGCTCCTTCCCACAGGTAGCACTGCTTTCTAATAATTTTTCTTATGACTTTTCTGAACCTATTTTACACATTGTTGGGCCATACTACTCCTCCAAAATCAATATGCTCTCAGTGTAGGACAAAAGCCATATGACTCTGAATCATTGGGTATTTTAATTTAATGCTGTACCAAGTTTTTCTCCTTAAACTTTCTTTTCTCACATCTTACTTCCTTGATGAGATGGAGTAGAACTCAAATGCAGTCAGCTCTGTGTTCATTGTAATGGGGCTTTTAAAGGAAATAACAGATCATAGGAAATTATATCCCTCCTTCCTCATCTCTGTTCTTCAGAAGAGATTTAGATTGCCTCATTATAAGCCCCATTTTCTTTACTCTGAGAGCTTCCTTAGAAGCTTTGTTTTCTATTTTGCACCTCTGCAGTGTGGAAGTCACCTTTTTACTTCATGGATTTTTTTGTGTGTGTTTTTAACAAGAAAGGTCAGTAGGGCTGATATTTTAGAATGCATAGTCTTAGGTAATGCACTTAGGAGACTCCTCTGTGGTTATGAAAAAGGAAAACCATTTTAACACTTTCCTTCACATTGCTGTTCTGGCTCAGTTTTTGACAGCTGCTCCTTTGCTGTGAATTTTGCCAGATTTGGTGATGTGTATTAAAGGCTAAACGTTTTGATCTCTCAGTCCAGTGGTTGGGAAAACCATTACGTAAAAAATGACATGATGACAACAGCTGCAATAGCGGGACCTGTCGTGATTTAAAGACTAAAAAGGAACTGTTGCTGCCATACCAAATACATACTGTTGCACCTCACTGGTTCATCTACTGTGTTTGTGTTCAGCTTATTAAAAGAAGTAAAACAAACAATCCTCTAAAACTTCACACTGTGTTACGAGAGGTACTGAGCTCTGGCAAACAACTGGAAAAGATAATCCATTAAACAAGCTGGCCTTAAAACTGCCTATTACAGGCATGAATCCTGGAGCATTCCTGGCAGTCCAAACTCCACATGTTAAAGGAAGGGAAGAAGCCCTTTCTTTGCCTGAGGGCACCTCTGTGGTTCTGTATGAATGCACTCAAGGTTTTCACCATGTCTTCTTTGTGTTTGGAAAGGTGTCTTGTCAAAAGAACAAATATCACTGTGCAATGGATGTGTAGGTGCTTATATGATGAGAAATGTCTAAATTGGATCATAAAAGCACATGCCTCCAGCTGGGAAGTGACTGGGCAAGGAATATCTAAGTCACTGAATCCTGGAATGCTCTATGTAGAAAGGGACCGTCTACTTCCTTGGGAAGAGGAGACAGAAGAGTTCCTAGAGCCCCAAGAGTCATTTTTGACATCTTGGTATGACAAAATAAATGGAATGATGTTTAATATAGGTGGAATGAATTATTTAGTAAGGCTGGATCTACTAGGTTCTCACTTGGACACTCTTATGTGGATTAACCAGAAACTATAAAGACCAGGCAAGTAGGAATAGCATAAAACAGGTCCTCCCTGATGTACTTTTTTTTTTTCTTTTTTTTTAAGCTAAAGCACATCAAAAGATTTATGACTGACAGAGTAAATTTTTGTGCATTAGTGCACCATTCTGTCCTGTTGGTGGAAAAAGAAGGGACTGTAAATGTAAGTGTATTGCATATATACACTCCGCAATTCTTCTTAACTATTCCCTCAGTGGCTTGTCGTTTGAGCAATCATAAATGATCCATGATCACATTTTCCACTGCTCTTTCCAACAAATGAAGCAATAGTAGTGTACCCTATAAATCCTACAATTCAGATAATCTTAGAGTGGAGATAATGAGAAGATATTTTCCCCAGTATAAACTGTACTGCTGCTTCTTTTTTTGTAAATCAGCATATACATCTGTATCTTGCCTAGCCATGATTGTGTTCAACTGTTGATTTCAAACATTCCTTAATCTAGATTCTCAGTCTTTTATAGACACGACTTTTTAAGTTTGCTTTGAAATTGGCTTATATAGGAGAATTGTGCTTGAGTCACTGAGTTTACCTTCTGTGTTAAACTACTCTGTAGTTAATTCTACTAAATAATTTGTAGCAACATTCTGAAAGAAATACAAGGAGCTCAGGACTGCCAACTAATTCCTGATCATATGCAGCTGCTAAGCATTTTTTCTTGTTTACATACAAGATAATAGTGCCTTAAGATTTATTTCATAACTGCTTGCGAGATGCATATGCTGTAATTATCTTCATAAATTTCTTTTCAGTGAGAGATCTTTTATACAAACAACCAAACTTAATGTCCAGACACTTTCAACTGAGCAATGAAGACTGAGTAATTCCCTTTAGCTGATCTCACATTAGGACATCTTTCTTACTTTCTTAATTCCAGTGATTTGAAAACAAGATAGGCTGCCCAGAGGCAAGTGAGCTGGTAGTGCTGCTGCTCTTCTACCTTAGCTCTATTGCAGGAGCTCGTTGTCCTGCAGAGGTAATAGGTGGGTAGATTTTCATCACTGTGTCTTTGAAGTACGGTTAATATGACTCATTTAGATCATCACAAATCTGTACTGTGATTTCTGAAGAAAAGAACTGGGTGCAAGTCAGTGGTAAATTAACCTAGCCAAGTAATTAATTGTATCAGATGGATATTTCAGATTCTCCCCTTTCGTATACCTGTGCTCCTTTCATGTGGTTAACGTAGGTCTCCCAAAGGATTACATTGATTGAAGAGCCAGATACTGCTGTTACCAGAAGTGTGAAGGAGGCATTGAACTTAATGAATCAAAGAAATGAAGGGATTTGTAAGGTACAATCCAAGTAAAAAGCACTTTAAAGATACTTGAAAAGGCCACGTGGGTCAGGTTAGCTAACTGTGGATATTAACTCGTGCACTACATTCTGGCACGGTTTTGGATATCTGTGGGGGTGGGCAATAAGAACAATGTGTGTGCTGCTTTCTTCATGGTCTGTTACATTGCCTGCTGTCTTTACAAAATTAAAGCTTGCTGAAAGCCTTTGCATAGCATTCACTGTTAAGGCTGTGCACTCTGATTCATTTTTGTCTTATTCAGTTGATTTTTTTCCCTTGTGTTAGCTTACGTAAGGAAATATTTCTGTTTTTATCTTTATAATCTTAATGTTTTCAAGAAGCTGCAGGTCTTCTCTGTGTTTTTGGAAATTGCTTTTAGAAAGTACCCAGTAGTTGTTGTCACTGATGGTAAGAACTGATTTTAATAGCTAATAGATGAAACACCATCTAGTGTTCCATTTAATGTCCAGCTTTAAGGAGGTGATCTTTGAAAATTGACCGCTTCTCCTGGGCTTCTCTTGTATCCAGGAACTGTGCGATTCTTCTTTGGTCACTGAACCAAAATCTGCTTTCCTGACACCTATGGTTATCAGCCTGCTTAATGCCATGTTCCTCTGACTCAGGCTCATGGCAGGTGGAAGGTGTTCAGTTACCCCTACAGCTCTCATAAATGCAGAGTGCTGGATTTCCTGGGAAAGGAATGGCAGCTTTCCATACTGGCGTGGCAGAATATGAGGCTGTCATGACAGCTAATTAGATGGGAGAGGCAGTACTGTTTGTTGTTTTTTTTTTTCTCGTGCTCTTACATGCCATGGTAATCTCTTATAAACAGGCACCTTAAATTGTTGTGGTTAGATTTAATAACTGTCTGTAAAAGTTGTTTAGCTGTAGAAATCCTTTGTAATGGAGCAGAGCTTATTTGCAGCTTCCTGTGTGCTCGTTTCCTTTATAAAACAGTGGGCAATGTACTGTTGTAAGAACACCTTTATTTAGGAGAAGGTATGAAATGTCAATACTGCGATTTCCACGAGATAACAAGATTGTCTAAATAGTAAGCGATGAGCTGTAAGACTTAGAATCCAGAATTGGTACCACAGGCAGTTAAGAGTTGTAAGTGAAAATTGCATTGGTTGTGTAATGGATTGGCAGCTAACACAGTACTTGAAATTCATTTGGCATTTACATGCACGGTAAATTCCAAACGAGCTCCTAAGAACCCTATAAAGAGAAAAAAGTGCATGTGTGGACTGCTAGTCCCTCCCTGTAATCCTCAAAGTACCAGGTTATCATCTTCCTGTGCATCATTGGGAGTTTTTAATGTATGTGCAGAGATGAGTTACGTTCTTAGTTATAATGCATTTCCAATAATATCAGAGGAAGCAGGCTATTGTTATTTTCCCATCTGAAGCTTGCACTTTCCATATGAATTTATCTCAGTTTTTCTGCCCCACTACTTTTATGCAATGAATATTGGTAGATCCCAAGAAAATACAGCCGTGAATTTTATTACCAATGAAGCGATTGCCCAGCAGATCGCATTCAAAGTGGCAGCTTGTGATAGATGTATATATAATGGTCCTAAATCATTGTGCGGATTCACCGCATTCTGTATTTTACTTGAATAAGTTTCAATAACAGTTATCCAAATAAATTAAAATGCAGCTGTCAAGATCACTGGCAGGAGTTGAAGGCATAGACATAACATATTAAAAATCCGATTCCCCGTGGAAAACTTCTGAAATAAATTTTGCTGGATCTGAAAGCAGCAGATTCATCTCCGCTGTTTGTTTTTCTTCTCACTTTTAATAATCAAGTCAACTTGTAATAGAGCTTATTCCAGAAGGTTTCTTACAATTCTGGGTGTGGTTCTGTATCTGTTCCACCAGTCCTGGTTTACTTTTTTTCTGATTATTTTATAACTTTAACTTTCCTGGAACTTACATATACTGTAATACTTTATTTAGGGTTTCTAATACCTACAAGTGAACGTGGCTTCTCAGAAGGTCCAGATAAATTTGACTTCCACAGTTATTTCCTTTATAAAATTATTGCCTAGTTCTTAAAATTGGGATTTTATGTGATCTTAAAAATAAAAAATCTACTGACAACGCTATTTTAGAGTCCCGTATTTTATCTTCATGCCCCAGAGATGCCAGTTCTGGATGTTGTCAGTGTGTTCCTAGCAGTTTGAGTAGCTCCCCATCCACTTCCTTTGTCTCTAGTCACTTCTTATCCAGTTGGCATGGCTTATTTTGACTCAGAGCTGCTGCCTCTGCTTCTCCCTGCATTTGCTGGGGAGCTGAGCCAGACCCTCAGGGGCAGGCTTCACTCCACTGCCTTGCTTGCAACTACTGTCTCCAAGTAGCATCCTTTCCATCCTTTCTTGTCAAACTCTCTTATAGTCTCCTATTTCCCAGTACCCCAGGACTTACTCATTAATTCATGCAGGAGCAAAAAGTAAAGGAAGCTATGCAGTGGCTTCTTTTCTCTTGTCCTCACTTTTAACACCTGATCATTGCAGTTTCTGACAGCTAGCAGGGTGCTGGACATTCATCTCTACTCACGTCCATGGATCTGTTGGTGTTGAAACATTTCTAGAAAGCATCAACTCTTTCTACATAGCTGACAGTGCCTTTCGTATCTCTCCAGGCTCATTATAGCCACCTGTTCAACAGACTAAGTTCATCAAATCATTTTTAATCATGTTCGTTGGGCTGTGGAGCTGTGCCAGGGTCCTACTAAGCTACAAATGGGTTCGGAGCAGGCACAGCACAGATACTGATAGAAAATAGTTCCCTCTGGTGCTGGTTCTTATCAGCTTGCCTGTGAAGGATAAGAATTTATCAATATTTCAGATTACTCGGGGACGAAAGAGCAGAAACTTGGCTTATTTACATCACAGCAGTAACTCCATTTATTTTGCATTTGTACCAGGGTAAACTAGGGAAGAATCAGGCACAGAGCCAAATAATCTTTGTGTTTCTTAAATAATCAACCAAATCTGCAAGGAGTTATGCTGATGAATATTTAACAAGTGAGTGAGGGGATCAAATGCTGTTCATTTAAGTCAAATATTGTACCGTAATCCGTATCTTCATGTTCTCAACCAGGAGGTGTTTTTAGGAGTATGCTTTGAAAAGAAGTCTGAGAAAAGAAAAAAAAATTCAGTCTAAACAGCCCTAACAAAACAGTAGATTTTGCTGTGCAAGTACTTTGGGTAAGATTTGACCTGTGGTACTTTATTCTAGCTCCTCTAAGGTGCATGAATTATCTGCAGCAATTCACTTGTTGTGATTCAGACTTGTGGGAATAAAAAGGTACAAGTCTAAGAAATAGAGAGTTTTCTATTGCACTGGAGGGAGATATCATCAGGTATTACCTGGAATTTGTTTGGACACTAGGTTTCTGCTTGTGAAGATAGAAAATAGGGAACTGGACTCAACTCTGTATAATCAGGTCGTATCCATTCGTATAATCATACAGAACAGTTCTACATGCTTTGTGTTGCTGCTCTCTGTTACTGTGCCTGTGTTTCAATGGCACAGTGCAATACTGCTTCATGTTGAGAGGCGTTAAGAATCTGAGTGTTTCAGCAGGTACATGGCAGGTATTACTGACAGTAATAAAGGTGAATTTTGACCCAGTGCTTCATAATTATGTAATGAGAAAATTGCTGACATTTTAGCACAGATGTTCATGATTATGTAGATGACAGCTTATGGAGGACTTGTCTACTTAAAGTTTTCCATTCATCTGCATCAGCAGGAGTTCCACATGTACACATGTCACAGTGTTAACTTGATCAATCTATGCCCGTGACAGGGGGCAGTAGGCCCCTACCCTCCATCCCCACAAAATGGGAAGGAAGGAGGAGGGGGAAAAAAAAACAAACAGCGGCAGCAATCTATGGAGGAAAACTTATTTTACTAACTATGATACTGGAATGCAAAATAACACAATATAATACAATCGAATTGAAATTGAGACTAATAAATTAAATAAGATAGGAGAGAGAGAGTTCCTGAGACTGAGTCAAACCTGAAAAGCTTGGAACAGCCAGGAAAGGCATCCTCCAGCACCCACTGCCAGGCAGTAAGAGACCTCCCCACACAGAAGGGTCAGATCCCATGACTTCCGTCATGTGCAGGGATAGGTACCTGGAACTGGAGCATTAACACTTTAGTTCCAGTACACTACACGATGTGTTGATGTGGACTACCGAAAACCAAAAAACGTAAAACCGTGACACACACAAAGAGAAATTTCTTTCCTCAGAGGGCGGTGAGGCCCTGGCACTGCTGCCCAGAGAAGTGTGGGTGCCCCGTCCCCAGAGGCACTCAAGGCCAAGTTGGATGGAGCCTGTGACGCCTGAGCTGCCGCGTGGAAACCCTGGCCATGGCAAAGGGCTGCAGAGGAGTGGGCTTTAAGGGCCTTCCCAACCTAAGCCGCTGTGTGAGTCTAAGATACAGAGAGATGCAGCGGTGCTCAGAATCGTGACCAGGGAAGTCTGCTGGGAGGGAAATCTTAAAGTTTCAGGCGGTTAATATGCAGTGATTCACTGCAGAGATCAGGCTACGGGAGTGAAACGCGAGCCTGCGACACGAGGCAGGGACCTGAGGTAGGTAACGAAGCCAAGAGCCAGGGCTGCAAGCTGAATGACCACGTTCAGACGGCAGCACGACGTGCTTACATGCTAGCAGGGCCATCAGCAAGTGTAGGCATTTGGGATACAGTTGTAACTGTGCCGTGAAACAACTTTGTCTGCACCTGGAAAATGACTCGGGGCAATCTGCAAACAATGCAAGGCTGAGATACCCGTGCCCCTTTGCACCTCGACGGATCTGCTGCTCTGCCTGAAGAGCTGGAAGAACTGCAGCCACCCTGCAGGCTTTTTGCGGGGGTCAAAAGTGGGTCCAGTCCCAGAGAAGAGCCTCAAGAAGGATCTGGGTGGCGGAACACAGCGTGCCCTCACAGGGCCCCGGAGGATCCCAGACAGGGAGGAGCGGCTGATGCAGCAGAAGGCCGTGCAGCCATCCAGAGGGATCCGGGTGGGCTGGAGAAACGGCTTGAGGGGAATCTCAAGGACTGCAGCAAGGGGAAGCGCAAAGTCCTGCCCTCGGGGAGGAACAAGCCGAGGCACCAGGGCACGGGAGGAGCGACCAGCCGGAAAGCAGCCCTGCAGAAAAGCCCCTTGGCCGCCAACGCTCCCCAAAGCACACCTGGAAGCGGCTTTGGCAAGGGACGTGAAGACTAACAAAGGCTTCCTTCCACAAGTACAATGGCCAGAAAAGGGGGAGGAAAGAAAGCATTCACCCCCCAACCAACCCACAAAGAAGGCAGGAGAACTAATGACTAACAACTGACGTGACGGAGGCAGAAGTTGATATTCAAGTCCATACCCTGAGTAGGAGAACACCCTCCAATAGGAACATGCCAACAACATGACAGATGTTCATGGCTCTCCACCCAAGGCACGTTAAAGTCACCCCAAAAGGGAACAGATTACGTTAGGATGTAAGGGAGATCCTGCAGATGCAGAGGAGGGGCGGGAAGAGAGATTAAGGAGACGAGAGGAACAGAGAAGCCGTGCTGCTCCTTCCCCACCAAGACGGGGATCCCTTCTTGCTGAGCACTGCCCCTCCACTTCTTGGTGAAAAAGACCCAGGATAGCATTTATTTGCTAGCACTGCTGTGAAACACCTGCACGGTCACAGCTACAGCACTGATCAATGGCAACACCAAATGCATTCCACTGGTTGCTTCCACCAATCATTTATTTGTCACTGCTTGTGAACATGTCCCAGTGAAAGTCCTCGGCTGGACTCGGGCAGGCAAATGCCAAAAACAGGAACGCCACAAGAACCGGACAGCAAACCTCCGCCCATCTGTGCTCTTGTGATGGCACCGCAGAGTCACAGGCAGCCCATGACCTCACAATGGGCCGAGAGCCTATAAATACCCAGCGGGCCCAGCCCGCATTGAGTCTTGCTGGCGACTCTCGAGGTGCCCGTGTCTTCTGTGGGAGCACGAGACACTGAGACCTTGCCAGTGCGCGAGAGCAGAGCCTTGAGAGCGGATTGCGAGTGGAGGTGCAGAGGCTGCCGACTGCTCCGCAAGAGGCAGCCTCCAGCAGATCCATCCTTGGGGCTCCGAATCCATCCTTGGAGCCCCACAGCGCCAGGGCAGCCGCAGCCATGAGCCAGGAGGCGCCTCCCAACCGGAGGCGCAAGGCGTGGGTCTGGCCGGTGGAGGCCCGCGAGGAGCCGTGCGCCATCTGCCTGGACAACATCATGGACACCGTCCGCGCCCTGCCCTGCAGGCACATCTTCTGCAGGGAGTGCATCCAGCGGTGGGCCGCCAACAGCTCCCGCTGCCCCCTGTGCCGGCAGAGGATGTTCGCCCACCAGTGCCTCGACTGGCGCCCCTCGGGTCGCCCCCCGACCCGCCGGCCCCAGGGAAGGCTGCAGCGCACCAGGGAGCGGCAGGAGAGAAGATCCGCCCAGCGCTCCCGCAGCGTCCCAGCACGACGCCCGCCGCGCAGCCGCTCCAGGTCCCCCCGCCCGCTGGTGCGCAGCCGCTCCTGGTCCCCCCGCCCGCTGGTGCGCAGCTCCTCCTGGCACGGGGACCCCAAGCAGCGCAGCCGCTTCGAGGAGCCGCCGCGGGAGGACGAGGACCGCGAATGGCTGAGGCGGGTGGCGCGGGAGCGGCAGATGGGCGCCGGAGAGCACGCGCAGCACCCCGACGGGCCCCGCTTGTGAGCGGGCGGCACAACCGCAGCCAGAAGAACGTGGGAACAGAACATCTCCGCTACCGGGACGGCGCTGGGATGGCCCTCCTGCCACCGAGAGGGCACGTCAATAAACATTCACACGCCCTACAATGAGCAGTTGTTGCGTCTCTTTCCTTTGAAAGGCAAACTATAAGCCTGGAATCCCGGTGCAAAGCAGGGACGGGGAACAAGGAAGAGGTGGGCTGGTGAGCCTTCCTGAACCCTGAGAGCCCGAGCTCTGTGCCTGCGTGGCAGCACGCACCGGGGGGGCGGAGGGCTGACATGGTGCCATGGAGTACCGTACTGAAGGTGGAGCAGGTTAGGTGTGCCCGTGGCTTTGTGCAGCAGCACACAGACAGCAGCCCCGGGGAAGCAAGACAGTCGTGTCAGCCTGAGAGTGCTGACGTGGCCTATGTTCCTCCCAGAAAACAGTCAGAGGTGCTGCTGTAAGCCGTAACCTGGATGTACGAGATGAGCATTCAATCCAACACGGTGAGCACAAGGCGTGGCATCTGGGTTCCTTCCTTCATCCTCCATCCTTCCAGGACTAAGAAAAATCTTGGATGTGATGTTACTGCAACCTCTTTTTTAATCATTGATCAGTAACAGCATTTGCAAACACCTCCCCTCAGTGTTTGCCTCCAGAAAGTAAGAAAAATTGCCTTCCCTTGCGTAAATCTGATCACTGCTGTTGCTCCTACACTTGGAAGATGCATTCTGTGAGTGCCACCCTACACACACTTTAGTCTAAGCAAACCTCCCTGGGTTTTATTGCCAACAAGAAACACCACAGCTCGACCAACTTCTCACGCTGTGTTCAGTGACAGGAATTCCCATCATGGCTGTGAACAGCTTACCTCTGGCATTCCAACCCGCAGGCACACAGCCCAGCCCATCCTGCAGCCATCCCCTGCCATCATGGCACTGACTGCCCCACCAAGCGGCTCATTGCTGCTCATAAGCCTCACCTGCCCATGCAGGCATTCAGTCTCTACCCAGCTATGCTTACAAGCAAATCTCGTGCCTCTTGCTTCTGGATTCTACGTCTTCCGGTAGCGAGAGGGAGCTCAACAGCAGGGAGAGCAACTGTTCACACTGCCAGGCAGAGACAGGACAAGTGGGACCAGTTCTAAGCAACACAAAGGGAGATTTAGGTTCCACGCAGAGAGAAATTTCTTTCCTCAGAGGGCGGTGAGGCCCTGGCACTGCTGCCCAGAGAAGTGTGGGTGCCCCGTCCCCAGAGGCACTCAAGGCCAAGTTGGATGGAGCCTGTGACGCCTGAGCTGCCGCGTGGAAACCCTGGCCATGGCAAAGGGCTGCAGAGGAGTGGGCTTTAAGGGCCCTGTGGAATACTGAAAACCAAAAAACGTAAAACCGTGACAACACAGTAATGGGCAAAAAGAAACCCCTTATCTACCCTTACTCAATTTTATGTACGTACCAAAGGCTGAAATAATCAACATATGGCCTTTGCTATTTTGCTTCAGTGTGAATGACAGCTTGAGAGTTCAAAGCCTACATTTCTGAATTCTGTGGGCTTTTTTAACCAAACCTGTTTTTCCATCAGTGATTCAAATGGATCTTAATTAATGACTTCTTTACTGAGTCAAGAAATACATACGTTGTACAAAGTTATAAATGGCCCTTACTGAGGAAATTTTTTTTTTTTCCAGTCACAGTTTCCATCTGAGGTAGGAATAACACTTTTTCACACCTGAAAGTATGTTGGTCATTTTGCATTTTAGTTGCTGATTCTTCAGATACACAGGATGACACATTGTTTAGTCTGTTGCTATTAGCTGTATTGTATTAGCTATTAAAGTAATAGGCAGCTCTCAATTTTGTTGTTGTGATTACAAACTACTTAGTAACAGGATGATGATGCCAAAAGGTTCCAGCCATTCTTACTGTTTGGAATCATCACTGTTCCTGTTCTCCTGTCTGGGTGTGCAGCCTGGTATAGAGTTTGGTTTATTTTGCAGTGCTTATCACTGTAACAGATAGTACAGCAGTAGAAATGTCTGCAGGTATGTTGTTATGTAAACACATGTAATCCATGCCTCTCCATCAGCAGCAATCTCAAATCACACTTTAGAGTAATGCAGTGTATAATAAGATCTTGCTTCAGCCAGAAGGAATATGTGAACTGCATTTTCTTGATGATTCTTGACCTGTTTGATGGCCATGCTTAGGGAATGGTGCTATTAGAAGATGACAGATTGTATATCAAAGCTTGTGTACCACAGCACATCATCCTGAAAGGATGATGAATCGTTGTGACCTGAATCCTTTGTACTGTTCTTGATACTGTAGTGTTTTGTTTTTGTGTTTTTTTTTTGTTTGTTTGTTTTCAGGGGTGTCTTTGCATGTCTTAACAGATTTTCCATTCTGTTTTTAGACTTTGCTGAATGTTGGAATGTATGTCTGTAGGGAACTAAACTACTTGGGAAACTCTCAGTTCATTACATCAGTACATTCAAGTTGAATCTGAACCTGCTCAGGAATGCCCAGGTTCAATTTGCATGGGTAGGTGGAGTAATAATATACTTTAAGCAGAAAACCCTGGGCAGAAAAGTGTCCTTCAGTGAATGAACTATTAGTAATCTAATTAGCCATATATACAGATGGTTCTCAGACACCTGCAGATTCTGCTTAGGTAAGATTTGTAGCAAAGTGAATATTCAGCCCGTTAGTTCCTCCATAAATCATTTTAATCTATCATTTATATAATTGGAACATACACTTTTATAATAGAGATTTTATTTGGAAGAAGTTGATTTGAGGTCTCACAGGATGTGTGTGAAATTTGGTGTAACGTGAATGAGGCATAACACCTTCTCAAGAAGGACAGGGTTCTGTTGCGTAAGCTCAAATACACAACCTTGTCAATGGAAGACACAGGTTGTCTTAATACTAATTTCACATTGACTTCCAGATACAGTATACTATATCAAAATCCACTTCAGTTCTTCTACAGTCTGTATTCCAGGAGCCGTGCCCAAATGAGCTTCCAGGTTTGGTTGACAGTAGGAGATCTTGTTTCAAATTAAATCGCTCAGGGACAACATGACAAAACGCAGTGAACATGCACTTAATGAAATAATTTCTTACAGACATTACTGGTAATAATGGGAAACTGATTGGAAAAAAAAACCTCAAACCAGTAAAATGGTAGCATCTTTTTTGGGATCTTGGATCTCTGCTAGACTTCAAGTCTAAGGGAAATATCCTGCCTGCCTTCC
The DNA here is from genome assembly GCA_035772895.1 of Perdix hodgsoniae. Taxonomy (NCBI): domain Eukaryota; kingdom Metazoa; phylum Chordata; class Aves; order Galliformes; family Phasianidae; genus Perdix; species Perdix hodgsoniae. The sequence goes on along the minus strand of JAPSGF010000017.1, from coordinate 4,741,268 downwards.
CGTAGTTGGACTACTAGATTTATTGATGTGGTCTGGCCTCTTGTTTAGGGAGTTGCACTCTGTGCTTGGGACATTTTCTCCATTGTGCTGCAGCTGGGGAAATTACCAGCCCTCTCTTCTCATCCCCTGTAATTTCTCTGCGATTGGCTGCTCACTCAGTTGGTAGATCTAAGAATAGTTGAGTAGAAATGTCATTCATTGTTCACCACTGTAGATTGCTGTCTTAGACCTTCAATCTCTTTTCTTTAATGGTTACAAAATAGATTCTTTCATACACAAAAGAGATTTTGAAATGCCTCCTTTATACTGTTTCAGAGGGAAGTTTATGATACAGGGTGAGACTTTTTAAATAAAACGGGGATTTATCAGACTTGAAGATCCCAGTGTCAACAGGCACGGCTTCCCAAGTGCAGGATTGAATCTCAGGTATTTTGTTAGGTTTGTTCAGAAGTAAAAAGTTTGTTCTTTATGGGAAACAACAGCAGCAACAACAACAACAATAAACAGCATTGGAAATCATAAATACTAATAGAAATAACCACTTTGGGGAGAATTTCTTGGTGTGGTAGGAAGATTTATTTCTTTGTGGTTAATGTGAAGTGTGCACAACAGTCTGGCATACAACCTAAGGGTGGAAGAGATCCTTTTATGATCTGGAAGTCTAAATGGAGCTTCAAGGTGTGCTATTGGCGCACACTTTGACTTTTCCACACTTTCCATAAAAATGGAACAGTAATTGTCTCTACGTTGAATTTCTGGGATGAAAAGTTATGGTTTAGATGTAAACCATAGTACAATTTTGATGTTATTAGTGTTAATGTTTTTGGAATATTTGTAGAGAGTAGCTGGATCGATATCCAGGTCTTCAAGTACTTTCTTTAAGCTTTGTAGAGTGTACATCTGTGCTTCTTGTCAGCAAGAGAAATAAAGAGAGAAGACTTTGAATGAAGCATAGCTGTGATAACAGGAAAGCCTGTTCTTCCCTCCTGCAAACCACGTCCCTCACAGTCTCCTCAAGTATAAATGTCATTTCATTAGTTCTTTAAGGCATACAGAGTGACTTCCTGACATGAGCACTCAGCAAAGCTACTATGGAAATAGAAAGTTCTCATGTGTCTGTATAATACTGAACTCTGAAATGCTTCCTTGCTCAGATTAGTGCCAAGAATACATGCACACAGGTGTCCATCCGTTCTGCAAGATAGCTGCCTGGATAGTTTGTTCAGCACCACTCATGTAGTACAGGTATGTTCGTTCAGAAGTTCCTAGGTTTCTGCTTTAGTGCTTTAGTGCTTTATCTCGCCCATGGTGGCTGACCAAGATCCCTGTTAGCATTTTATTGCATACGACTATTACAGTGTAAGCTCCTAAGAGGCCATGTCAGATGTGACTTGCACCTTAATTGTTCAGTGTTTTTCATAGATCTGTCATGGGAAAGTAAATACTTCAATGAGGATGTTTTGTTTTATGGTCTGAGAAAGCCTAAAGTTGTATGTCAAGCTTGGCGTACACTTCTTTGTTGGGGGTCATCAAGTCTGTAGGCTGAAACACAGGACTACATTGTATATGAGTCTACAGCCATCCATTAGTCATTATTTTCAGTTGTAAAATGACATATTGTTATTTGTTTCACCGTTATGCTGTGAGGATGATCTGTGAGCATACAGCTCCTGGAAGTGCCCTGCGTGAGCATGTACTGCTGTCTTTGCTCTACGCTGACCCATCGCCAGGGTTCATTGAGAAGAGAGAGTAGTGCCAGTGGTGCAGCAGCAGAGTGGATGCTGATGAGCCTGAACGTCTTCATAGTCATGGGCTCTTGTGTTTAAACTCCAGCTTGACTATTGTCTCCGTTTTCTGAGACTGCTCATAGTCTCTTCCACATACTTTTGGGAGGTGGCTGGGCTGATGGTAAAGGGCAGTGGGATGTTTTAATTCCCCAATTTGCCTTAAACGAAATGAAAAATCCTGCCTCAGGCTTTTCCTGCAAACCTAGCAGGTTGCTATGGATTAAGCTACTTAATCAATCTGGACAAACTGTTCTGTGCTGCTCATAGTAGTCAATACCACCAGTCACTGGCCATTTCAGCAGCTTAGAGACAGACAATCCTTCATTCTGCAGACAGAGATGTGCCAGAAAGCCAGAGCTGCTAAATAGCCTCTCTAGAAGAACCTATAAAATCTTGTTGCCTCCATCCTTTCCCATCATCAGAAGCTAGTAGCATAGCAACTGATGAAGCTACTTGAACTTGAGTTGACCTGAAATTACATGTTTCACGGTTTATGTGTTTACTACTGCCTCTCTACTTTTTTGTGTGTGTGCTTGTTGAATTTACATTTGCAGTCCCTGTGGGAGATTAGCAGCTTGTTCATGCAGAAAGTTGAAATAGATTTAATAACACATGATATATGAGCTTAAATAGCGCGCGGAGTTAGAAGCATGAGATAGAGCTAAAGCTGGCCCTGACTACTGGCTGATGAGAGCACCTTGTTTTTGAATGGGATGTGGATGCAGTTTTCAGTATCTTTGTACAGAGTAGGTGCAGCCATAAGAAAAGAGAGCTTCCCGTCAGCTAATATTGCACATTTTACTGTTACGTAGTTTGCTGTTACAAGCAAAGCGGTACGCACGGATCATAGAAGCCCTGGGCTTCTCACATGGGAAGGACAGAGAATTTAGACACTGGTTCAGAAACACAACTTGAATGACTGCTGGTTTCTGATGGAGATCTCAATATGTTTTCTCTAGTATCTGGAAGGCTCCAGTATTCTCATCTCCCTTGTCAGAGAGCTGATGTGTTATGTTACTTTTGTAGCTGCTGCACTCTGATGATTGTCTTCCGCTAAACTCTAATGTGGCTTTCTTCATAGGGCATTTCAAGACCAATATGAAATGTTAATGTACACATCTGGTGTGTCTCTCATCAAGTGCAAGAAATGAGGGAAGTAATATAAGTGAAAATGATGAACTTGTGAGAGAAAACATATCCAAGATGAGTCTGGAGAACAGGGCTTGCTTGATTCAGGCACCAGGATGTGCTAATCAAGGGGCAAAACAGAACAGTTAGATAGAGAAATTAATTGATTTGTTGCTGTTGTTGATTTTTTTTTGGTGTGTGTGTGTCAAATGAAAATGGAACTTTTTATTTCTGTGTTCAGCCTCAACAGATGGGGCTGAGATGCTTCAGCTTCAGAACAGTCTGAGTAAGAGAAGGGTATTCTTTCTTTGACAAGGATTTTAGCCATTGAGTTATTAAATCAGAGGACATCACTCACCAGTGCATGCTTTGGCTGCATATATAAAAGAAAGAGTTGTGCCTATTTTTTTTCCAGAGAAAAGTATGATTATCTTCATGTGAAGATTTTGGACTGCAGCACCTGAGCTTTGCTGCCCTGAATTGAGGGCATTATGGAGCACTCAAAGAGCATGCAGGTACTCAGCATTACTTCTCGCTGAGCAATTCTTTGCACAGTTTGCTTTGTGGCCTCCTCTTCAAATAGGGTAACTGGTCTGATACTTCACTCTATTTCATGCTGAAGGCCAAGCATTGAAAAAGGTAGGGTTCAGGAATTGATTGATTTTATCCGTCTTGGATATGAAACTTACCTTGAACATTGTCTGAAATTGTCCATTTCTCTCCATCGACCATAAGGGGAATTTGAGATGACTAGTACAAGCTTGCGTATATAGAAGCTACACAGTAAAAGTTCAGAGCATTGTCATCAATTCATGGATATGAAAGTTCTTAATACATAAGAATGTACTGTGTTGAACCTCTCATGTAAGATGTCTGTAACCATAATGGTATTCCATACTAGTGTCATTCCATAAGCAACAAGGAACATACTGTTGTTCTTGTCATTGTGTAGCTATTTTTTGGTTGAGAAGATAAAAAATCACACAGACATTACAAATGAGAGTTAAACAGCCATTTCTCCCGACCCTGGGGAGCTTGAGAGTTGCTGGAGACTCACTGTGCACTCCTATCTGCGTAAAGAAAGTTGCCTTCTAGCACTCTGAGAGCACAAAACTTAGGAGTGTGTTTTGCTACAGTAGTGAAGGTTTTTGATTCTTTTGATACAGTTGTGGCTCATCAGTACTGAGCCATTAGGGAGCCATGGGAGAGTCTACAATTGCCTTCTTTTTTCCCTCTTTTACAGTACAAATGATGACTCAAAGAGAAGCATTCAGTTCTAATCTATGTGAGTTCTTGTAATAAGCTTCACAATTAGAGCAGTCTTCCATCTAATTCACTTAATTTACGCTGGGAAATGAGATACTGTTCAACTAATCCGATGCTATTTTCTTCTTTATTAGAGAATGAAAGCATCCTTGGAAGCTCTGGTGGGATTCAGACTAAGCTTCTGAGAGACAAATAGTATGAAAGGCTAATGAAATAGCATGCGATGGTAATTCCCAATCCGTATCTGTGCCCCACTCCTTTAACCCCCACTCCTTTAACACAATTAGGAGAAGAGTTGGTAGGAGGCGATGGACTGTGCCAACTCTTTCTGGTCTCAGGATGAGTTCATAACTTTCTGTTTAATAAGATGACACTGATACAGATAAACTTTGTTAAGCTAGGGTTTGTTCTACCTGTCTTGTCTGGTGACTGCAATGCTTTCAAGAAGGTTTTCTGCTGGATTATCCTACCTCTTATTATTGCATTCCCCTCTTGAAACCCAGGCAGCTCTTCTGCTTAATTTAGAACATACATATTCAAATCACTAAGAAGTATTTCCGTGGAAATATATATTTCCATATTTCTGGTATTTCCAGGAAAATACATAGAGAATGTGTTCTTCGTTCTCATCAGGCTGCAGCAAGTTCTTTAGAACAAAAGTACTACACCTACACTGCTGTGAGATGTAAAGGGTATAATTCCATACTTTTTGAATATTGGGTTTTTGGGAGTGTTGGAAGATGAGCATCTTGTCAAATATTGGTTCTCTTGCTCCACTGGCTTTTTTTTTTTTTTTTTTTTTTTAATTATTATTATAGTTGCTACCCCCAGAGATCTGCTCTTCTCTTGTTTTTCATTGCCATTATGTTGAGTTTTTGACCACTTTGCTTAGTTCTTTGACACCATTCTGGATCACATACGTTTTCTCCGCTGCTTCTTGTACATATGGGCTTTGTTTTACTTCTTTTTGTTCTCTGTATGATGTTCCATGCTTGTTCCTTTTCAACTCCTACTTCTGTCCTTCTCAGCCAGATCTCTGTGATTGCCTTGCTGAGAACTGGCAATTCTGCTTCTACACGAAACCTCCCACTTTCCACCTTTCCCACTGTAAATATCAGCAATCTTTTGTTTCTTATGTTCCAGAAACAAAGGCATTTCCTAGCTCAATCTGTCACATAGAACTGCATTTTATCTGCTCCCTCTGCTTCCCTTTTACAGTGATACCAGTACTTCTGTCTGAGTCATCTACAACTTCAATTTTTGGGAAGGAATTCCTGTCTCATGACATGGTAGATGTTGGCTAATATTCATAGGTGACCTTTTTGTTATAAGACAGGAGAAGGTTGATCAAATCATGAAATTATGTCAAGTTCCTTGTAGGCAGAGGTATTAGCTGTGAAAGCAAAAGTGAGAAGCAGATGACATGCTATGACATGTGGTCTGTATTATAGAGTACTGAAGTTACTTACCATGTGCTAGTAAATTCTGCATTGGAAGGAGTATCACATGGAGAGGACTGACATTAAATTTGCTAGTCCATAAAACAACATGGCAGCGTCTAATTGCAGCTCCCCAGTTACTGCCCCAGTGTCCTGGATCTTTAGCTAAGTACCAACCTGCCAAGTTTCCATTTTTTATGTCAGTCTTTGATTGTTAAGCACATAAAAATCCTCTGACTGTTCACAGGAATGGCTGCAGTGTTGATCTCAAAAGGGCCAACAAGACACCTGCACACCCACAGGGCCACTGCATACAGGGCAGGAATGCTCATGGAGGATGAGTAGTGAAATGTATCTAAGGGTGGTGATTGCAGGCTGGGACTGCTGTGTTGGGATACAAATGGGATAATGGGATACAAAGCTAGCTTCCCACAAGAAAGGCTTTTGCATCCATAGAATATATAAAACTTTGTTCTATAGCCTGCAGAAACCCTAAGTTGTCTTCTCTGTCTTCACTGGACTTTTGCTTTAATTAAATATTCAAAATCATTGATTTTAGAACTGGTTCTGGGCACTTTTCTTTGAGAGTAGGCAGACTGGTGCAATTTACCCATACAGGTGAATTAATGAATCACTTCATTAATGCCACTGGCACATTTCTTCCAACACAGTTGACATATGCCACTGCTGTCAGCCTACTACATTACTGAGAGACTGATTTGAATGTCTCTCTTACAGACAAAAGAGCTATTAGTACTGTGTCTGTCAGTGCAGTAAAATAGTCTTGTGCTAAATTCTGCAAAATCCTTATGTTGTTTCTTTGTGCAGTTAATAGAACTGGAAGTTCAGATAGTCACTGGAAAACAAAATTCAGTGGCTGTATTTATAACAGTAATGTGCTCTCAATAAGCAATATAAATACCACGATACAGAGCTCAAAATGCTTACTGCAGAGGTGTAAAAGTAGAAGGAGTCAAACAGATGCTGCTCAGTTACGTGTCTGGCTCTCAGGGCTAGCTGTCACTACAAAGGTGTGCAACACAGCTATGCAAAGGTGACAGATTTATCTTCAAGGACAGAGGTGCAAAAGATTCCAAGAATGGCACTTCAACGTGTTTCCATTTCTTTTCTTAAAACAGCTGGGTTTGCATTCTTAAGTGCAAATTTAATTACGTACGTTCTCAGTAGCCACTGTTTGTGGCTGTTGTGTAGAAAACTATGCAATTATGTTCTGTTCTGCAGTTTTTTGTTCTATTAAAAAAAAAAAAAAGGGTTCTGAAGAACATTTGCCTTCTGGTCTCATTTACTCCTTTCATCTGCCCAGTCTGCATCTGCTCGGTGAGGATGCTGTGTGAAAATAGCACTGTTACAGTTCCTGTCAGTAGGGGAATAAGCAGAATCAGGTTTGGGAACACAAATGCTGCTTGTCCAGCAAACGCCTTTTGATGACACTTTGCACTTTGATGCATTTTGTATCTTTAGGTGGAGACTTTGGTAAGCAGGAGGTTGTCTTGTGAAACTTCTTTGGATGATATAGATACTGCAAGATTATTTTAGGGAGGTTGGGAAGACTTAAGTTGTACTATGGGCTGTAAAAAATCAACGTGTAATTCTCCTGTTCTTACACTCCCATAGATACAGACTTGGGACTGTTTTTTGGGTGTGATGGACCTTTGGGCTGATCAGGAAGAGCTGATCTTGTGTTCCTATGTGTTCTCTGTCTATGGAAGCAGGACAGGGCACACACAGAAAAAGTTCCCAGTATTAACACTAGCTCTCTGCAAAGGAATCAGATACTTTCCCTTTGTTTTTGCTGTCAGAAAGATCAGTCTCTTCTATCCCTGATCAAAAAGCAGCAACGTTCCATAGCTTCAGTTTCGTCAGTTAATTTTCTTGAATCTTTTGTAATTGATGTAAACTGCTCACAGAAATATTCCCTTCTGTCACGAGATACATGCATGAGGTCTCGAAAAACCAAAAAGCAGAAAACAACCATGCAATTGTAACAGCAGCCCAGAAAAACAGCAACAGCATTGTGCCAATGTGGCATACGGCATTTTTTTACTTTATTATAGAAATCTGAAGCACTGATTTAGAACAAACCAACCAACAAAAACAAACAAACAAGCATAAAAAACAACCCTCAACATTCTTCTGTTTTCACGTCTGAGTTTGAGACAGCTTAATTGGCAGTTCCTTTCTGCTGCCCATGAGAACACCAGAGTGTTTCTAAAGGTCTCTTGGTGGAGAGTGCCCTTCTCCTTGGACAGATCAGAGATGTCGTGGTGGTGGAACTTTGGTCTTCTTTCACAAGGATTGATACAGCAAGATCTTGGCTGTGCTCCTTTCCAGCTTCATACTCAGGATTTGTTCTTAGTTAGGAGGTCATTGCTTTCCATCTGGGATTGCAGTGGTCTAGATTAGGCGTTTAGCAAGGACTTGCTCAGGAATTGCCTCTCTGTGTTGTTAAAGATGATACAAACTTTCAGACAGAATTAATGCAAGTGACATTCACTGCAACATTTAGATAGCTCGTTGGTTGTCTTAGCAGGTATTCCTTCTTCTAAGATTATCTCCTTATGGAATATAAGCAATGGTTTCTGTTTGTACTCAGTAATGGGCAATAAAATTAATGGCTTTAGCTTTGTTTCAGTTAGGCTGAGCATGTTTCTTGCAACTGTATTTTTGAACTTTTTTGTGCCATGTCTGCTTCATCGTATACTTCTGCCACAAGGGAATTTTTCCCTCGGTTCTATTTGGCTTTTGAACAGGCTGCTTAGTTTTCAGCAATCTCATCTTGCTTTTTCACACAGGGGTTTTAGATGTGAGAGGTAAGTTGGGCTAAAGTTGGCAAAAAGAGTTCAGAAAAAGCACTCTGTGAAATAATCCTAATGTACCTCTGGGTGCATTTCCAAGATGAAAGTCATTGCTGATTGGGGAGTATTTGTCACAGTGCTGGGAGAGCAACTACATGCCTTTTACTTGAATGATAGTCAATCTAGTACATTTTACAGTTGCTTATACATCGAAGATCTACTGATCTACTACTTAAAGGATTACCCAGCACCTCCTATGAAGATAATTCTAGTTTTTTTCACTGCAGCAATCAAAATCTGTAGCATTTCATGTTTTCCTTGGGAGCTCTTTGTTTCCATGAAAAGCTCCAGAACTGCTGAGACCTCTACCAAGGACTGGCAGACCAGCTGCTTCCTGCCACGTTTCTAACAGACTTCTTGATTTTTCCCGACATAACCCAACATAACATTTTCTTACTAACTGTACATCATCTTTATAGGAGAGGGAAAAAAATAAAAAATTGTGTGGTGAAGGTGACTCAAACAAATAATTTGTCTTCTATAATATCCTTTTTCCTTCATGATTGATCCCAACTGCCAGAGCTTAGCAGATTTCTATTGACTTTCTCCATCTTTTGGTCTACTTCACAGTGTTTTACCACTGAACTATACAGATAACTGGAAAACTAAGTATAGAACGTAACCTCTGTTCTCATTTCAAGTTTTTTTCATCCATCCTGCACCCAGTGCTTTGTCGCAGACCGCTTGGTTCATCCCCTTTTCTCTCCCTCATTTTGAGCCCTATTAAAGCAATTGCTTAGAATTGTCACATAGCAAGATATTCCAGTAGTAGAGTAGAGATACCCAGAAACAGTTGCCCAAGAGTAAAATGGGTACAGTATGTGAAGTGTTTCCTTTTCTTGGTTGGGGGGGGCGGGGGGGAAGGAGAAGAGTACACCCTGAATTCCATCACTGACTGCATAGTTGGGAGTGCTTTGTGCACAGGGTAAAATCTATGCATGTTCAGAAACTCAATTTTGGGCTTGTATTACATACGTCTTTTCTTTTCTTGAAAGAAGTCATCTAGGACCCTCAATTCTGTGTCCTTCCTGGGACTGGGATTCAGGCTAGATGCCATCCCCATTGCAGCAGCCCAGTTGCAGATGTGCTCTTTCCTGAAGAGTCTGCAGGAAGAGAGATGAAGGCTGAAAGGGAGCATCATGGTGGGCAAAGCTTGCAATATAAAATACTGGCTGGCTGGATCAAATGAGGCTTAAAGTACTGCTGATCACAATTACATGTGTACAGACCCAATCTGTTACCCTGTTTATTTAATCAAGGTCTCAGAGAGGTTTTAATTACAAAAGCAAGCTGATAGCATGAGACTGATCATCTGTAACTGACAAGCGTGTTTAGTTACAATGGCCAAAAGTGGTCCTTATTTATGTGCTAGTTGTGCTAAATAATGAATAACTTGTTTAGATTGCTTGCAATAACTTGGCAAAGAGTGATATTGAAAAGTAGCTTTCTGTCCAGTTGGTGCCAGTAGGAAAGAGCCCATTATGTGCAGTGAGGTGTTATTGAGTCTTGAAAAAGTTAACTGCTGCTCATCTTTGCTTCTTCAGTTTGGAAATGAAAGCAACAGTTTCAACTCCTAATTTTCTAATATCCTGCAATGTCTATTTCTCTACTGTTACTGGAGAGACAAAAATGAATGGGTAGAAGAAAATGGAAACCATCATCCCTGTTTTGGCAGAGGTGGAGGGGAGGTAGTTTAGGTCTGTCCTGAAGTAGACAGTGAAGTAATGCTTGATGTTGTCTTAATTTAAATTGCTTTGGCAATATTAGCGTCTAAACTAAGACAAGACTTTAATGTCTGGTTAGCGGGACAAACTGTTCTATTAATTAAACTCAGGCCCATAAATCTGTTCTAACTGGCAATCAAATCCCAGAGTAACCTGGATCGTGCTGTTGTTGAAGTATCTACAGCCCAGGAGAATGATGCCTAATATTTCATTTGTCTTGTGTTCAGCTGTAATGTGACTTGCAAGATGTCATGTTTGCACTGGGAATAAAAATCAGCGAGTCTATCTTTTAATGGTCTTGCACCAAGAAACAAGTAATAAACAACTTAGGATTTATAATAATCTGATTTTTAATGAAAATGTATCAACATGCATTTCTTGAAAACAATTTTTTTTTAATTTTTATTTTTTTGAGAAATAACTTTACTGTGTCAAAATATAATCAGCCTGACATTTCGTATCAGGAGACAAAAATCTGCCTGCAGGTAGGGGAACATTGCAGAATAAAAGCAGAAACAAACCATCATGCAGAGATTTAGCTCATGACAGCAGTTTATGTTCTTGTTGGATACCTGGTCCAATTACAATTCAAACTGGTGCTTTTTTGGAGGTACAATGCACAGCTGATGCAATCAGTCTCAGCATAGCTGACTGTGATCAGTTAGCCAGAGGAGGTGAAATTAGGTTCTGTTTTGGTAGGTAATTTTGTATAATAGTGCATTTGTTTCTGTTTAGTGAGCAGATGTTAACCTGCAGAACTTCTCCGTAGGGGAAGGTGCTCTGTTCCTCCCTTTCCATGGTGCTCCAACTCCTTTCTCTCCCATTCCTGTGGTTCTGCCTTCTTGCTGTTTTCTGAACTCTTTTAGGAATCAGCTGTGGGGTGTGGAGTAATTCCCACAGGGCTCTAAAATTCATGTTATGATGTAACATTCATAGGTTACTTTTTCTGAGAGAGAAATGTCCTTTTTGTCGCCTCGTATCCACAAAAGGGTTTGTGTCCTCTGGGCTGAAGGCAAACCACATTAAAGTGTGGCAAAGCGAAAGCTGAATGAAATTAATGAAATTGCACGTAATCGTTCACAGTTCAGCTCGGGTTTTCAAAACCACAAAGCATGTGCTGTTCATGTGGCTTCCAATACCCAGGGGGTACTTACACCCTGATGGCAGAGGGGGGGATCAGGCACACAGGCAGGGGGAGCCCAGGAGACCAGCAGTGGTTTTTGTCACTGAGATGCTGAGGTGCTGCTGAGATATTGGTGCTTGTCTTTGCTTTTCTGTCACACGGGTTATACTCAGTGGCTGGGTTCCCCGTGATGCTTCCCAGACATCTAGGCACTCTTCCAAGTCTCATGCAGACTTTACTTGAGTACTTCTGCTCATGGCATTAAGCAAACTTCACAGTCAATCAGTGGCGCCTTTGTTTTTCTTAGCTGTGAGCTACCAGAGCTCTCAGTCAGTTTTAGTGGTGTCTGGAGTGCAGGACCACTGGAAGATCCCCAGTGTTCATAACTGCAGTATCTTCTCAGTGCTTTCATTACAAATCTATCCTATTTTTCACATTTGTTTGCCTTAATAGAACTATGGAATGAGCAAGTGATTTGCGTTTTCCACTCATTGCTAGTCGTGTCATTTTAAGCATTACACAGGTATGCTCAATCTGTGTTATTTAAGACTTCTTTTCTTCCTCCTGTGTTATATTCACAGCCATTATGCATATGAATAAAGGAGGAAATAAGTACAAACCTTCTGATCTTTTAAACGTGTGGCTTTTGTTCTTTGTATTTTCAGCAGAAGCTGCTTTGTAGGCACTGTATTTTGGAAGTAATGTTTCTGCATTGGTAATGCTACCAGTTGCATTAATACACCAGTACAAGGGGCAATAACTTCAAAACAAATATAACACCTTTTTCCTTTGTTTTTCTGTAACGGAACAAATTCTCATGAAACATTTGGTAAATGACAGGAAACGCTCAGTAACTAACAAGAGATTTGGGGGCAGACCTGTTTTACAAGTACATAGTGGAAATTTGATCCTTCTGACGAAACGACCTCAGGCCTCTCATGATTTCTTTTTATCTACAGAACCCCCAACTCCTATTGCCCCCCCGGAGCTGCTGGCTGTCGGAGCCACCTACTTGTGGATCAAACCCAATGCAAACTCCATCATCGGAGACGGGCCCATCATACTGAAAGAGGTGGAGTATCGGACAACCACTGGGAACTGGGCAGAAACACACATTGTAGACTCTCCCAATTACAAACTGTGGCATCTGGACCCAGATGTGGAGTATGAGATCAGAGTGCTGCTGACTCGCCCTGGAGAAGGAGGCACAGGACCGCCTGGACCACCACTCACAACAAGGACAAAATGTGCAGGTAGTGTTTCTGTTGCTTTCCAATACTGCATAGATGTTTTGGGTTGCTTACTGATGCATTAACTCCACCTGTCCTTGTAGATGTGCTTCTTTGGAGATCTGAATTAACTTCATGAATGTTGATATGTTGTAGGTATATTTTGCCTTTTCATCCATGGGCAGGTGTTTGAGAGTGTCCTTTTTATTCATGCAATGTGTTCGCTTGCAAGACTTTCTTCTACAGTGTGTGTCTGCTTTCTTCTGAAACAGACAGAGCAAACGAGAGCTTTTCTATTGATTCTCCAACAGGCAAATAGATCTTAGGACTTGACATATCAAATTTTCACTGTGCAAGTTTATAGCAAAACATATGTTCTTGTTAAGTAACAGCAGTTCAGTGTTGGTTATTCAGTGCAATAGGGATAAGCGGTAAGCACTGAATTGTTGAGATATATTTGTATTCTATTTGATTGTGTTGATTGTTCCCCTCACTTCTGACCAAGAAACCTATTTGAACTCTCTGCAGTGTCTTCCTTTTGCCTTTCATATCGGAACAGATCAGTTTTGATTCAAGGATAGGACAAATCTATCTTCTTTCTAAAGTATGTTGGCCTTTTCAGTAAAAACTAAAGGATCACATTCTTCATGTTTCAGATATATTGGCTATTCATCCCATTTTCATAAATGAATCACTAAGGGAAATCAAGATTAGTGCTCCTCACTCACTTTCTCAGCATGAGTATCCCTAGCATCATCCTCTTCCTATGCCAAGGAAGCCTGGAAGGTTGAGAGTGCAGGGCAGAGCTGGGGGCACATCCTTACTGCCTTTGCTTTTTGTGTGACTTATACGGTGAACATCTGGTGTCACTTTAAGAAGTTTTGATTGGAAAAGAAAAAAGAAGGGAAACCTTAGCGTAAGGATTTGGCATTTAGATGTTTGCTATGTTCAGCACTTATCCATTGGCAGAAGACAGATGTTTGGAGGCTTTTCTTCAGTGGTATGGATGTCCTGCTGGCCTTTTTGGGAAATGGGCATGTGCTCTGCTACCAGCTTTTGGCTGTCCTCATTCACTAGTCATGTTGTTGTCAAATTTTCTTACCCTCAGCAGAAGTAACCTGGCACTGTGCATTTACATGCGGAATTGTGACATGCTGAGGTTAGATTTCTTGCTCACACATTGTAGCTTTGCAGGCAAACTTTCTGCAGCAGCCAAACTTGCAAACCTGTCTGGTAATACTTTCTAGGTAATACAGGATTAAAAAAAGTGGTTAACTTTGTGCTTTATGATGGCTTGTACTGGAGCCCAAGTTGCTAAATTTCTTGCTCTGAGTATCAGCTGATGTCACAAAAAATGATGTAGATAATCTATTAAAATTGGCTAAGTGGTGCTACTTACTGTTTTCCATCCAGTTTGCTAATGAAAATCTTACTGGAGAAGGTCATTCTGTTAATAGACGTTGCAAATTGGAGCTTGTTAAGACTGATGATGATGGCATTTATATTTTGTTTAGGGCACTGGATGGGGGAACTTGCAGTGATCTTTAGCTAAACATGGACTCGAAGGAAGGAAGAGACCTCCCTACTGTCTGAAGATGTACGCCTTCTAGAAAAGGCTAACTTAAATGATAGACAAGAGAATAGATGGTATTTCCCAATTTTCATATGTGGTGGTAGGACTTCAAAATAACGTATTTCTGGTATAATTACACAAAACTTTCATAGTAAAAGTTTTCAGATGTGTACTGAATCAAGAAAGCAGCACTACCTCCTTTGTTTTCCTTAGAGTGATGAATGACATCAATTGTGAAATAGAGTTGTTGTTTTCTAAATACTTCAGTGATGAGCAATGCCACTGTTTTTCAGTGCATTTTTTCTTTTGTCATTATGTTTTCTTAGCAAGGAGGGAAGTACCAAACTCCTACACACTTGTATGTCATGAATAAGTGGTGAAGTGGTCCTGTTTTACGTTGTTTGTAATGTGTTTATCAGGCCCACTAATACAGATAGCAAAATTGAATGCAGAAATGGTAATAGAGAGTATCACTTCTACTGGAAAAAACATGTTTGCTTGGTTGTTTAAATTGCAAGAAATCTTTGTAACCATAAATGGAAGTTGTCTGCAATTTTCTGAAAATGGGATGTCAGTGTCTCTTTCACTAAATAATCTCCTGAGCATCCTTTCACGTTGGCATGGTCTGAGTATGTGTTGGGGAAGCTAAGAATTTAGGCATTCCTTGAGGTGAGATTCTTTTTGTATTTATAACTCTGAATGAGAAGAGGGTTTGGGAAGAATCGGGCTTTTCTTTTTGCTTCAGTTCAAGTGATGGGAGCTCATTTAAAAATGCTGGTGTAAGTTTGCTGACTGCAGGTCTTGCATCAAAGCTGATGTTCCCCAGAACGCTCAGCACGAGCTTGGAAGGTATCACATCATCACAGAGTCTTTATCAGAATCATTTGTGATCTTCAAATTTTTTATTACAATAAATGGAACATGTTTAGCCAGACTGTAAAAGGTTTTCATTAAATCCATAATATTATAAAATCCATAATACTAATTATGAAAGGTCTTGCTTCAAACACTACGAAGTTTTATTACACTGGATGATATCTAATTTTTTCTAAACAGGGTACACCTGGGCATCCATTATCCCACTGGTGGTGCTTTTGCTTTCAGAGAGGATGGTATTGCGAGACTTCATTTATATTTGATGTTTAGAAATGATACTGAGAAGTGAGCCCTAACTTGCTTCCTTCCAGGAAAAAGCCAGCTGCAAGGAAACAGCAAACCCTGCCTTTGCAAATAAATGATTATTTTTGCTGTCTTGTAATTTTTAATTTGTTTCCATAGGCTGTGATGGGTCCTGACTTGGGGCAGGAGAAGTTTAAATGTTCTGGTAGTGGGTGGCAGTCACAGGGAAGAGATGTGTGGCAGGGAACGAGGACAAGAGAAAGATTGCTGGAGGTTAAAACCAGACACGGGGTTGAGGGGCAGTT
This sequence comes from Perdix hodgsoniae, assembly GCA_035772895.1. Lineage (NCBI taxonomy): Eukaryota > Metazoa > Chordata > Aves > Galliformes > Phasianidae > Perdix > Perdix hodgsoniae. Next base: position 4,725,699 of record JAPSGF010000017.1, on the reverse strand, counting down.
AGAGGAAAGGGTGATATAAAATATTAGGTTTTTCCCCCAGAATAATAGGGAAGGAGATAACAGGGTCAAAATAATATGTCTGAACACAACTCCCAGTAAGGATCTGTTCAGAACCACCTTCTGAGTGAAGTGAGCAACCAAAAAGTCCGTTTGTGGTAAGGCTGCCAACATATTGAGCTTTTAGAGTTTCAAAAATATTTTGTATTTAATTTTAAGGTGATAACTCCCCTTAAATGGGAAGCATTGCCTGATGATGTTGAAAAATAGCACTTGGGGTTGCTATACTGTTGCTTTAATCTCTTTGGAGCTTACAGAAAATCTAGAAAAAATAGCTGATACGTGCATCAAAGAACCGCCCATGTGGCATATGAGGTGATTTGAAAGGGTCCTATGCAATGCATGTGTAGGTATTATTAAAATCACTGATTCACACACTAATTCAGGCTGGAGGTACTCTAGGTCTGCCCTTGGAACATACATTTGTAACTAATACGAATAGGGAACTTAATGTAATTCTTAGATCCGCTGTCTTCTGCACCTTTAAATGTAGACAACTGGGAAAATAGATGCTTATTTAGCAGGAATGCAGATTTTTTGAAAAACACTTAGAAAGAAAACACAGCAAACAACGACAACAAAAAAACCCCACACACATTAGCAGTGAAAGAAAGCCTTACTTATGTTACTTGTTGTCTGATTTTATTGGTAAATATTGTGAGGGACTTTCTACTCTTACTGCACTAGACGAGGCACCAGCCTCAGTGGCACATGTTCCATTTGTGTTTGTCTTGTGCTAAATTCCCCCAAACAAAGGCTTGTATAGCACAACGAAAATGAGTTGTTCTTCTCTTGATAGCTTCTGTTCCCAAGAGCCACAGAGCCCTGCAGGTGAGCTGCTGAGGATGGCACAATCTTACATCTGTGTTTTGATATGTGGATCCCACAAAGCCTGTGGGACTTGTACCTGTTTTAGCGACTCTGTCCGTGAGCTGCAGCGTTTTGTTGATTGAAACTCTGCTTTCATTCCACCTCAGTAGCCTTTGGCATGGCAGCTGGAGAGATAAGAGTAGACTTACCGAAATATGATATTCCTTGTGCTTGATCCTTGATCCCCAGTTTGTGCTTGGAAACAGTCTGATGGTGTTATTGAAAGATAGGGGCTTCATCTTAACAGCTCAAGTCCTTTTACATGAGAGAGGATGACTCTCTCTGTCAAACTGATTAAATAGATAACGTGTTTCTTGGTTTATCCTTGTTCCCTCCTCACTTCCTAATTTTTGGGGAGTAGAAGGACAGCATCTACGCTTTAAATAACAGAAGGAAAGGGTGTAGTATTTCCTGATGTCATGTTTTCTGGCTAAGGGCGTGCTGGAGTGGTGCAGTTTCCTCATCTGTCTTTGTCAGGTTTTAATTTCTTCTAGCCCATAATGTGCACATTCAGACCTCCTGACAGTGCAGACATGGTGTCAAACTGAAGAGCAGAGTTCCACAGGAAGAAGTTGTGTTTCTGTTTTGTCTTCATGCTGCAGAGATGCTGATGGTGCCGGGGGTGTCTCAGGCAAAAGGTGTCTCTCGGAGGAGCTGCAAATATCAGGTTAGAGATGCACCAGCTGTGGAAGTGTGGTCAAAGCAGAGTGACACCATTCAGAGAACAGAGGATTGGTTGTATCTAACTATTAATTATGGTTCCCAGAAAAGAACTGAGGAAAATAACAACAGCCAACTATGTTGTCTGGGCTGTAACAAGGGGATGACTTACAAGGAACAGAAAGAATCTGGGAACAGAAAGGGATGTAATTAAATGGTGAAATGAGAAGCAGGATGCTTTACAGTACAGGACCCTTGAGACAAACTGGAGCATGACAGTTTACCCGGGTAGGCTTGAGAAGCACAGCCCAGCCAAAGTTCAGGCAGTATATTCAGTGTGTTGGGAAATGATGGTGTGCAGAGGAAAGGCTGGGATTTACTGCGGGAATGCATCAGCATGGCACAAATCTAAGGCTTGCTTCTAGCAGCTCCTGAGCCTAGCAAAGCGTGCCTCCTGTTGCCCTGAACCAGGGCACATGTGGTGAGGAAATTTCTTTATCCTGACCCTGCAGAAGATCAGCTTTTGTCCCAAGGCGTGTGGATTGATTACCCTTATCTTAGTCTGCATAAATACCTTCGTGACTGTACAGGCAGTCATGATAGGGCTTTGGTCTGGAGTTTTTTCCAGAGGGATTTTGCTCATGATGGATTTAAATTCTAGGGATTTATTTCTTTTTATCTGCAAAGGTGGTTTTTTATCCTGAAGTGTTTTTATTATTTTTTATTTATTAGTACGAAGTCCAGTTATTCATTTTCACATCACCCTGTTTCTGCTTGGTGCTGTTGGTGTTAAATTCAATGACTTTCTATAATGGCATTTGAATATAGCACTGCGTTCTGAGTGGGCTGGCTGTCCAGGAGGATGATAACTTTCAAAAAGGCACGAGGCTTTCATGGTAAGAGGAGGAGATCTTGCTGGTGAAGGGATCTCTTGTCTTTTCCCAAAAGAATGGAACCTGCCTGACACCTGTTTCCATGCCAGCTATCTTAGGACATTCTTGATATTCCTTGACTCTCAAGTCTTGTCCAGGTTTCATCCCAAACTGACAGATCTGAAGAGGCAGAAACGCAAAGGGAGAGAGAATGGTGTGATTCTCTTTTTTCAGCTCACTTAAAGAAGGGAGAGAAGCAAAACAAGCAGACATTTGGCATGCTGATAGCTTCTTTCCGCTTTGCTTACGCAGCTTCATTTTAGCATCCTCAATTTGAGGGTCTCTTCAGCACGATCCCAAAAGCGCCATTCCACAAAACGGTATTCAGGCTTTGTGTGCAACCAGCACTGCTGTACCAGCGTCACCACTTTACACCAGTTGAAAGTCAGGCCCACAATTTGCAAAAAAGGGCCAGGAGTGTTGTCTTTTTTTTTTTTTCTTCTTTTTTTTTCTTCCGATTGTCACTCAGTCCCCTGCTAAAAGCAATTTATTTAAATTGCACGGTGTCTTTTAGTCTTCAGTTAAGTGCCATCTTTCATAAAATTTCATCCCTTATTACCATATTATTACTGCTTCTGTAGCTTTTTGAGGGTGCGATGAGATGATCATTTCCAGATGTCGCTTTATACGAGAGTGAAAAGCCCAGTTAGTGGGAGGAAACTGGAACGGATAACGCTGTGTGTGTTCCTGCCGTGCCTGTGGGAAGCACTGAGCTTCCACTGGGGAGTGACCGAAGAGAGGAGGCTCTTTTTCTTCTCTATACAGTTCATATTGTGAAATGACAGACCCCGCTCTGGCAGAGCATTCATGGAGCTCTGTGTTTGTGTACTCATGAACCTACCTTTGTCCTGGGACAAATGCTGCTTTCTGCTTCCTGCTTACGCTTCTCTTTCTGCTTTTTCTAAAGGCAGCTGAAAAAATAAATGCCTTTTGATTTGGAATGTTTTTGATGTACATGAGGCTGCATGAAAAGCACCCAAATAATAAGAGATGCTTAGAGTTTGTATACCAAAAGTGCCCAATTTTAAACATTTCATAGAATAAAAGGCATTTTAATTGGCTTTTTTAGAAGCTCTAGCTTGTAACACAAAAGCAAGGTAGGGACCGAACTGAATAGAACACTGCATCTTTGGCCTCACTTTATGCTTTTAACCCTGAGATATTTGTAAATCATTTAGAAAATGTTTTGTTCCATACATCTTCAATTGTTTTACATTGCCATAAATATTTTACCCGTTTATTTTTTTCCCCACTGGACGCTGAAATGAGCATGGCTTCCTGCTCAGTGTTCTCCAGCTTACCCCTATCAGCTGGGGTGGTGCCCAGCTTGTGAGGGAAGGGGGGAAAAAAGAATTAAAAAACCCACACCAAATACACGCACAAATACGACAGAGCCCTCCTGAGGAGAGCCAGCAGATGGAGTATGAGAGTACAGAGCCTTTTTTGTGCCGGCGCATGTGTTTACCTTCATAAATACTTTGCATTTTCATTTGGTTTTCACCCTGGTTGAACTTGAAAGTAGGACAGTTTGGGTTGTGGGTTTCTCTGTTTGCTTGTACGGGTTTTTACCACCTCTTTTGTTCATGGATGTTTCTGTGATCCATTATTTTATGGCGTCTGAACATGACAAAGCCAAGAGTGAACCAGACTTGTCCTCTCCTTACAGGGTGCCAGAATCCCCCTGTATCTCAGTTTGCATTTCACAAGTGGGGAAGCAAAGACCCTGAACTACACAGACTTTGGATTGTGATGCAGGTGATTGCCATGGGATTGGTAGGGGATGGAAGCTTTGTTGCCATCTTAATTCTTTGTTATTCCACTGAGCTCAAAGCAAGTAAAAGGAAATGCTTTCAACTCCTTTAAACTTAATCTATAAGCTAAAAGCTTATAAAAGCTTTTTATCGTTATTTAATAAAAAAATATGAAGTAGTTGACTATTTTTTTACTCTAGACATATTCAAATAGGCCATAGCTGTGACCATATCAAAGCATTCAAATTTTGCTGGAGAGGCGTACAGGCCTGAGCATCATAATCAGCCTGACAGTTGTTATTACAATGTACTTCATTCAGCATCCACAAATCCTCCTCTTAGCTGCCAATAATCCTTCAAGTATTAAACTAAAATCTTGGTGCAGAAACCATTGGAAAGGGATTTGTGGAGGACCACAACTGCCAAAATAACAAAATCTGAAAACCTTAACATAACAGCTTTCTCCCTGTGGCACTTTGAAAGGTTTTTGTGCATTTACTAGAAAATGAAAAATATGCGGGAGGGAAGTAGTCCTTAAATGCATCCAGATCTCCAGAAGCTGATTTGTGAGTAAAGGAAGGGTGGTGAAAATATTTGGTGAGCTTGAAAGATTAGGCTATTTATCAAGGAAGTCCATCACTTTGAAGATGAAGTCTTAGAGTGATCTATTTGTCCAACGTGGGATTTTTAAAGTACATTTGGTTTAGTAATGCTTGTAATAGGTAAATTGTTAGTATGGAGTTATTTTTAACAGAGAAGGGAGCGAGGCAAAGAAGTGGGATGTCAGCTACAAGACAGTGAACACTGCATCAAAGGCAATCTTAGGAAGCAAATACTGTATGTGATGGACAAAATTGTACATATTAAAAACCAATTCTTCCCTGTTGGCTTAGTTCTCAGACACGTTATTTGTTAAGCTCCTGTAGGAGCAAACCTTTCCACTTCTTCTTTTATGGGTCACTTCAATACAGTGCTTATTTTTACATTTGTAACACCTTCCTCTGCAAGAAGATCCACATGGTTCTTCATCCCAGGCAGAATCCCATTGCTACTAAAACTGAACATGAAAGCCTCTCTACAACTGTCCTTGTTTTTCTTTCATGCAGAGCTAAATGCCTGGTATGCCAGTTCAGATGGATAACCTTGATAACCTTGTTGCCCAAATGTTTTTGAGCTTTGCCTGATACAAGTGACATTAAGATGCTGATGTAATGCCCACTCAAATCACTGCTGCATGTGATGTGTTATAACTTGTTTTGGGGTAATGAATGTGTTATGATGATTGTGAGCGTGGATTCTCATTCTTCCACAGGTTATGGTCTTCCTTCTTCTAAATCACCCTACTTTCAGTTGACTTTCCTATGTGAAAACTCAATTTATCCAATTCTCATCTCTGTCCTACTCTTCTGAAGGGGTCACGAAACACAGACATGAAAGATGAATTTCGAAATACCTGACCTAAAACTCAGTCCTCTGTGTGCTACCTGTGCTCCTGCTTGTTCCAAAGCTATTTTCAGTCTCTGCTGGTTTCAATTTGTGGTGTGCATGTGTACTGCAGATACGTGTCTTCTGCCAGCCTGTTCCTACCGCCTCTCAAAGGTTTGGGCAATGTATAGCATTCCCTTGATCCAGTTGGCACAGCAGAGCAAATATTTACTTCTTTTCCCACAGAAGCAAATACCTCAGTGTAAAAGAGCTGGAACTGCATTCTGTGCAAACAGGTGTGCAACCAGTACAGCACGCTGCAGCCCGTCAGGAGCTGAATCTCCCAAAGCTCCTGCACTGCTGCAGCACAGCAGGGCTGCAGTCTCAGGCTGCAGGTAGTGTTGTGTGGTTTTTTTTTCCACTGCAGGGCTGCACTTGACTGCTGGGAGCATCCTCAGCATCAGTGTTGTTGCTGCCTTTTCTCTGGGACGTTGGCGGTCCCTTGGGAGCAGAATGTGGAGGTTTTAAAAGCAAGCGCTGTTGAGAGAAGAGAAGGCAGCGCGTTGTTCAGAATATCAGGATAGGCTCTGCAGGGAGGTGGTTGAGTCACCATCCCTGGATGTGTTTAAAGACCGTTTGGATGTGGTGCTCAGGGACATGATTTAGCGGAGGGCTGTTAGAGTTAGGGTAGGATGGTGAGGTTGTGGTTGGACTTGATGATCTTGAAGGTCTTTTCCAACCTGAGCAATTCTATGATTCTGTGATTGCTTAGATATGTTCAGCAAAGGGTACGTTTCCATAGGGGAATGGAAGAATCTAAAATGAAAGGAGGGGGGGTATATTCTCACTCAACTGAAAAACATTCTAAAACTTGTTTTCAAATCACAGGCTGTTTTCTGGAGTTGTATGTCTTCTGAGCAGAATCGCTTCTGTGCTAAGTTTCTTTGTGCAGGAAAAGTTCTTTTGTGTGGTTTTATTTCCTCCTGACTGGAGCAATTTGCTACAGAATGTTTACATTTACCTGCAATTTTATCAAACGCTTCTCCTAGTGACAATGATTAAAAATGAAGAACGTTCTCCTCGCGTTCGTCCTTAAGCTGTGTGATACTCCAGTAACCCCAAGATCCTTGGGCCAACTCACGTGCAGCATGCTGCTGGGAGCATCTCCCCTTTGCCTTCTCTATTGTTGGGATAGGATGTCTGCCGTGAAAAATCACCGTGGTCCTGGCACAGCCAATCCTTTTTTGTTTTTCTGAGAGGGCACAAGCTCATTTTTGGGGATTAAAGTCTAAAGGCTCATCACATACAGCTGTAGCCCAGCATTTGTTCCCCTTAGAAGCTGACCCTAGAGTATATTTAACAGCAATAAAGTATTTTATTTTCCCATGCATCTGGCAAGAGAAAGTAATAGGAGTTATAAAAGCACATAACATACCCGAGTCTTAATTGTAGATGACAGTGGAATGGACAAATATGAAGTCAGTCTGTGTATGTTCTGTGAAACTTAGTTTGTCTAGCAAAATATCTTGGTGGTGTTTGACTTGTTTGTGTGGATGCCGTAAGCATTTGCACATGTGCAAAAGTTTGAAGTTTTTGCTTGGGAGCTTTTGCACCCTCACTGGGTGAAGTTGGTAGGAATGGTATTGAATCTTCATTTAAATATCCTAAGGAATACTGAATAAAGAATTCAATGAAAAAAACTATTTTAAAGAGCGGGTCATGTGTTTTGTTTTTCAGTACACTTGCCCTCATTCACAGTATGAAAAATAACCTTGTGTATAATTCTGCATCTCTTTGTCCCTAATCACTGCATTAAGTAGCCCCTGATTCCTTGATTTCAGATCTAGAAGTGTTAATCTCCACAGAAGTACATATGAAATGTGTACAATATTGTTCAATATACAAATATTGAAATAGAAGAGATTATGAGACACTACGCTATTGATGTCATAGTAATATTATTTATTTTTTTCTCATAGGAGTAATAGGAAAACTGACATGAGAGCAGAATGATGCCACAGCTCAGCCTGGTGGAGGCACCAGAAGTTTCTGGTCTTGCATCCCAGATTTAGGATTACACATCTGTATTTCAAACCAAAGCAGCAGCCCTGCTATGAGAAGCAGAGTCTGACAGCTGTGGGGCAGGCAGTCTTTGTCACTGCCACCCAGGAACAGGGCTCTCCAGGCACTCCAAACCCAGTGCTGTGGCCAAACCCCTGCCCCGGCAGTCCGTACCAGGGGTGGGGTTTCCTTTGAACCACCAGGAGGGGGAATTCAGGGCTCACAGCTATTGCATTGGGAATGGCCCATCATTTGAAATGCTTGTGATAGGGTTTTGTAAAAGAAATCTCAAGAAATCTCATTGCTGCTATAAGAATATGGAGAGTTAAACATCCGTATGCGGTTTTGTTTTCTCCTCTGTCTCTGCCTCATTTCTAAATGGATTCTGCCTGTGAAGCTTTCATCTAATTCAACCTTTCTTTTCAAATAAAATTTTCTTTTTCTGTCTCCGATTTCTGAAATCAGAGTTGAGTTTCCTCTTACGTGACTGAAATCGATGCCCTCCAGTCCCTGCAAACAGCTTGCCTGCACTCGGTGATGGTTTTCTCTCTGCTGGAACTCCTATCCTCAGCTAGCTGCCCCACTTGGCACGGTCACTTTTATCTGTTTAACCATTGACAATTCGATTGCTCAGACCTTTCCAGTTGTCAGCAAACCTTAACAGTTACTCCCTTATACCCATATCTGTTTGACCACGTATTTTCCGTTGCATAGAGTAAGTAACTCTAAAACCAGGTTATCCTCCTGGGGTTAAGGGAAAAAAATCCAAGAAACTTCTGCCTGAGTCACAGACTTCATAAACAACATGCAGAAATCTGCACTGTTCTCCACAGCAGGACAAAAATGGCCACACTGTGCATGACAGTTGCATGGGAATCATGAAATAGCATTGCCTCAGATAACGTACGTGAATGTGTTGACAGCTTTGAAACCCAAATACCTTCAAGGGTTCATGAAAAAAAATCCTACCTTGGGTTGTCCCCTGGGTTAGGGACCAGGGCACTGGTGGTGTATCACCTTCAGCGTTTCCTTTAAATTGGTCTTTCTCCAAGGATTCAGGCTGAAAAACAGCAAATTGTAGCCTGCAGCCGTCCATCTGTTCCCTCCTGAGAGCACGAGGACAGTGCGAGATGCTCTGGGCACCCTTCGCACCGCTGCAGGTTGCCTTCTTGTGTATTCAGAGCACGGAAGGAACAACAATGTGATCGGATTCTGGGCAGCAAAGCTGAGTGATTCCCAGATTGTGTTGACAGGTCTATCCTTAAAAACCCTTTCTGCTTTGCTTTTGTGATTTTTATGACAGTTACAGTACCGTTGGTCCAAAGAGCTGAAAAATTTGGAGTCAGAAACCATCTATCTGCTTCGCCACTCCCCACATAGTACAACCTCAGGAAATTTGGTCTGGTTTTTGTTTTTAAACCTTTGCTCTGCTTATGCTTTCACGTGTATTTAACAGTCACAAATGGATGATTTCTTCTCTGTGCTAAAACACAGGCATTGAGCTGTGCTTCCAGGTTGCCATCTATATGCATCCTCTCTTCTGCATTGCTCCACCTCAAGACCGAATACATTTCCATAGTGGTAAAACCAACAGCTTTTTCTCTGTGATGGCCCCAAGGATACTCGGCAGAGGAAAACAGAAGCACATTTTGTTTGTGTGCTGGGTGCACATCTAGCTGTGTGCAGAAGGCAAATTGGGGGCCAGGCTGCTAAAAACTGCTTTGTTGGTTCTGCTGCCAGTTTGTCCTTGAGTCCAGCCTCAAGACAGTCAGCAGGTGGTGGGATGTGCTGCCCCAGCTCTGTGCCGGGCTGAGAGGCTGCTCTTTGTTTGTACTGCAGGGCTGATGGCAGAGGGTCTGGTATTTGCTCCTGCCATCTCCATAGAACACCAGGAGCATCTTTGCTGCAGTCAGAAGGATGCAGCACTGTGCCCTTTACCTGGTCACAATTAGCTCAAACAATTCCTTTGAGCTTCCCAGGCTTCTTGCAATGCTAATTGCCAAATCATATCGCTTGCAATAATTTTAGCTCTACTTATACTAAAATATTATCCTAGACTATCTAGGGAGCCTTATTCTGTGTAGTATGTTGTCTGCTTGAAAGGAAGCGTGGGAGCTCAGGAATCGTGCCAGTCAGTGTGATCTGCAAAGCTTTACGTTTCCTACACTGCTGAGACAACATATGGGTGTCAAGATGTACCATACTAGAGAGACATTTATAAGGGGAGGTTTGACATGAAGCTTCAGAACAGCACAGCTTCTTGGCAGCCTTTGCATTGCATTGTACAAATGTATATTTATGTTTTATTTTTTTATACAGAGCTATTATTGTATTAATATGCAGTGCTGAATTTAGCGGACCAGAGCAGTGGATGTCTGGAATGCTGCTGAGCTCACTGCAGATACAGCATTGCTGGGCTGAGTGGTGTTCAACTTTCACATTAATGTCTCTTGCTCCTGTTTCTTTTATTCTCTTTAAATTTTATTATCTCTATTTCTTTTTTTCTGCTGAAAAAGAAGTATTTTTAAATTTCAGAGTTGAGCTGATGCTTCATCCTCATGGGAATAAGAGCTCAGCTTCTCCTTCCTCCAAGCACAGTCTCAGATCTCTGCTTTCTTTAAGCACTGTGCCAGCTTTCAGCTCTCGAGTGCCTGCTTGCTTTGACTGATGTGTCGGGTGGGTAGTGAGTGAATTCCAGGTATTGTCTTAGGAGGACGAGGCATCACGGAATGGGGTTTTTCATCCTGCAGATTGTGTCATCTATAAAACCTTTAGGTTATGTTTAAGCTCCTTAGGACCTTGCATGTCACCAGAAAACAACACATTATAATCAAATTCTTACAACATAGATATGATTTCATAACTCCGGGTCAAATTGCCTGAGAACCTAAACTTTTAAAATTGTGTGTGTAGGGAAGGGCAAAAAACCTCTGAGTAAAATGTATGGCAATTAAATATCTAAGCAATGTCACTTGCTTAGTAACAGCTTTGTGGAAGATCTCATTATTTGATACCATATAGTGTGTTCTTTATAATAACAGAAGTTGGAGACATCTTGCTTCTGCAGTGTGTTGTATAGAGACTCTGATGCATGTTGTCTCTGTGTATGGAAGTGGTCAGTAGAAACTGCAGTCCTCTGTTTTTGTGCAGTGGGAACCTGAACTGGACCTGGGATTCCTAAATACTGATGTAATACTAATAAATGCAGAAGGAGGTATAAAATGTGGTAAGAGCATCGTTAAATTGAATCAAAATTTGGCAGCTGGATGAATGCACTTTTTGCCCTTCTCCATCCTTGAGTGTGCACGCACAAAAAGCAGGTGCACAACCATTTCTGTGTCAAAGCTTGAAGGCTGAAGGCTTCTGTTGTTTTCAGTGTTGCTGAGGCTGCATGAAAAAGGAAGAATCTCCTAATTCTGCCAAATTCTAAATACTGGTGTTCAGTTGGTGTTCTGTCAAATGGATGAGGCCAGGCTCTTCTTGGCCATGTGTAGCGATAGGACAAAGAGCAACGGCCATAAAGCTGAACACAGAAAGTTCAGTACAACATGTGGAAGAACTTCTTTATGTAAGGGTGATGGAACACTGCAGCAGGCTGCCCACAGAGGCTGTGCAGTCTCCTATGAAGATATTCAAGTCCTGGCTGGATGCCCATCTGTGCGACCTATTGTAGGGCACTGCTTTAACAGGGGTTGGACTCAGTGATCCCTTGAGGTCCCTTCCAACCCCGGGAGCAACAAAACATTTCCATTGTAGTAGTGGAATTAAGCTTAATATAGAACAGGAAAAATACAGAAACTTTCTATTAAACTTTCTGTGTGTATCAGTATCAAGGAGCTATTTTCTGTATAACATCTGTAAGCATCTATTGGTGGCCTACAAGTGATTGATCGATTTCTTTCTGGCCTGTAGCCCATTCACTGTGTTTGTAGCACTGAGTCTTGCTCTGAGTCTTTTTCCTTGCTCCCTGGATGGGACTCATTGCAGGGCCAGCAGGCTGTGGCCTTCCTTTGCTCTTCAAACACAGCCTCTGATGTCCAAACAGCAAACGGAACAGCTTCCTTCCTGTCTGTGCATGCCGTAGAGAAAAGAGTTTTTGTGAAAATAAATAATCTGCTTTAGGTTCTAAATGCATAAATAAACAAGCCTGTGGTAAATGAGGTTCCAGTCTGACTCCCGACACAAGCAGCAGCGGTGGCATTAAGATGCAGTGCAGGTTCTCTTCTGGGTTCCCGGTTACTGTTTCTGCTATCCCGAGATGAGACGAAATGAGGTTTCATCTGGTACAGTCGCTGGCAGTTTGAAGCGTTAACTGCTGTGGAAGAAGATTTGAAAGGCAATTTCCCTTCTCAATTTTCTCCTAAGTCATTAAAATTCATCTTTGGTTCTTGAAACATCCAAATTCTGTTCTGCCTAGTTATCTGGATTGGAGATCTTACGATTGTTCGCCGCATTGAATATCCCTTAAATTTATAGCAAACTGTTTGACACCGTTTTACAAATCGTCCATGATTCTACAGATTTATCTTTAGAAGTTTAATTTTTTTCCTGCCAAATGAACGCTAATCTTGCAATGATCTGAGCATAGCGCTGCTGAAACCTGAAGCTACCTCACTGCTTCTTTACTTATTAGCGCTATGCGCTGCTGTAGCACTTCTGACTGTTCTTAGTTCAGGTTGGACACACTCTTTACTCCGCAGCCCTTTAGTTTAATATATTTTTCTGCAGTGCTAATGGGTATCGGAGGTAAAATGAATGAAGAGAGGAAGTGGAGTGCACAGTTTACTCATCCATGCTTCAGAGCATCTGTTTGGGAAGAGAAGAGACCTGAAGTTTGTCTTAGAAGTGCAGAGGAGTATAAACATAACTGTGCCACCACATTTGAATTTTAAATAACTCTTTTTTAATTCATAAAAGCTCATGGCAGGAGTTGTCAGGCTGTGGGTGTCAGAAGGGTGATGAATTTGTTGAGTGGAGGATAGAAGAATGCATTCGACTTTCTGTGTATCTTTTCTTTAGGAAGCTAGTGGAAAGGGAATAGCCTTTTGTCATACTCGTGTCACATTTTATTTTAGCTTGAGACTGATGAGAGAGGAGAGGAATCTGGTTGTCAAGAGCAGCCTGTCTCCTCTTGCCTGTTTTGTTCCTCCAATCCTCAGCTTCCACTCCTTGCAGCATGCAGCAGAGGCAAATCTCCAGCTAATCCAAGCTTTCAGCTGGTGATGCTGGCTGCCCTGCTCACACTGCTGGCTTTTAATGAATGCAGTGATGTACCTTAATCTTGTCTTCTGAGGGTTACTCTAAACCACATTTGTTTCTACTCGTTATGTTTATCTCTACAGCTGTTTTAAGTATGGACATTCTGGGGTGCACTAATTCACCTGGGATTTGGGAGCTGGATTTTTTCTGTATAGACAACAACCTTAACAAATGATTGTTTCAAAAAGTTAAGGTTAATGACAACACGCTTTTCAAGAAGCTCCAGTAATAAATCACTAGGAGGTGAAACATGGGTACACAATATGTATTTATATCCCAGCTTTGACACCTCTTGGTCATAGAAGAGATTGGCAACTCTTCGCTGTTTGTCAAATACAGCAGGAAAGAGAGGGGATGAGGAGATTCATCTTGTTCTCTGAAGTCACTTTGTGTTTCAAGGCAGACACCAAAAGAGAAGGTTAAATGAATGGTGAGAAGCTCTCTTTTTCCTTCATTTTTTTCTTCAGTTGTGCCTGTGATTGTACGCCGCTCATCAAGTAGCCAAAGGCCCTTCTGAAAACTCCTTTCATTTCAGAATGATACCAGACAGAACGCTTGCAAAATAATTACAGAAAATGAGTGTTGATGCATGTTTTGACTCTGCTGCAGAAGTAATTCGGTCTTCTCTAGTTCAAGTAATTACATTTGTTTCTAAACAGAAAAAAGAAATGGTAATTGTAAAAAAATAAAGTAAAATAAAATAGATCCAACTTCTATTTCATGTGGTGGCAGATAGTTGGAAAGCAAAAAACTAATTATTATATTAGTGGAGTCATTGTTGTGTATTATTCATTGAGTGAAGTACTGTTATTAAACACATCGAGTCGTGAAGGATTTGTGGGTTTTACAGAATAGCTTGCCTGATGGTTGCTTTCTTTAGCTTTATGGAGAATAAACGTTTTTACAGCACTGGTTAATACCAGACTTAGCATAGAATGCTGCAGGAACTCATTAGCTGCTATTACTTTTAGGTCTTTTTAAAGGCAAAGAAGGTCTTTTGTCATTTGAACTAGAATCTTCACCTAGGGAATCTTCATCTAGGGAAGGAGCAAGACTATCACTGGTAGTTCTATACCTGCAAAGTTTCTCCTCCATGCAGATGGCCAGGGTAAGGTTGTGCTGTCCTTCCTTTCGAAGGGGGCTGGAACTGCCCTGTCCTACATGGGGCAGCAGCACGGGCCTGGAAACGCAGCCACTCGGTTTCTATTTCACCGTCCATCTTTTCAAAGGGATGAAGGGTGTGTGTGGTTCCCCGAGACTCAGCTCCCTGAGGTTTTGGTGCAAATCAAGTGATGTGAGAGCTTACAGCCTTCAGTAAGGATAGGGGTTCAGCCTGTGTTTGTCAGGACAACTCAGGAGCGCTCCGGGGGGAAGCCCAGGCTGTAGCTAACTGCTGAGCCTTGCTGATGTTGCTTGCTATTGGTTTTTCTGTCATGAGTGTGGCCTTGCAAAGAAGCACGTGTATGCTGAGTCTGTTGGATGTACTAGAACTCTTAGTAGTTTCTGAAATACAGATGACCCTACAGAGGACTCACTGGCAGCCCTGGCAAAAGAAATCCTAGCAGAGAATAGTACCTCTTGTACGTGAATCATTAGAACTGTGTCTATCAACATGCACTGGCCAAGGGAAAGCACAGCACAGCACTGCAGGAGACCCACAGGTCCTTGCTATAGCCAGTGGAACAGACATTACCTGTAAGTAAGTTGTGGCTGTGTGACAGCAGTGACTTTCCCCAAACTGGCTCTCCTACAATGCTGATCCAGGCCTTGATGGGCTCAGCGTTGCCCGTGGTTTTGTGTGCTGGACATGTAGCTCTCCTTCATGCCTTGCTGGTGTGTGGTCTCTTGATTTTATCTTCTGTCTTTCACATTCAGGGAAGCCTTGTTCTGATGACTTTAACTGGAAATTGGACTTTAACTGGAAATTGGGATTAAAGCTTTTGAGATAAACTTTGGCTACACTTTTGCCCAGTGTATCACAACCCTGTTATAACATATCTGAAAGCAGAACTGGACATCTGGAATGCAGTTTGTATGTTATTGTGACTTGTTTAATGAGATAATTTTAATTGTTGAGTATATTGTTAAATGTAGAAGCTAGTGAAAGGAAATACAGGGGAACATTACTCTACATTCTTAATGAGGCACCTGATACTTTGTTCAATATTAGCTAATTTACTGGTTTCCTGAAGAGAATTCTTAATCTCTTCCTAATGCTTTTACTCAATCTGACAAGATTCATTTACATTGCTAGAGTTTGATTGCACATATTTAACAGGTGTACATCACTGTAGAGTCATGGACTAAAATAGCCACACATCAATAATGGATTTAACCTAATACTTTTTGTGTTTCTGAGGTATGTGATGATTGGGAAAATTCTGCATCGCTCTCTTGGTCTCAGTCTGTGGAAAACCTGTCTGTGTGAAATCACGTAACGTGGTTCCTGTATTAATGCTGTGGACTTGCTTTGTGTTTCAGGATTTTTTCCAAAGATTTGCCAACTGCTCTTTGTGTGGTGAGGTGAGCAGCAAAGTAGGCAGCAAGCCTCTATTCCACACTATTAGCAAGGCACATGAGATTTAAATAAAAAATAAAGGCCACTGAAATTAACAGAGTTTAATGTCTTCCAGGGGTGAATTCTATTGGCACAGCAATTCTTCTTTCCATTTTTAACGGAGAGCTGTCAAAAATGATGCAAGGACCCTACCTGCTTTTTGGAGAGCAGGTCAGAGTCACAGGAGCTTTGTTTTGGTGTAAAATTTTGATGAGTTAACCAAAAGCACTGTGCAGACTTGCATACAAATTGTCCCTTAGTGAGTCATGAAATTATACTCACTTTTCATTTCTATTTTTTTCATGCTTGTGCTGGAAAGCTTTGGATGACACATGATGCTGTCAAGACTGTCAAAACTTCATACAGTACATTTCAGCTAAAAGAAAAACCCACAAAACCAACCTCTGGTGTGAATGGGAAGAAGGAGAACCTGGCAATCTCTCTGACATCAAGGAATGAGAAGGGCGTTGAGAGATTTCTCCCTATCCAGGATCATAAGCAACATATGTTCAGTGTGGTGGCTTTTTTTTTTTTTTTTTTTTTGTTTTTTGGAGAGTAAAACACAACTACTCTTTTTTCACTACAATGTTTGATGCTTGTGAAATAAAGAAGATCTCACTAGTTATTTGTGCTAGCATAGTTTCACTGGGGATGAGTGGTCTGTGTGACTTTCAGGTCAATAGCGATAACACAGCGATGGACTGGCAGGACTGGAGGTGTGAAGCCTGTCTGGGGTCTTGTGGAAGCACACAGACCCTCTTGGAAGTACTGTTCTCACACTGAACTTCAGTCACTCCAACGTCAAGAGCAATTCTATGAAAGAAAGATTAGAACTTGAATCATTTGTTAGATGCCTGTTGGAACTGGATAGTCTTTGAGGTCCTTTCCAGCCTAAGCTATTCTATAAGAAGTTAAAATGGGTTCGTTCCACCTGAAAACATGGGTCTGGAGGGGAATGGTAACTGATTGCTGAAACTGTCCTGTGAGTTGTAATAAAGAGAGCACAGTGACTTCATCCTTTTGATGCACAGGGAGAGAACCAGAAGAAATACATCTGTTGAATTTTGAAGTTGAATGTAACTTTGAAATTCTATTTTGGATGTGGAGTTGTTGGGCCAGATGACTTGCAAAGGTTTCCCCCAACCTGAATGATTCCAGGATTGGTTTTGTTCCTTCTTCATCACAACCTTTAGTGGGGTATAGAATGGCTTCTCTTGTCCTTCAGCTGAAACTTTTCATTACTGTTCCACTTACTCAACAAATTCACTTCCTTCTGACCAGGAGTGTGTTATCTCACTCTTGATTTTTAATGTTGCTGTACCAGCTATTGGTATGTGCTGGAAGTGGGGGGGGGGGGGAAGGGGGTAATGAAGAAGCTGCAAACTAAATCAAGGTCCATAGGACTTTTAGTCAAGGATTGAGGAGGACAGGGGAAAAAATGAGACTTTAAGTTCAACCTGTGAGGATACTGTTGTTCTACAAAAGCCAGCTGTTCTCTCTTGTAGGTGCTATGGATGAAGGCCTTGCTGCATGCAGAAGTGCTGGAGAACTCTTTCTGCAAATACCTTCTTTACACTGTTCTTCATATAACTTTAATGTGTTTTTAACTCTGAGTTAACAGCATTTTGTGTTAACTGTATTATGCCACGTTTATAAATTGCCTGAGCTCCCAGATGTATCACAGACTGCCAACAAGCAGCTGCTTGAGAAGTGCAGTGATTTTACTCAATGGGGAATTGCAGACACTGGACTTTGAAAGACCTCGTTTAAGGGAAAAAGAGATCTTCAAAGCTGGCATTTTCCAAGTAAATAACTCTTCATCTTTGATATGCCTGCTTCGTGCTGCCTTGTCAGTCTAGAGAAAGATGTACCTTAAATCAAAGTGGACAACTGAGAATGAAAGCTGATGAAAGATTACAATAAAAGAAAGGAATCCCTGACATTAAAAAAAAAAAAAAAAAAAAAGCAAGACATTTTGATATCTGTTGCAGCAAGCATTTGCAGCAGTGGAGGAGCGGATAACTAATGTACAGTCTAGGCTGAGATTTCTTTGGGTGAACTTTTACCATGTGCTTAAAGCTCTGCAGGGTGATGTGAAAAATCATGGGACAGGGGAAGTCCCCAGCCATAGGTTCTCTGTCACCTTGCAGACTCCATAATGTTACCATTATGAAAGAAAAATCACTACTGGGCTGATAGTAGTTTTGCTGAGCAGGCAAGTACATAGTGTGTGTAAGCACATGGATGAGGATTCAATAGCCTCATATTTTATGACTGAAATCAGTGTGATTAATATTTAGCAGAGCAATAGATCCCTGACCTTGAGCAGCCCCGCAGAGGCCATCATTACAGACTGGCCATGGAGGAGGCAATAGCACTTCACTAATGGAAAACATTTGTCACTTTTAGGGAAGTTTGTTTGAGTTCCCAAACTTGGACATTTCAAACTAGTACTGCTGAAAATTAAGATTAAAACAGCCTGGAGCTTAGTTCTTCCTCCAAGAACTTGAAGTTGATACTGGTTTAGGATAGGTGTTTCTGGTTTGAGAATGTTTCCATGGCCATCTTGGCAGGACAGCACAGTCATTGGTGTAAGCCTGAAGCACATCGTGTGTTGGTGCAGGTCTGGGACTCAGCGATGACCCTCAAAGTCTCTCTTTTTCTCTTACAGCTTCAGAACAGGGAGAGCAGAAGGTACTGCCAGATACACAGGGCAAAGGATCTGCCCTTTTAGGGGTACAGGATGTTACAGAGGTGGTGTCATGAGGTACAAGAACAGGATGAACACAAGTGTATTTAAACAGACTTTTGGATGCTTGCAGTGTGGGGAGGACATCTCAGTTTGTTTTTCCTGCCCTGGGACCATTGCCAAGTGCTATTTCTAATGGACTGAAGGGACAGAAGTGTCCTTGCTGTCTCTGTGACTTGGTTTCTTTGCTGGTAAGCTATGAATGGTTTTTAGGGTTGGCTCAGCTAGAAGGCTGAGTGGTTGGAAGGCTTGGAAGTGACTGGGGAAATAAAGAGTTCATTGCTTCATTTTCCCATCTGTAAAATGAGGATTAGCAGTGCTTCTGCTTTGCAGTGTTTTTTTGTTTATTTTAGGTACTGCAACTGTAGGAGCCCTGCAATATCTGTAGTGCATTGCCATCCTCTCTGTAGTAAACAGCAACAAGATGTTACCCCAGTTATCCTGGTGCATTTACACAGTGTTTACAATGTGCTTCAGCTGGGCGCTGCCTTCATGTTTGTTCCCTGCCTGATCTGTCTAATAGTGTTGTAGAAAGGATGTTGAGGCAGGCTAAAATGCAGAAAGATCTTTTATTGGCATCTGTAGCTGATGGCAATGACAGCTCTTTGTGAGGGATACAAATAAAGAAAGGACACGGTGAGCCTTTCAGTGGCAGCTGGGAGGAGAAGTTCAGCCCTCCCACAGCCAGTTCTCAGTAACACTTGGTCATGGGAATGATGCAGTTTCCTTCAGGATCTTCTCAAAGTCACTGCTGGTTGCAGCCATGTGGGTTTTTGCTGGCTGCAGCATGTTGGGGGCAGGGGTGCTGCCTGCTGAGAGCTGCTAAGGGCAGGTCCTAGCACTGCCTGGGTTAAGGCACTTGGGATGCTGTGTGCTGCTATGTGTGTCCCAAGTGGGCTTCTGCCACTGGTGCTGGGAGCATAGGCCTCTTGCCCATAGCATCTGCTTGCCTTGCTGGGAATTCAACAGCAGAAGGTGGTGATATGAAATATCCCTTCTTCCAGACAAACACGTTGATGACTTCACAAGTGAAACAAGGTGCCAAGTTCTGAGGCAAGAGAACACACAGTGCTGCAAAGAGTAGGATTTGTCAGGCCTTCTAATAAATACTATCCATGATTTTGTATTTTGTAGGTAAGAGCCCTGCAACAAAGCATCTCTGATAAAGCATTGCAGTGGTAGCGTCGGTAGATTCCCACCACCATCCTGCTGTTTATATACATCCTGTCAAAGACTTTCAGAGTCCTTTGTGCTGAACTGCAACAGAACTGTGCTGCACGGTCCTGCGAGTGTCATGGTGGTTCATTTTGTCTTTACAGTCAATGCCAAATGAATAAAGAGTGTTCTGCCGCTTACTATAAATAATGTCCCATTTCCATTGAGTAACCACGTGCATCCTGCAGAACACAGCATCTCTGACACACTCTGTCCATGGAGCTGCTTCTGCAGAGGTGCTTTGCTGGGCTGGCAGAAACGATGTGTGCGTGGCTTCAGGCATACAGTCAGGTGGCCCTGCTCTATCTGACAGCCACTCAGTTCTTCTGGAAAAGAAACTGAAGATAGGAACTCCTGCAGTGACAGAGCGAGCATGGGGCTGGAATTCACCAGCTGCTAAAGGGGCAGTGAGGAGCAGGACAGCTCCGTTAGGGAGAAACAATACGGAATATGCTTTGTATAAAACCTGTCATTTTATAGCAAATATTTCTGTTTTTGTGTGTCAGTCCTCTAATAGATTTTTGTGAGCAGCCTTTGGCAGGTGCTGAGTTCTGTCCAAACCCATGGAGCTTTCTCAAGTCTGGTTTACATGATCAGATCTCAATAAGGATGCAAATCATCAAGGATGACACTTGGCAAATTCTGGGGCACAGCATAAATAATCTCAAGGCAGAATGTATTACAGGTGATGCTCGTTAGCATGCTGCAAAGGTGGGGATTGAACCTACACGACATGGGATGTCTTGGGAAATAATCTCTGGCTGCATTGTGCCTGATCAGTCGATGTGGCTCTGGGCAGCCTGGACTGATGGTTGGCGACCCAGCACATAGCAGGGGGTTGAAACTAAATGATCATTGTGGTCCTTTTCAACACAAGCCATTCTATGATTCTATGATAAGGGCTTCTGTGGGGAGGGATGGTCCAAGTGGCCGTGTAGGTGTGAGGCATGACCCAGTGCTCTTCCCAGCCTGCTAATGACGTTAAACCAACATACGTGCACACCTACAGCGTGCTACATGTAGCCCTGTACTGAGGAATGTGGAGGTTGTAAATGTGTTTGTAAGTGCTTTGCTTTAATTGTATAAATAACATTTCACAGAGCGAAGTGAAGAACCGTAGGCTGAAGCAGCCGTAACAGTCATATTTCTCTCATAGGGAAACTGACAAGTTTAAATGTCAGGGCCATAATAATAATTAATTCAAAATGCTTAATTATCATTTTGTATCCAGTTTTCCTCTCAGAGCCACAATGCCAGACATAAATTGCCTGCTGCTGAAATGTGGCTACCAGGAGAAGCCATGGCAAGCATTTTAATTTTGTTTGGGAACATTTTATAATAACCAGTAGTTTGAGGTACAAGGGCTGGAGGCACCTCTTAACTCCATTGTAGTGCACAAGGCAGCAGCCTGGTGTATCCCCACCTCCAGAGACCGACCTCCCTGTGCTGGATTTTGCACTAGGGATGAGTTTCTGTGCTTACATGCATTTACAAAGGCAGACAGACAAATGCTTCAGTGCCCTGGGCTTTATGCTGTGTATTTTGAGTAAGAGAGTTTGTCAGCAAACAGTGCGGTATATTCCAAGAGAGCAGGGAAAGCAATTATCTTCCCTGGCACCCTCAGTTCCAAGCCCAGCAATACTGTGGGGCAGGGAGCTAATGGCTCCATCTGTTGCTTTGGGTCTCTGGGAAGGAGCTGGGCCTGTCTGCCACACCCCATGGAAGCTCCAAGTGCCATTGGCTTTATTAGAACCCGCTTGATTTTCATTGCATCGCTGCATTAGCCCAGGTTTTCTGTCAGACTGGGATCGATGAGGTTTGTTTTCAATCACGACTTGCGTTGGATGCATTTTTCTGCCTGGTGGTTCAGTTGTGATGATAAACAAAAGTTCTTTGTGGCTGCAAACTGCTGTGTAGAAAAGCACGTTGGTGTCTGCACAGATTTTGGTGGCCCAGTATCACAGCTACATTGACAACAGGACGCTCAGTACCCCAGTTTGTACTTAGGGTCTGTTTTACTTTGTGATAAAAAAGAAAATGTGCATTGGCTTTTTAGTCTTTATACTTGTCCTGCAGTGCCTTCCTGTCCTCGTTCATGTGTATGATGTTCTGATATGTATTAGCATCGGTTTGTACTTCTAACATTTATGACCTGTTTTTGTATTCTGGGATGGCAAACATGAAGTATTTGTGACTTATAAACACGGATCCAGGTGTTCCTTGGTATCCACCTTCTGTCATTTTCACGCAAGTGTTAATGTGGGAAGGCCCTAATGCATGCTCCAGCCTGAGCCACAGCCTTCATCCCCAGCACCTCAGCACTCCGCACCAGGACTGTGGCAGTAGGTTAAAAGAATATAAACAAGAAACAATATTCACCCTTGGAGGGGAAGAATTTGATGGTTTAGATCCCTGTGTATGTAAATATTATCATTGAACTCTCAGGGTGGTTCTGTTAGGGAACACAAGGTGAGGTCTCATAAGCCTTACGGACATGGCCAAGGGATGTGGTACAGAGTTTATTCTTCTGCCTCTACTGTGAGGAAGAAGAGCCCGCAAAGGCAGGAATAAAAGCTGTTACAGGTACAGCAGTACTGAAATAATCAGAGATGGAGGAGACCTGAGAGGACTGTGCCGCTTCTGATGGTGCAGTCTCGGTTGTGTAGAAAGCTGAGCTCTTCTGTGCTGTGCCCAGCTGAGCTTTAGATTGCTGAAGGGGTGGGTTTGCCACAAGGCTCTTGTGCAGATTGCTTTTTAGTTGCCTCTTGCTTTTGTTGCTTACATTATGCATACTCCTAAACTGGAGGCAGTGCTGCTGATTAGCTCATCAGGCACGCGAACTGTGCAGCACCGCACTTTGATCTTTGCTATATTAGAGATTTAAATGATAAAGCAAGCCTGATTTTCTGTTGAGGAGTCAGAAATAAAAAGCACAAATTTAAAGAGCCCAGGAGGCTTCCCAGTAGGCTAACATTCTACTTAAAGATATTTTATATTGCAATATGTTCCAGCTAAATATCTCTCCAAATACCATCGTTAGCCTTCCAACCAGAGCCACGCTGGCATGCTGCTTTCAATCAGACCCAGACTGCAGGGGATGTCTGAAGAGAAAGCAAACCTGAAGCTGCGACTCGGAGCTTTCTCCCCACCTGACTGGCCCAGAAGAGCCCAGGGAGCAGTTCCCTATGTTCCACTTGGTTATAGGACAGCAGCACTAGCTGCACTGGGAGCCCCCACAACAGCTCTTCTTTGCTGTTCCACTGCTCTGCCCCTCTGTGGTGGCAGCAGCAGCTCACAGGGTTGCCTATCAGCCTTAGAATCATCACAGCTAGAGACAGAAAGCACTTTAACACGAGGAGCTGGTAGCAAGGGTCCGTTTTGTACATCCTTATCTGCAGCATGCCCTGCTGTCCCTGGAAGAGCCACATCCGTTGCACAGGTGGTGAACCAGGCCATGGTGAAAAGGTTTATTTTACCTCAGTGACCTCTTGATTTTCTGTAGTTCATGAGGTTGAGGAAAGGATGTTACATTGCTTATCTTTATGATTAAGTTTTAGAAGTTGCAGCTTATCTGAGCATGCTTTTCAGACAGATGCTGCTGTTTTCCACTGAAACCATTAGAAGTGCAGAGATCAATGCTTTCGAGTTGGAGTAGAGAAGATTGAACATGCTAGAGGAGAAAAACAAAACCAGGTTTGCATTCAAGGCTGGTGTTTGAAGAATTGTTAGCTGTAGTAAGTAATATTGATTTATTCTTGGAGATACGAGTTTGGAAAGAGCTCTTTTCTTCTTGCACCTCGTGTTGCAGTTACACAGAGGAGAACAGAGGGGCATTTCCCTCTTCTCAGCACCCAGCTGCAGGAGCGAGGCTGAGCTGGCCCAATGAGTGACACAAATGCAGCATCCTCACGGTGCCTGAGCAGCAGCTGCAACTTGTTCTGTTCCGAAGTTCCCAAGAAGGTCTGGGATGTGACATTTGTTTAAAACATAATGAATGTGTACAGTTTGTAGTACTAAATAGCCTGGAAAAATCTGCATTAAAGCAAAATAGCAAGCAATAAAACAAAAAAGCCAGAAGATGAAATAATTACTTTAAAAGCAGGTTGTAAATGCTGGAAAAAATATATCTCCCACATTTTCCTCTATGTGAGATAAATTTTGCAGTCTCAATACTGTTTCCCAAAGACCCATGTACTTACTGGGTGCTCCAGCAGGAAGCTCAGTGAGGAAAATGAGGCTGAAATGACTGTTCCCTGCTGCCTGAGCTGCCCCTGAAGAAGGCTGAAGCATCCCAGCAAGGTGTGCAGAGGTGGAGGAGGATTTCTGCCTACTGTTGCTCATGGGCTTGCTTTGTTGCCAGCTTCCACATGAGTCAGAACAGAATCCTCTCATTTCACGTCTAGAGGTCAAAGGAAGCAAAAATCTGAGGCAGTAGCAGTCCTAGGTGGGATTTTTGTAGCTTAGCACGAAGCAGACATGAGGAGGACATGCATTTTCCCCCTTTTTAAGAATAAAGAAAGAAGTCTGAGGTGCTTTTGCATTCCATGAAGATTCATGTCCCAGGCAAAAACCATACATCCTAAAGAACACTTCTGTATGCGCCGTAGCTGGTGAAGAAATAGAATAGGAAGACAGAAGACATATGCAGAAAGGCATATGTGTGCATGCATGCATTCAAGTGGACTGTAATAGTTCATTTCATATACATAAAATCACTGACACGTAGTAAATGTGACCTGACACACTGCAGATAACTCTGTGATTTGGTGGTGTTCCATGTTCTAAAACTTGGAACAATTGCTGTAAAGAGATTTTGGAATATGGATGGTGTTGGCAGAGCACACCCTGAGAGTTTGATTGGCTCAGAGAACAGTGCCAACCAAGAGATAAGAGGAACCGCATAAAAAAGTTCAGTTCCCACAAGAAGCTTGAAAAATACAAAGGTGCAGATAATTCCACATTTAACTGCTTTAAATTTTGATTCATTTCTGTAGCTGTAGATGTTCTGTTGATGGAGATCTGTGTAATCTGCATATCAGCCTGCAGGGAGGAACTCAGTAATTTACAGAGCTTTTGAGAGAGCTGGAGCATCAGGCCAGCAGAAGTGCAGGCAGCTCTTCCCTGCCAGCCCATGTGGGACGAGGCACGCCTTGTCCCCTGTTTCACAGCACTCACACTGTCCATGAGTGGCACTTGTCTACAGCATTAAAGACCCACATCAAAGCTTTTTATTTTGCCTTGCCTTGCCCTCACAATGGGTTATTTGAAGTCTGCTGGGACCAGGCATTGTACGGGATGCCCTGTGGCTGCTGAGAGCTGCAAGCTGGTTGGGAAGAGCAGCATGCTTTGGTGCATGGGAGAAGGGGAAATGATGTCTTCAGGAGCAGTCCTTGGTTTGGGTGGGATTGTTGTCCTGTAACCTCATTACCCTGTGGTATTCTGCATGCAGCCACCCACCTTGACTTTATGAAGCTCCTGTATGCATATAGCTCGAAGAATTAGGCTGTATTTGCATCTCTGAGATGACAGAAAAAAAGTCAGAAAAATATAGAAATCCTTTTAAATGCAGTATTTGTAACCATTTTTTCAAAACGAGCCACAGAGTAGTAGCTCATCCTCTATTTCTCAATAGAAAATCCAGAGTGATCCCAGGTCAGTGGCCCTGGATCTGTGGATGTTCCTTGAAGTTCCCAGAATGAAATTTAAATGGGAAATGAACATTATGCTGGATGGCATGGAAACAGATGGAAGAGGAAATGCTGGCAGAAGGAAAAAATACCTTGACTATGTCAGTACAGGCAAACGTGCAGCACTGCAGCGCTCATACAGTGCGGTGATGGAGCCATCAGTAATGGGAATGCATAGAACAACAAGGCTGGAGAGCAGCAGATTTCTTTCTCACTATTAAGCCTATAAACCTTTAGGCTACTTTCTATTAAGGCCATGCAATAAAACATTCCCAGCTGTTTCCAGAACACATTTTGTGGCAGTGACCACAGCAATATATAGTATGAGTATTGGCTGCATTTTATAGAGGCTTCTGGAAGTATGAGATACTTGAAAAATACACTGGAGTAATGCTTGAAAACACTTAGGATGTGCCCTCGGGCCACTACTATAATGTTGGGACTGCTGGTTTCTTTCCTATATTGTTAATCTTTCCTTTTTCTGTGTGCTTGGTTCCACGCCAGTCCTGCAGTATAGGAAATCAAAGTGTCACCAGTGACGGAACTGTCTGAAGGTGAGTGTGCACTGCTGTGTGCTGAGCATCCCATCAGCACCTTCCTGGCCCTGAAACTAAAATGTAGCAGTGCATTTCCATAGCTTCCAAGGGTGGCTGAAGTCAGATGCATTTTGATGAAGAAGCCCAATTGAATTGCACTGCCTTGTTCTTTCAGAACACTTTTGGTTAGAGTAAACAGGCATTTAATCACCCTTGTGGGTCACTGCTCCGCACTGTTTTCCTTTCCCATCCATCCCTAGAAGTCACTGCTGAGTTTTAAACCAAGTTTTCCCTTTCTTCTAGTGTTACATATTAAATTATGCAGCCAATTGTGGTTTGTTTCCATATCTTGTTCTACATCTCTCCTAGCGGTTTCATTTCACGCTTTAATTAGAAGAAAGGAGCACATCAGTTATTTTCAAAGGAACCACTGTTTGGTGGGAAAAGCATTTGCTGCAAGTTCATTGCTTCGTAGTTTCGACCCTTACGTTGGTCTGCCAGCAGACTCCATCAATATTCACTTCTTTTGGTTGAAGGACCTTGCATTTCCTAAATAGTATGTTTAAATGTTTGGAAAGTTGATTATTTTGAGCACTGCAAATTGTTCCATTCAAATAACTCCTCCCCCCCCCCCCCTTTTTTTTTAAGGCTTCCATAATATTTGATTTAAACAGTTACTAATCAGAGAAGATGATAGTGAGCTCCTTGTGATCACAGTATTCATAGAGTACAGACCATAGGATGACCAAAAACAAGTTTTAGAGGACCCCCAAAAAGTTACAGTTCAGTACAGGAGAATTAACCAGACTGCTCTTGAGCATGCAGGAAGCATGCATAGCTCAGCATCCGTTGTTGAGTCAGCAGTGTGGATTCCATGCTGGGTGGATGGGCAGTGGTATCTCAAGTGGAGAGAGGATGGTCCTTCTGAAATGGGCAGCTCATTTCACATATTTTTTGTACTTTGGTAAAGAAATGGGAGCTGACCAGCAGGGTGGTTTCCTATTTGCAAATCAGAGCAAATAGGCAAAGAAAGAAGAGAGACCCTTTGCAATATGGCACAGGTTGTCTCAGCTGAGTGCTCGAGCAGGTACTGCGCTGCTGACCTCTGCGTGTCCTGCAAAGCCCCATGAATGGTGTCTGAAGAATTTGTTAAGGATGAAACCAAGAGGATCCTACTTCAAAAAGCAGCAGAAATTAATAAAGAGCTCTTGGAGCGGGTCCAGAGGAGGGCCACTAAGATGATCAGAAGGCTGGACCAGCTCTCCTATGAGGAAAGGTTGAGGGAACTGAGCTTGTTTATCTTGGAGAAGTGAAGGCTGCAGGGAGACCTCAGTGTGGCCTTCCAGTACTTGAAGGGAGTGTATAAACAGGAGGGGGAATGGCTGTGCACGAGTGATAGGACAAGGGGAATGGTTTTAAACTGAGACGGGAAGTTTAGGTTGGATATTAGGAGGAAGTTTTTCAGCCAGAGGGTGGTGATGCACTGGAACAGGTTGCCCAAGGAGGCTGTGGATGCCCCATCCCTGCAGGCATCCAAGGCCAGGCTGGATGTGGCTCTGGGCAGCCTGGGCTGCTGGTTGGTGACATGCACACAGCAGGGGGTTGGAACTGGATGAGCATTGTGGTCCTTTTCAACCCAGGCCGTTCTGTAATTCTATGAATGTCTATTCCTAATAATTTTTTAAGACCCTTCTACATAAAATTCTATAGCAGAGATAAAACATACAGTGATATGAAAACACTGAATATAGAATGTAATAGAAAAATTAAATATTTTGTAAGGTATTTCCCCATCAGGGATAACGAGACATCACTAGTCTGAACTTCTAATCAATATGAAATTCAATTTGGAAGTGAATAAAAGGGCTAACAACTTCTTTGCAAAGAGAAGATAACACATCTCAGTTCTGTGAACATATGCAGTTCTGAAGTACAGCAAAAATATTTGGGCAGTAGAAAAGGATGGGGAAAAGAATCCCTGAGTGGTGTTTGCATATCAGAAAGGCACTGTTACAGTGCTCCAGTGCTTCATGGGGAGTGAAGACCTCAATGAATACAGTATGTAGGATGAGGAAAGGCCGGGCTCCGACATTATGTGGTACCAAATAGAGGTGAATATCTTATTTTTTACCTAAAAAGCCTCAGTAATGTTACTGGTGTTCCACGTTCAGTTGCAGAACAGTGACTGGAGCTCCCTATGCTGCCCCATGCAGACCCAGAGCCCAGACCAAAGCACCAGGCATACCCAGGCTGCAGAGGACGAAATGCATCATCAGCTTAGCACTGTTCCTTGTGCACAGGGATATTGACTGGATGCTATCTGAGGGCTGCTGGTCACAGAGTTTACTTATTCAAGTCAGTGGTTATATCTGTAATGTTTTATTTTGTCTTTCATTGTGTGGAACCCAGAAGTGACATCTGAGTTCATGATCTGTAGTATGTTGGAGGGATTGCATTTGCAGGAATGCTTCCTCAGAAGATGCAGCTCCCTCAAACATTTACCAACGGATGGCTTTTTCTCTTGGCTCGTCGGTGACGTTACCAGTTGCTACCATGAGGCTCAAAGCCTCGATTGTTGTGAGGCAGTTTGCACAGTGAGCATTAGCAGAGCGCTAACCTTTCCCACTTCTGCTCATTATAGGTGCAATTAATGCTCAAGTTCCTTTAGAGCTATGATATAAAGAAATGTCAATAGCATGCAATAGCTGGTTCAATGCTGTGGAAGTGGTGTGTGCGTAAGAAAGGAAAATATACAGAGGAGAACAGACAATTGCATGGAGACGTGGGTATTTGTGGAGGTGCCTCTTATCTGTACATAGCATTACAGCATGCTCATATTGATATTTTTAGTATCCTATTTTGTTTGGATTTCATCATATGATAGGTGAGACATCAAAAATCCATCTCAAATCACTTGATCACATTTTGAAAACTGATTTTTAAAGGTGATGTACAGGAATATGTCCAAGGAGTGCCAGCATGTGTCTCAATGGCATCGACCATTTCTTACTAATATCTCACAGTTGCCTCACATCCCATTAATCACATCAGTGATTTCTTCCTTCATCCTGTCCTTCTGTATCAGAAACTTTATTGCTGTGGCACTCACAGAACATGCATTTCTTGGAAAAAGAATGCAGTAGAAGTCCACGGGCAGCATTTCAAAGTAGAGAGTGGCATTGTTTCAGGGGCTTCTGGCTTTGGGGATTCAAATTAATTTCTGACCAAAATACTGTTGTGGGCAGTTTTCTTTTTTTCTTTTTCTTTTTCTTTTTCTTTCTTTCTTTCTTTTTCTTTTTTTTTTTTTTTTTAACATTTTGGGCAGTGGACTTTCCCAGTGTGAACTAGAAAATGGGCAAACAGAAAGAAATCTTAATATTATTTAGGCTGTGAAAGATGTGTAAATATTTTATAAAACCATGGCCAGCCAACAGGCAAATATTCTGTCTGCCCATTGTGACTAATTAGAGGATGGCTGAGCCTTCTACTGACACGGTGCCTTCAAACACAATGCACAAGCAGTGTAGCAAAGCACTATCCATTATTGACTTGTATTGTTTTATGCTTTTACCTTTGTGCTGTAGTGCTGCAGACAAGATTAGACGTCAGTCTGCTCAAACAGAAATCTAATTGAACTTCCTGATTTAGTGCCTCGTTCTAATAACGTTAGAATAGATGGACTAAAACTTTGTTATTGCTCCCTATATATTTAAAATTAAACAAACAATAAAAAAGCGGGCAGAATCCGGATTTTATAGCTGTAGCCTTTGGCAAGAGCAGTATATGCTTCTATAAATTCTGTTTGATATTGTTGGATCTCTTATGTGACAGCAGTGTTGAAATGAAAGAGTATTGCTGCAGAGAACCCAGGCACGAATAACAGCAGCCTGGCAGTGCTCGGATATGGAGGGATGGCCACAGCTTTGAAACCAAGGTGTTCATTTTGTTTTCCTTCCTGGGAGATGAGTACAAATGCGCTCGGATGCTGCTCATTTACAGCCAGGAACTTGGTTGTTCACACCACCCCCATTGTCTGTTTTGTTTTTTTGTTTCTCTATAAATGAATTGCTAGAGGGAAATTTGGCCAGAGAAGATGTTTTTAGATGCCTTTGAAGATGTAAAAACAGCAAATGGAACGTGCTGTGGCATAAACATCAAAGATCTGCCCAGGAGGAATCAAAGGATTTTTGTGAGTCTATCAGTTTGCCCATAAGCTGAATTGCTTTGGCTGCTGTGCGTTTCCTCATGCAGGGCACCTTGCTATTGATTTTGGTGCCACCCACACATGAAAGGATGCGTGGTACTTACAACTGCTTTCTGCAAAATTCTGCCTCTCAGTTCTACTCCTATGCGATGCCACCTCTTCTTCCTTGGATCCCTCACTTTTAAGGGTTTGGGAATCCAGATGGCAGCCCTCCTCTCTTCATGCTGGTAAGGAGGCAGCTGGTCTTGTCCCAGAGCTGCTCTTGGGTGTTGTTAGCAACCTTTGGCCCTAAGAGTGATTGGGAAGTTGCATTATTGGCGTTAATCTCATAGTGCTACTGTATTCGGTCAGTAAATGGCCAATGCCAATATACTCACATTTTATGTTTTCGTTTCTGTTCTGCATACTTGTGCTGCATCAGGGCAGTCAGGTATTAATATTAATGCTAGTAGGACGTGAACATTTTATTCCTTTTGGATTAGTATGAATACTTTCCCCTATATGACTTTTCAGACAGAATGAAAGTTAGCTCTGCGCAGTTGAGCTGCTATGGGTTACTAATGCAGTCTCCCTCAAGTAAAATGTTTGTTTTTTAGGCAGTGATCTCCCAGGGCCAAGTGAGAGATGCTTCTCAGTGGAATGCAAAGTGAATTCCCTTGTATCGAACCTGAGGTGTTAGCAGTGCAGGTGCTCCTTCAAAGGACACTGAAATTCTGTTTCAACAATACCTAACAATACCTCTCTTTGGATGTGTTCTTAACTACAGGGTGTTTGAAGAGGTTTGTGTTTTGTGTTTTTGCTTTAATTATCTTCTGTGAGTCCAGGAGATGTTCTGCAATAGCCTCTTATTGCTATTTATGCCACTAGTTCCTTTTTGATAAGATTCTTTTTCTGAAGAGCAGAGCAGCAAAAAAAATGAATTTATTGGTTGAACTCCATTCCTGAACGTTTTAAACCCTGAGAACACCTAAATGATCTGTTTGTTAGGGAGCAGGGGAAGACTGGAGCTGCCTCATTAAAGGAACAACCCTGAGAAATGATTTTGGATATTCTCTGAGTATAGTCCTGCTGCTTGGTCATGTCTGAGAGCTTTTCATCATTACAAGGACAACATCTGCGAAAACACTTCACTCGATTCTGGATGCATCCAGGTTTGATTGAGAGTCTGATCTCTCTCTCTAGATGAGCAATTCCTCCCATTTTCAGGTACTGCTTGTGGGGGATTCGTGAGCTGTTCAGAGGACCTTCTACATCTCTGATGGCCGCTGTGGAGTGAGGCTCAGATGTTGTCAGCAGGCTCTGCAGACGTAGTTTTTGCTTAACTTGGGTTTGTCTGCAGGAGGCCCAAAAGGAGATCTGATCAGCATTTCTTCCTGGAAATTAAAGCTCACCAGTATTGGTACTAGGAGACAGATTTTATTTTTCATTACTGTACTTTACTGTGTGTTACTGAACAAAGGTAACTCATCTGAATGGGACAACCAGTAAACATTCACCTTTGCTGTTTGTGTGTGCCTTGAGAGTTTGGAAGCCAGGAGGAGAGAACGAAATGAGGCATTTCTGAGTGAAGTCTTTCTTTTGGAGGCAATATTAAGTCTTCTTCAGAGGCCCCCAGTTTGGTGTGTCCATGTGGGGCCGTGGCTGCACCCCACATCCAGCAGCAATCCCTGCCATGAAGCACTGCAGAGTTTGGGTGTCAACACCTCCTGGGGCAGAAGGCAGGGTCCTGCTGAGCCCCAGCCTGGCACAGTAGGAGACTGTCACCCCAGAGCACAGCACAACACTTGGAAGGCCATGGCAACTGCTTGAACATATATTTTCTCTTCAGATTTTTTTATTATTATTTTTTTCCCCTTTGGATAATTTTCAAATTGCTGCAGTCTCTGTGTCTGTTGCTCAGGTTTCCGTGCCTGCAGCACCACATGCAATGTCAGGGGAAGTTGTTGATGTTGAATTGATAAAAGAGTGAAAAGAAGAAAAGGAACAGCTTTGACAACTTGACAGTAAAATGCCAGCTTAATAGCTGTATCCTGTAAACTGTGCTGCTGGCTCTAGCGTGGTGTCCCTGCCAGCTGGGCCTGCAGAAGCAATGAGTGGTTTGATCCACTGGTTCTATTTTTCTAAATGAGAAAATTCCTCTTATGTTTCCCCACATGCACCTTTCCCAGGAGCTGCTCTGTCCATTTAACACCTCTCCTTTGGCATTAATTGAGCTAGGAAGGCGTGATAAATGGAAAGCATAGTCTGTTTGTTTCCTTTCCGCTCTTGCAGTCACCGAAGACTGGCCCATTACAGTGATTCCCTTTGTCTGATGTTCATGTGAATACTAACAGATGGTTAGGTGCTCCATCTAGTTGCATTTCTAGCTGCTGGAATTGAAGACATTATTTCCTTTCCCTTGGATCACACCTTAGGTGTGCCTTATGAAGGCTCATTGCTTTAAAAGGTGGAGAAGTAATATCCTGGTCCACTAGGTGAGAAATACGTGGGAGTATTTACAAGTGGTTAGTTTGGGAGAAAGAGATTGGTTTGGGATTGAATGAGATTGGTTCTTTCTGTCAAGCTAGATGAGTTGGACACATCTTTCCGCAGGAGCCGCAGCACTGCCGTCCCCCTGCTGCCCAGTGCTGCACCCAGGCTGTTTAACAAGTTTTCCAGTACTTTTCTGAGAACGATTAAAATGATGAGAAGTTCTGCTGTCAGCTGGTGCTTGTGTTAGCAGGGGGCTCTCAGCGCTTGGAGCCGGCTGCTGCCGTGGAGCTTTTTTGCTGCCCGTGGGTAGAGGCAGGGCGCTCAGCTCAGGGGTTGAGTGCAGCAGGACAGCCCCGCTGACTGGGGGGCTCTTATTTCTGCCATGCGAGGATTTCTGAAATCCCACTGAGGTGGGGGAGGAGTAGGCACCCCTGCCATCATGCTGCACGTGGGGCTCACAACTTAGTTTGATTCCTTTGGATATAATCCTGTGTGCAGCAAGTTCCTTCTGTGAGTTTTTTTCACAGCCATCTTTCCATCTGTCCTCCTGTGCAGAGGTTCTCACTGAAACTGGAGACAAAAGAATAAAAGGTCACTTTACAAACAGCTTTTATTCCTGAAGGACAGGGAGCTGCGTGCTTGTCTTCCTGTGTTCTGGTTTTCCCGGAGAGATCTGTGGAAATGTAACAAACCCGATGGATTTCTGTATTTTGCATTATGGAATACCTGCTTTTAGAATGGTTTGCTAAAGACAGAAGTGCAATTGGAACATAGCAGGGCTGTTCAGACTGTGTA
The DNA here is from genome assembly GCA_035772895.1 of Perdix hodgsoniae. Taxonomy (NCBI): domain Eukaryota; kingdom Metazoa; phylum Chordata; class Aves; order Galliformes; family Phasianidae; genus Perdix; species Perdix hodgsoniae. The sequence goes on along the minus strand of JAPSGF010000017.1, from coordinate 4,692,469 downwards.
CAGAGAAGTATCATTTTTAAAACTGGGTTCTGTTGCTGAATTGATGTTAGACGTCAATTGTTTTTTGACTTCTCATGAAAGAGGAAGCCAATAGAGTGTATAAAGTGAATGGGGGAAAGATCACCGCTTCCTATGCCATGCTTTGGTGGAAAAAAAAGCATATATGATATTTTGTTCTGCTCTGCAAAATAAGACATAAAATCGGAGATCTGAAAGCAGGAGAGCCATGAGCCATGGTAGCAGGGCATGCACACAGAGGCAAAGGAGCACAGAACCAAAAGCTGTCTCTCCAGGCAGTCATTGTGGGATGCAGTATTCAGCAAGCTAACATCGTGTGCCAGGTGGTTTTAATGAAGATTCCCCCAAAGTGGTTTTGTCCTACATCAGTGCTTCCTCACTTCATACCTTCTAGGCATGTGTCTTCAGTGTCTGCTTTACTTAGTGGTCACTGGGATGCTGAGGTAGGGTAACAGGCTTTGTCAGAGGGAAGAGGAAGAATCTTCTGCCTCTGATCTACAGACACAGGGATGAGAGCCTCTGTCAGAGGGTTGGGGTGGTGGGAGGTGGAAATGAGAACACGTGAATGCCCACATGTGCAAGGTCATGTTGTGCCTGTCCAGATGGGAGAAGTTGGTGTCAGGCTATGGGAGTGTTGTAGTGCAACTACAGACTTTAATACTTAACTGTATGCTTCACAATTGGTGTGTTTGGGGAGTATATGCTCATTTATAGGAGGAGGAAAAAAGGCTTACTTGAAGGTTGGTGTGAAACGATCAGCAGTTTCTCTCTGGGAGAGGACTTCATATCAGCAATTGGGCTGCTTCTGAAATGTGGACTCTGTTGATTTCTTATTATTGTTTTTTAATTTTATGGTACATTCATGCATTTCCTCGTGCCCTGGAGGAGGCTGCTTATTGCCAGGTCCCTCTTTTTACTCTTCTTTGAAAGGCCAGAAAGGCGCTTTTATAAATCTAACTTCATTATCCAAACACAAGTGTAATTATTAACACGACAAAGCCGAACTGGGAGAAAACGCAGCTCATTCAAGGACTGTTTCAAAGAATGCCCACTGGGTGAAAACCAACAGATCACACATCCACAGCAATATAAGGATTATGTGTCAAACTGCAAAATATCAAACTTGCTGTCCTACGGTCCTGCATTGCAAAGTGAATCATCTTGAGCTGATCAAAGAACACTCCCCCTCCCCCCCCCAGTGCTTACTACAGTGCTTTGAATGAAAATCTTTTTAAGAATAGTTTCCCAAGGTTATCTTTTTTCACTGCTGTGTTTGGAAAAGAGATGTGTGTTGTGTGTTTGGGAAAGTGGTGCAGAGGTGGGGAAGAGACTGATAATTTTATAATGCAAACCCCAAATTATTTACAGTTCAGGGGGCGTCACAGATAATGTTCATGTCTCGAACATATCTGGAACTTTGGAGGCAGAGAGCCCACGTGGCAGAGCATGCTGATGGTCATTGGTGTTTCTGCCATGTCTTCATGCACCCTTTTTCATCTGCTTTTGCCATTAGTCTGCAGTATCAGATGCTCAGAAATACAGGTGGGCTCCTGTGCGAGGCAGAGGCAATGCGTTTGGCTTTAGGGACTGCTTCCAACTTCCAGCAGAAGCGTAATGTAAAGCGGGGACCTCTTCTCTTGCACATGATTAATAAAATAGAAAGCATTGGTTGGTTTTATTTCCAGCGCAAACATGAGAGCTCTTGATTTAATGAGCTGAAAAAAACAACCCCAAAACTCCAAACAAACAAACAAAAACCCAAACCAAACAAAACCAAGCAAAGAAAAACCAGAAAAAAATGTATATCTGTAAATATTAGAGTTGCAGTAGCTGGCCTGAGGTAAGAGTTACTGCCTCCAAAGTAACAGCCTCATTTACAGTCTTGTATTTCAGCTTTCCAAAACTCTGAGGAGAGTCATAGAATCATTCAGGTGGAAGAGAGCGTTAAGATCATTAATTTGAGTGTGGCTCTTAAAATAGTGCAGGAAGAGAAGAAAGATGTTAAAATATTCTTTTATTCTTTACTCAGTTCATTCTGTCTAAATTGGAAAGCTTGAAGTGTAGATGGGGAAGATTCTTTCTAATAAGCTCCAGCTGGCTGCATGGTTTGGGGATGGAATGCAAGGAAATGGGAGAGAAGAGAATGATGCTCTCTCTCCTTAAGCTGCTCCTGCTTAGTCTGGCAGCTGGGAAAGTGGCTTGTGGTTGTTTCTCCTCACTCAATATTACGGGATATTGGTTTTCTTTCTTCCTATTTTATCAGCTTCCAGTATTTCTGAGTATTAACACATTTGTTTCTCTTTTTTTTTTAGTCACAAATAATTCACTGCTCCTTTTCTGCTAAATTCACGGTGAATCTTGCCAATATGCTGAAATGAATGATCAGTATTTTAGCTGCCACACATGAGGAGTGAAGCTCTTCTGTGCTTGGTGTTCTCCTGATATTTTAGAAGGACAACAGCCCTGTCTGACTCCAAGTTTTGCAGGACTGCCTTGCTCTGCCTTTGGTTAAATATGTTAATGAAATATAAGATTTGTATCACTCAACTAAATTTCTGTGCTGTGTTAACAGGGCAGATATGGCTGTGGAATACGTGAATTGTTCCATATCTCAAAGTCTAAAATGATACATCCAACTTGGGATGTTGTATGCATGCTCTGATCTCTCTTTCAGGAGGGTGAGCTGTAAGCTGGGAAGGAAGAAAATAAGCACAATGCAAAAACCCCAAAAGCAAAGAACTGATCAACCAAGGGCTACATTTCTGGCAGCGTGTGTTTTATGGCAGGTTGCTTACAGCAAAGTCTTCGGGCTCCTGTAGCAGATTTCATCTCTCCCACCTCTATTCCTGACTTGTGAAGTACCTGCAACAAATCCTAAAGAGATAGCAATACTCAGACTGCTCTTTCAAGCGTAATGCAGAAAGGTTCCTATGAAGAACTGGTCTGCGGGTGTTTGGGGAACAAGACAACATTATTAAAAATTGAATAATTAATCTCCCAAGGCTTTTTGTGTATTGCTTTTACAGTCAGCTGTTCCTTCTAGGCAAGCTTCAGATGCTGCAATCAGTGAAAGACTTGCAGTACAGCGTGTATCAGTTTGAGTGTGTGTGTGGAATGGGCTGAAATTGTCCCTTCTTACCCAATGAAGAAATGATGCCTGTTGTCCCAGCAGCAGATCTGTCTGGACAGCCACATCTTTGCATGCTAACCCTGATTCTTTGGTCTTCTGTCAGGGATAAACTTTGTTTTCCTTTGTGATACACAGCTGTTGAGCTGAGTTCCCCTTACCATTGTTATCTCCTGATTGTAATAAGGCATTAATAAGGCTGCAGCTGAAGAAATAAATCCAAGATTGGATGCTGTAAAGTCAGACCTGGAAAGCAATAGGAAGAGCCCTAGGGAAAGCAGTAAGAACAATGGAAGGCAAGATTAATCACTAGGCTGGTTTTGTCTGGAGAACAGCATGTAAAGAACATAATGTTCTTCAAGAACATTAAAGAACAGAAGAGAGTATTTTCCTTTCCCAATTTGCAGTTTGACCGTACATTAAAATCTGAAAGCTAAAGCTTGGTATGGTTTCTGCTTCAAGATCCATTTGGCAAAGGTAACAGCTGTGCTCCAAGGTATAATTCGGTATCATGCAAGAATGGAACATCAACAACAAAAATATAAATTATTTATCTAAGTTGCTTTTTTTGGTAGTAATGCTTAGAGATGTGTGTTTATGATTAAATGCCTAATTAAATATGAGCATCTCACCTTGATAATTAAGCAATAAAGACACATCAGGCAGTGCATTTCAGGGTGATTATAGACTGCCTTGGGTGTTACTGTAAGGCATGAGGCCAAAGATTAAGTGGCTTAAACCACCTGAGAAATTCATTAATATCTAGTAATTTGCTGCTTGGAGTGTTTTGTTGCTATTGAGAACTAGATTCATCCATAAAAGCAAGGAAAGCAGGTCTCTGGGGGGAATGTTAGGCCGTGTGGCTAGACGTGGCTGAAAGCTGTAAGGCTCTCACAGCAGCAGGGACATGTGGTGTTAGCAGAGCACTGCTCCAGGCTTCACTGTACTGCTGTAGGAAGGCAGTCTAAAAGGACGGGGCTCCTTTTAAGAGCCTCAGCAGATGGCCACAGACCCAAGCTGTGTAACGTTCATTAGTAAGATACTGAGAACCCTCACAATGATAATTTTTCCCCCCTTCATCTTGTTCTTGATCACTTCTCATACTTTTCCTTCACAATTCTTGAAATAACAAACAATTGTGTATATGCCACCTAATAATATACTCCTTATAAGAATAAAATGTACAGAATACATATGTATCTTACTTGCTATTTCTGTTTGACTTCTCTTAATATATTTTAAATCACTCAGTAGCCCCTATGACTTCACCAAGCTCTGTGCACATCAGTAGGTTAACCTTGACGGGATTCTCCAGGTACCACTTCGAGATAAACATTGGGCAATAAAGCATATTGTGGTTGGTATTAAGCAGAGAAGAGCTGAATGTTTAATAGCTTTGTGATTCCATGCGTTCACTTCATAAAATAACCTACATCAGAGTTCTTCTTGCATCCAGCTTTCCACCAGAGAGCTAATATTAGCACAGTTCTGCTGGCTTTACAGGCAGGTATGAAATCTGAAAGAAAAATCAAAGAATTATAAATGCTGATGTTGTTATTTTTCCTTTTCATCATCCAGGATTTATGTTCTTCATCTACCATTCTCAAACATGTTATAATTTTGTTTTCCAATTACTCCAACCAAGTGCATCTCCTTACTAGCACCAATACCTGTGTACAACTGTGTGTCAGTGGGGACTTGATGAGAGCCCTCCACCTGGTAGTTTGTGTGCCATCCAATATGTGATGCCTGTTTATTTTTGCTTGCATGAAATATAATTGCTCCTCTGGTTGACATTGATAAATGGTGTTGACTGGAGTGTGTTCTGGTGCTTCAATGAATGATGTGTACCATGTGCTGATTTTTGACTGTTAAACAAACATCTCCTTGGAAGACAGTAGATTATTAACCTCTTGCAATGACGTGCTAATTAGCCACTATAAAAAAATGGGAGAAAACAGAGTCTTATGCTCATTGGTGTTTAGTGAGGATAAAGTTTCATGAAGTTCTTATTAAGATTGCCAGGAAACATGCAATAGTCACTTCATGCTTCTAGAATAGGAGGCATCCTTATTTTTGATGCTGAATATTAGAGGAAGAAATGAAGCTAAGTTATGTACCACAGGAACTTCTGAGTCAAATCAAATTGATGCAGAATCCTGTATTTTGCTGCTTTTTAATGCAAAACTGGCATATCTCAGCACAGATGTAGTTGCTGTTTCAGAATTAGAATTGAGATTTGGGCTGCAGTAAATGTCTCTGGTTACATTTTGGCCCAAGTTCTTCATTTGAATAAATAAACTTTGGAAAGGGTTTTGGGAAGTGATTGAAAGGCATAGATCAGAATTTCCTTGCCATTTCCAGTCAGAAATACCTTCCAAGCTCTTTCTGTTTCTGCCTGCAGTGTTTGAAATATCTTCCCCTTTCTCTTGCATTTCTGCAAACGTTCTACCCAGTTCTCATCTCATCTCCCCCCGTCCTTGTTTCCTAGATTTATTTCCTTGTGATTTATTTGTGACATTTTTCTGTGCTTACTAATTTTCCCAGAGTAATGCAAAACTTTGGCATTAAAATTTGTTTTCAGATACTTCCTTTTCAGAGTATTCTGGGATGCGGAGTTCAAAAGGAGGGCAAAAAGAGGCAGGTACCTGCCCTGACTGCTTCCCATCATCTTTGGAGTACCTGCTTGCTGCCTTTGTTTTTCAGAAATCCTCACTCACCTCCTGCGTGCAGGAGTTTCCTGACAGACAACATAAATGCTGCTCGATAAGGACTGAGTCTTCTGCTGCTCACTTAACCTCACTTAGACTGTTTTCTAGCTTTTTGTAAGTAAGATGATTCTGTTTGTTGCATTCATTTTGCTTGGCAGGCCGAGCAGTTAGGGAACGCTGCAGGTCTTGACTTAACTAAAATGCTGGCGATCAGCAGAAGCGTAGGCTTTTTTGTGTGTGTTTTTCTTTCTTTGTGCCATTTGAATTTAGAACGTTGTTTTTTTTTTTCACGTTTACTCATGTGGCTTCCCAGATGTGACTTCTGGACCTACCAACCTTAGGAGTCTTGGAGACACATAGAGTCATAAAATCATAGAATGGCCTGGGTTGAAAAGGACCACGATGATCACCCAGTTTCAACCCCCTGCTATGTGCAGGTCGCCAGCCACAAGACCAGGAGGCCCAGAGCCACATCCAGCCTGGCCTTGGATGCCTCCAGGGATGGGGCATCTCATCTCATGTTCTGCTTGAAAGCATGAAGAGATGCGAAGGGGAGAAACTGCATTTATGAACACACTGTTGTAATCCACAGGTATCTTGAAGATGCTGTGAAGTTGGAAGGATTAGAAATAATAGTTCTCCAAATGCTCAGGGAACTGGAAAGAGACGTGGGTTGTAAAGAGGTAATTAGACACACATGTTGTGCCTCTATTGGCCAACATCTGGGCAGAGAGAGAAAAATAATAATTTACGCATTTGTAAACATTGAGAGGGAAGAAAAATTTGGGATGATACCGAGAATATGGCTATGAATAGCTGAATGGAAATAAAGAAAGAAAAAGCAAACTAATTATTATAAACCTCAGTCTTGGGAAATGTATTAGAATTAGTAACCTCTGCCTGGGGCATTTAAGATTAGAACGGAAATTGCAGTGCCAGCTCATTTCCTACAGCGTGCTTTACAAAGACAGGGGACATTATCTTAATGATCTGTGCTCCTGAGGCATATCTAATTTAAACTTCTTGTTCGTGTAAACATAATGCTTTGGAAAAGAGGATCATTTATATTCTTCTGTCACTTTTTTCTGATATCGAGTCTTGCATTTGAACACACGTGTGAGCATTTGTATTGACAGGTTGGAAGGATACCAGTTCAACACTTGTTCCTTTGGGAACAGTGACTGTCTTACAGAGCCTCTTGCATGGAAACGTAATGGGTGTGGTGGATGATTTGAGTGGTGTGATGGCCCATGCCTTGTGCTTATTCAGTTTACAGCAGATTTTTAGTTAAAAGGCCTTGAGTAACAGGTGGCCAAAAAACAAGTCTAAGGAAAAGCTGTATTTAAAAGGAAATCTGTTGTAAAATAGTTTGGGGACTTCTGATCATGATGTGATTGATCTCATTGGGACTTGCTCGAAGAATTTCTGTCTTTAATCTTATTCTCTCTGGTACCATCCACGGTATTGATCATACACATTGAACGCCAATCACAGGTCAGCAGCTGCTAATTTACAAATGTGCTCCCAGTCTCCAGAACTTGTGAAACTCATTTGGATGCATTAGATAATGAGCAAATCTGAGTGCCTTTAGTCTGACAGAGAAATAGCCAGGGACCATAAAAAGCATCTGTGTCAGCATGTCAGTGCTCCCTTCCTTACACCACTGCTTGCATGTACTGCTTAAGGCCCCTTTTGATGAAGAAGTAATTAATGTATTGCTTCCTAACCCTGATTTCCTTCATCTCTTTGGTCGTTCCTGATGTAACAATCTCAGTACCATCTGCACAGCGCCCATCCAGGCTACAGAATTTTTCTATTACTTTGGGAGTAAAGCAAGGACTTTATACTTGTTTCAGTTGCTCTGTGTATCCCAGCACAGCCCCCACTTACATTGTTCAGTCTGTAGCACAGTGTGCATACGAGTTCCTATAATGTGAATGCAGAGTAAACTCCGAAAGTAGATGGAAATAAATGTGTTCAGCTTTGCATTCAAATGCAAAGCTATTCAAGACAAATACCGTAGTACAAATTGTGTACAAGCAAACCAATGCATTACTGTTTAGTAAGGGAGATTTCAATGCTTTTCTAACACTGCCTACCATGGCAGGGCAATTACACAGCAACTAACCACCCTCCCCTGAGCGCCTGTTCTGTGAGCCTGAGCATGTAATTGAAAAAGCCACAAGTACACTGAAGAGCCACCTGTTTCCTCTTAGGATTATTTAAGGATGTAAATATCTCACTTCAGAAAATCTTAAGAACACATGCAACTATTTGCTGATTCACAAACAATTTATCTCCAAGGTTACCTACGCTGGGAAGAAAAGGATGTGCAGCAATTGTACTAAAACACAATCCAAAATGGTTTGTAAGCAGCAAGGAAACCTCAGAAACATGACAGCAACTCACACTGTAGGGCTCATCCTGTGCTCCGTCTTCAGCACAGGCATTTTGTTCCTGCCCTTCTCTTCCTTATGGAAAATGAAAGCCTATCAAGATTGAAGATGCATTAAGGGCACATTCCAAACGGAAGAGCAGTCAGTGGTGGCTGCACGTGCCAGGGACGATCAACTTCCATTTCTTCTTCAGTAAGTTAAAGCAAAATGGGTGTCCTCTGCACTGAGATCAAAGAGTGTTGGCAGTGAAAACCCAAAGAGAGCAGCTGGTTTGAAGGGAGTTTGTCGGCAGACAATTATACACACCAGGTCTGTGCTAAAGGGCAAACATGCTTTTGACAAATGGGACCATTCCACTTTTGAATAATACTTCTGGAAGTGCCTTTTAAAAAGCTTCCTATCTTTTATAAGCATTTGAGATTCTAAATAGGTCAGTATAAGCACATCAGCTATGATTATCAGCTGGCATAAGCCTTGCCTGGAGTGGACGAAATGACATCCAGATACAGAACTCAGTCCTTCCTATTACAGACATGAACTAAAACAGAAGTTTGCTAAAAATTCAAAGGCAACAAAAAAGCAATGCAGAAATGCTAAACTAAACAACTGCTGACATATTGATGGAAGGAATACCAAAGTTTGTTTTAATTTTTAGAATTTAATGGCAAATTCAGAACTTGGAGCAGCAAGAAGGGGGCTGTCCACCAGGGCTGGGAGTGAGGAAGGATGGTGGGGCAGCCCCAGTGGGAGCAGCAGTGCAGCCCCTTGAGCAAGGAAAGCTGAGCACAGCCGTGAGGCAGGCCTTGGGTCAAGGCAGAAAGTCAAACTTCCAAGAACAGGTTGGTCCACAGTGGTGAGGCACAGGCATAGCTGCTGTGTGGGTCAGGGACAGAGCAGGGAGCAAGGCATGAGCATCATCAAGGGGAAGAAACCACTTCCCTGAGCTTCTTCCCAGGTCTGCCACATGCCAGCTGTGGGCAGATCTGAGATTGCAGCTACTGGCAGCTGAGTGCTGGCACAGGCCCTGAGCTCCAGCAAGGGGCTGGCACAAATCAAGCAGCACCTCTGCTTTCTATTCATAAAAATACACCTTCTGAGACTGATGCACAACAGAGAGAAACTCACAGTTCTGATATCTTTAATGTTTGTGGGTTATGTCTAGTTAGCTTCAGCTGTTTTTCATCAGCATGAAGTACTCATCAAAGAAAACCCTTTTTTATTCCAATTTGATTAGTACAGCAGTTTTGGACAGTGAAAAGAAAGTTTTGAGATAGAAGTAGACTGTCACTAATGAATGAGAGTGATTTCCCTCTGTCTTAGCTATAGATGATTTCTGTGAGCACTGATATTCAGGTGTCAAATTTGATGAAGCCAGGCATACTATGTCATTCTGTGCTCTGGAACACAGCTGTTGTGGCATAAGCTCTTTCTCAGTGATTCCTTTCTTTATTAGGGGATAGATCATGCTTGCTGTGGCTGTGTGAGCCTCACTTTAGAACCACTGACAAGCTGAGCCCAGAGACATTATTGGTATTCCAGTAGCTGAGGCAGAATCCCCAGCTCTTGCATAGTTCAGGGACTGGGAAGGAAGCAAATCCCCACAGATAGCCAGCATATATTCCTATATATTCTGAACCAGCAGCAGGATGTTCCCAAACTGACTGACCTTTTGCAAGAGATTCAGATGAAACAGAAATATCACATTACAGCAGTCTTTGTGTCAGGGTAAGTTGGAAGCTTCCAAGTGTGAAGTAGAATGGCTGTCTCTAATAAAAAATGATTTTGGATTACTTCATCCATGCATTTATTGTATTTAAGGGCCAAACATTTCTTTTCTACTGGATATAGGTAGAAATTGAAGTCCAAGGCATGTGAATGTTCCCTTTTCTCATGTCGTGGCTATTGATGAATAGCAGACCTAAGATTTTCTTTAGTTTTATCCTGTACTCCATTTAAAACTTATGCAGTTGGAAAAGTAGGAAAGAGATTTGTATGCACACCTTAAGCAGAGCAGCTTCCAGCACACCGCTGCTGCAGACGTGGAAGGATGGGATGTGAGCTCCTCTTCTGGTGTTCTCACCCTTCCTGATTAGCAGACCAGGATTAACTGGCAAGGCTGGCTCTTTATCACAGTGACGTACGAGACTGGAAATGCCAAAAATGTATTCTTATGTAAAGGCTGGTATTTCAGCTGATGAGCTAAGTAAGACTGATTTATGGTTATTTCTACCTGGGTATTAATTTCTGCTTATAATAGAAGCACCAGATGTGTTCTGTCCACTGCTGCTGAATGCAGCTTTATTTCACGTCTCAAAGCCATCTCCCAGGAAGTTGGATTTGTCATATCTTGGATAGGAGGATTATCATCTCAAGAATATTAACCCTGTGGCTGAACATTTCTTTTTCTCCATTTCTAGTTCTTTCTTCAGTATTTGTTCTCTGATGGTTTGTCTATGTGTTTACTGTGTACCCACATTTTTTATTGCTCTCTGGTGTTACTGTCAATGGGTTTCAGGAACATGCTGAGGTGATTTTTAAATGACCTGTTGGACATGTAGCCCAGAAGAGCATGGGATTCAGCAGCAGTTCACAAACCAGAATTTATTGGGTTGATACATGCATTGCAGCATGTGTGGTTATTGCAGCATATTTCAGTGGCTACACTGCTAAAGATGCTCAAGCCATGAATTTCAAAGCTCAGCTGGATACATATATATAAGGGAAGAAGGTAAGCATGCTTAATAGGTGACAGGCACGTTGCTTTGTCCTCTTATATCTGAAGATCAAAATCTTCTTTGAGAAAGGACCAGAAAGACTCTGCTAAGAATCTTTCTCCATAAGGTATCAGGTGGGTGTGCGCTTGGAGGAACTCTGCAGCGATGCATTCAGTGAAAGGTCTTCACTTGCTTTGTACTTTTCCCAGAAGATCTCCAAAGCCTGTTGCAATGTCAGTGCTTCTGCTCTGTGTTACTTTGCTTTACGTATAAATTAAGCAATAGTATTAATTAATAGTATTAATTGAAATGTTTTTATAGGGCATGTAAAAGATGATTTCACACAACAGCGGTGTTCCTTGTATCTTACCTTGTCTATTCGTTGGGTTAGAGGTGTGCTTTGTGTCTAGTTTTTTGAAGCTGAGCTGCAGAGGATCTGAAGCCCCCAACTTTGATGGCTTCCAGGAGTTTATTTAGCTTGCAGACCCAGCACTGTGAGAAGGTTATTGCTTTGTTTCCTGTTCCTGGTCTGACACCCTGGGAGTTGTGGCTGGATGCATCGCCTCACTAATGAGACCAGTACCTGGATGTGTTATTCAGAAGGATGAGTTTATCCCAATCAAGTGCAAGCCTTGGTACAGTAATACTTTTAACAAAACCTATAGTTAGACATTTCAGCAGCTATTGGTACAGAAATCTCCTCATACAGCACCGTGCACAGTGAACTTTTTCTGGTGTACCTGTGTAGCAGTTGCTATAGAAGTATATAAAGAGATTTATAATATATGACTGGTCTATAACTTAGAAACTGTTACCACAATTTGTTTAAATGTTGTTCATTATCCCTTTTGTGCCCAGTTGAATCCCTAAAAAATACACACTGCTGAAATCATCTTAACTACACCAAAGCACCATAGACTTTGGTACAAAGTACAGCACAGGAATGAGAGCATTAAGAAAGGTGTTTGGCAACACTGAAATGGCAGTACAGTGATTTGCTCAGGGGAGGCTCAGGGAAAGGTTCTGCCCCAGAGAGCTGCGGACACAGCCTGGAGCTGCTGGAGCTGAGGGAGAGCTGGGACATCGCTGTCAGCCATAGGGTTTAGGTTGGGGTGAGGCTGTGTGGAGCTGGGGGTTGGGCTCTCTATCCTTGGGGATCCTTTCCAAATCGAGATATTCTGTGATGTGTCAGTTTGGAGTTGAGTACAATATTATCCATCTTGTTTTCAGTACAGCACCCCAATTGCTTCCCACCCCGCTGTCATAGCCCTACTCGACTGGACTGAAAAATCTCACCTTGTAAGGACATAAGGCTGAGAGAAGATGGCTCTTGGGATAATGCAGGATGTTCTGTGTTTGTGTAGTGGGGACTCAGGACTATAGATGAAACTCACAGTTTAGATTCTGGCTTAATAAGTCAAACCCATCTGCTGTTCATAGGTAACTGTAATGAAAAGGTCACGTTAAGGAAAAAATGAAGGTGTGGAGCACACGTCTTTTAATAACTCCAGTTTCAAATGTGTCAGCATGTGCTCAGATCAGAACCCCTCAGCTGGGAGCAGCTGCATCTGCCTCGAGATTGGGGTGCAGTGCCAAAGGAACAGCTGCCTCTGTAGCTTCTGTGACATTGCCTGGAAGCCGCAGGAGCTCGGGGCCATCGCTGGGCTCCTCCTGCTGTCCTGGTGCAGCAGCTCAGGGGACACCAGTCCCAGTCCTGCCCTCTTCTCAGGGCTCACCTGGAGGCTGCACAGAGCTCAGGGCCATCCGCTGGACTCGTCTTCTTGTCCCAGCACAGCAGCTGGTAGGACAGCAGTCCCAGTCCTTCCCGTTTCCTCAGAGCTCGGGAAAGAAGTGATGAGAGCTCTTGGGGAAGGGTGAGGATGGAGGACGGGGAAGAGAGGGGGCAGGGAGCAGCAGCTGGCGCAGGGGCTCTCTGGCGGATGGTGACATTTCAACGCCAGGATGGAAATCGAGAGCCCCTGGTGCGCTGCCGACGGATGTAGCGGCATCTCCAGGCAGACACCATGTTGGGGTGCCTGCCCTGCCTCGATGGAGGCGGATCCACCTCCATGGGTTCCTCCTCTAGCGGGATGTCCACCTCCACGGGCTTTTCACTGCTCTCTGGTGGTTTGACATCCGTTGGCTCAGGTTTGCTGCTGCTCCCCTGAAGCCGTGGCTTCTTTGGTGGAGGAGGATCCATCTTCCTCGACGAAGGACAACACAAAAGGTGGGAAGAGACTTTGAAATTGCTCCTTGGGCCAGAAGACTGCCACCAAGTCACAGGTCTGTTAAAGACTGATGTTCTGGTGTCAGGGTCCCTGTATTTATAGCGGTCATCATGGAAGATGGCTTGTGGCATTAGAAAGCCCTGGCAGTGTGACCCTAAGAATGTCCCATGATGACCAAAACATGGCCGTGTTGGTCATGGAGAGGCTGTGGCTCTAGGTTTGGATGAGGATATGAAGGGTGCATATGATTTGATGCACGAAAATAAATAAAACCAGGCTCATCAGTGATAAGTGATAAGGGTGCAGGGTGAGCTCATTGCAGCCTTTCAGTGCCTAAAGGGAGCCAATAGACCAGAGGGGAATCAACTCTTTGAAAGGGTAGATAACTGCAGGATAAGGGGAAATAGTTTTAAGCTGAAGGAGAGAAGATTGAGGTTGGATGTCAGAGGGAAGTTCCTTATTATGAGAGCAGTGAGGTGCTGGAACAGCTGCCCAGAGAGGCTGTGGATGCCCCATCCATCCCTGCAGGTGTTCAAGGCCAGGTTGGATGGGGCCCTGGGCTGGTTCTAAATGTGGAGGTTGGTGGCCCTGTATGCGGTGAGGGTGTTGGAGCTTCATGATCCTTGAGGTCCCTTCCAACCCTGGCCATTCTGTGATTCTGTGAATACAGGAGGACTACAGAGATCTTGTTTGCCACCATAGGGAGAGCATTTATGTGACCAAACCTCAGGACTGGAGCTGGTCAGTAGTGCGGGGAACTAAAAAAAGGGCTTTTTAAAATATGTTAATAGGAAAAGGACCATTTGTAAATTTGGTCTTTTACTTGATGAGGATGGACATTTCCCTAGTTCCCAGCATAGTGTACTGCTGCTTATTTTACCGACAAGTCTATGTAGGTTTGTAAGCTACAGTGTAAAGTTATTCTATGCTTTACTGTTTTCTGCTACTTTCTTTTCACATAACTTCTCAGTAAAATAATTCCTTTTGGTTGATTGATTCTGAAATTTGACTGTTGCATTCGAGGCATGGCATTTGAAAATGCATACTAATGAACTGTAAATGTGTTGCTTCAAGCTTTCAAGCGATTCTTTTAATGTAGAGGTGGAGCACTAATATCTCTTTGGGTAAAATCTATTGCTCCTAGAAACAATATTTTAAAGTTTAGTGGTATTCATGACTACATTCTCCTTGTAATTGCATCACTAAAAGAAAACCAGTCTGCTTTACATTCCAACCTTTTCTGAAATAGCTTTGCAATGACTTCATTTTACAACAGCCTGTTGCAGAAAGACAAAATCAGTGCCAGAGCAGATGAGTAGCTCAACTTCAGTAAAAATCAAGCTGCAGTGGTCTGAGTCTCCAGTACTCTATTTCTTTTTGTATTCAGAGTGCCATTCTGATCCATTCAATAGCCAAATGTGTTGCTACTGTGAATAATTCAAAGGGCAGTCTTCCTCACTTCTATGTTGACAAGCATATATTGCACACTAAGATAGTGCAGCTAGGTGCTGAATCATTTGTATTCTAAAATGGATACCACCTCTTAGAGCTAAATAAATTAATATTCATCAAAAATGTAAATTGAGAAGTGTGAATAGTTATTTGAACTCACCATATTATTACAACACACGTACCCTTAGCAAAACGTACGTTCCTGCTGTCAGTAGGTGTATGGGTGATACTGAGGTCATCCAGCTGATGAGTTATTAAAATTGAGGGTTGTGATCCCCAAGTTGAGTTGAGCTGTGGTACTGCTGTCCATATGGTGGCCTTTCCATAGTAAGCACAGTGGCTGTTCTGCTAGGTCAATAACCTATGTAATCATGCTTGTGGAATTTTAACTTTGGAGTATGTGGCTTTTGTATTTGAGGATGTTAAGCCAGTTTCACATATAACAAGTGCAGAGCAAAGCTCTCTTTTCATGCAGATGGAAGGGAACACTATTTAATTCCTTGTTCAATTCCCTCAGATAGGGGAACGAGGTCCTGATTGCATTTGTTGCATTGGTTGTGATGTGCGTGGTAAACTAGAATGACATGAGCCTGTGTCCCACAGAGGACTGGCAGTCTAGAAAAGTATGTTTTTTTGTGCAAACAGAAGATGAAAAGCTTTTAGAGAAGAATGAGTGCAGACCAGCAAAATGGCATCTTCCTGATATCTTGACCACCGCCAATGGTGGTGCTTTAAGCTCCTGAATGGTACTGCAAGTCAGTAGTGGAAGTTCTATGCTGTGTTTGTATTTGTGTATGTAAGTGGTGATAAACTACTGATCGTGTCAGCAATTAGCAAGCAGCTCACCTGATGCAGGGAGCTGTGGTCACATAACTTCTGCAGCCTGCTGTTTGCTCAAGGACAAATGATGTGCTCTATAGAAAAGAATTTCCAGAATAATTGGAGAAAATGCAGATGAGAGCTATATGTCTGATAGTTACCCTCCATTGTTGCTCTCAGAGGGCTCCCTTGAAAATCAGATCTGTAATGGATATTATGCAAATTTAAAAGAAAAAATTGAAACATGCAACTTTTTTATCTGCTTTTGATGTTACATTCCGCAGCTTTCATCTCAGAGGATAAAAGTAATTGAACAATAATCCCAGAGAGAGTAAAATACACAAATCAATAAACTGCTCTCACAGGAGAATTTTATTTTGATGAGTATACTGGTACCTCACACTTCCCCAAGCTGTTAGGTTTCCATTAGGTGGTCGTGTACTGTTTAATACAGCTGGCACTATCAGGGTTGGAGTACACAGACAACGAATAAGGCAGATATACTGAACATCACAAAACAAGAACAGCCTTTTACATCCTCTGATTGATCTCCTAAACTTTAATTTAAAGCTGAGAGCTGGTCATTGTCTATTTTTGTGTTCTTTGGGGAAGTGTAATGAAGGTGAAGGGTTAGTGCTTCCATCAGATGCAGTAGTAATGAATGTAAGCAGTTGTTAGGCAAGCTTGCTGTGCTGAGAATTTTCATGTCCTGACTGATGTGCAGAGGAATTGGGGCCCTTTGTATTCCTCTTCTCTGAGGTATTTTCCAGTGATCTTGGATTTGGGTTTTTTTTCTGCTCTGTTATTCTTAATTTGTTTAAATGAACAATGTGCATACTTAGTAAATATCGCAGAAGTGCCCCTTACTTTTATGTGGGATGCTCTGATAGACTCACAGAACAAAGGAATCCAGGATCTTTCAGTCTCAATATGAAAACCAGCTGAACATCAGTTTTGCATATACAATTCTCCTATGCTGGTCTGCAGGACCTAATAATATGTTCATGCAGTTTTTGAGCTTAAGCCTAAGTCTTCTGGAGGAAGCAGCTCAAGCATCTCTAAGGCTAACTTTTCACTCTGATTTGTGGGTTGTTTTTTCTTCTTCTTCTTCTTCTTCTTCTTCTTCTTCTTCTTCTTCTTCTTCTT
>JAPSGF010000017.1:4634469-4675848 GCA_035772895.1 Perdix hodgsoniae | reverse complement strand
TTCTTCTTCTTCTTCTTCTTCTTCTTCTTCTTCTTCTTCTTCTTCTTATTATTATTATTATTATTATTATTATTATGTTTTTCCTCTCAACATGAAAAACCATCACGTCTGGGTTTTGTGTGACTGAACTGGATGAAATGGAAAGAAATTATAGCCCACTGACATGCATACAATAATAAGAGGTTCAGAGATGGTAATGGATAAGTTTTCAAAAGACTTCAGTTGGTCTGGGTTCTTCTTAGCCTGTCCAAGGTTGAGTCCTGGATTAGAAGGGAGAGGATCCTTACTGCTGTGGAGAAAATGGTTTCCCTGCTCTGCTCAGGCGGTTTGGAGGAGAAATCTGTCAGATTTGATCTCTGAGCTGAGGAGCTGTGTTGGACAGTGGAGCTGGGATGTCTTTGGGAGTGAAGGAGGAGACTATGAGCAAGGCCAGAGACTGAGACCCAGTGGCTGACAGGTGTCAGGGCTACACCTGTGTACTGGAGGGGCTGGGTTGGCTCTTTCCATGTCCCCTGCTACCACAGACGCTTAAAAATCCCTTGGAGACCACGGGCACAGTGTGCATGCATGTTTAATACAACATTCACATCGCACAAGCAACCCTAATTCCATCTGGTCCCAACAAATGATTGCTTCACTTTGTAGCTGTAATGCTCTTGGATATTGAGTTTCACAGGAGATTTTCTGAAGATTAAGAGGGAAGAGAAAGTGGTTGTATCTGTAAGTCTGGAGAGAGAGCAGCTGAGTGGATGCCAGTTGGAAATCCCTGACATTTCTAATATTCTGCTGCTTGAGATAAATTACAACCATCCAGGGAGCAAATGCTAACACATATCCAGTAGGAATATTATTATTTTAATAATAAAGCAGTAACTATTTTTTCTCTGCCCTTCTTTATTGCCCTCTGCTCTGAACAGAAGGAAATCATTAACAGCTGGAAGATAACTAAGCATCAAAGTGACTTTTTCAACACTTGTTTTAGGAAGGAATATTAGAAGAAAAAGAAATTAGGAACATGGCATTTTCTTTATATTAATTCAAGGCTACATGAAGTGAACAAAAAGTGTCTTGCAGTAAATGCTGTTAGAACACGCAGAGCTGTGGTGCCTACCTGCAGCAGTGGTTATTGGAACGTTTCAGTGACATATTAACAGATCTTTTCTTAGAAACTTAACTTCCTTAACACACTTCCAGCAAATGGATTTCCAGTCAAAATTGACATCCTTTCTCCTCTTTCCATTTCAAAATAAACTCTTTCAGGGCACAGTGGCACATTTTTGTGGAAATGGCTTTGCTGAGAAATGGAAAGGCAGGATCTGGATCAGTTCCCTGCACGAGCTTTGCAGTATCCCCAGAAAGTGTCATGATCTTTATTTGGTGCCCAGAGCATTGCTTAAGTTAGTGAGGGGAAAACTAATCTCTTGCGCTTTCATTGGCAGCACTGTCTCATAGACTGATCCTAATGGGGTGGAAATGAGCTCAGCTGCCTAATTCTGTTAAAAACATAGGCTTGTTCACACATGAATGCTCATCTACTTCCTTCTAGCCTTGTCATTAAAGCCATGGCAGCAAAGAATCAAGCCATAGTTGCTGAAAACAAAACACACTGCTTTTTTTTTCCACTTCATTTCTTTTTTGTTTTTCTTTTTTTGTTTTTCTTTTTTTTTCTTTTTTTTCTTTTTTTTTTTTTTTTGGTATGCAGTAAGAAATGGCAAGTGCAAGAGGCTTCATTCACCCAGAAAAATAAAACTTTACAGAATAAAGATCTTGAAGTTGACAAATGAGCTTTGGCCCAACCTTTAGGGCACGACTAAATAACTTGTTCGTTAGCTTTGAAACTTTCAGTGGCGCCCCAAACATTGTCACCAATTGTGTTTCAGAGCCAAAAACCAAGAGCTGTGCATCCCCAGGACCAGGCGTGGGTCCTCACAGCATGGCCTCCCTCCAGCTGTGACAGCCTTCCCAAGGCTGGGCTGTGTCGTGGTGTTCGGTGCAGTAACAGTGCTGTTTGTTATAGGAAAGCTAGCTGATGGGGGATTAGTGAGTTATGAACAAAGTGAGCAGCGTGTAAATCTACTTCTGCCTTTCCACTGGCCTGCAGATGAGGACATGGCCAATTTCTGTCATGCAGACTGGCAGTTTTATGCCTCTCTACATTTAGGTCCATTAGAGTTGACCTTCCTGTATTCATTAAAACCTCAAGTTTTTAGTTCCAAGACAAATGGACCAGTAAGGGACTTGGTAGAGAAGCTTAGAAACTGATCACCAGCATGATTTGTGTGGCTTTCAGTCTCCATTACATCCTTCTGCTTTTTTCCTTTCTGAAGACTGCAGAGAGTTTCCTCGTGGCAAACTGTAGTTTCATTCTCTGAGCAAGTGTGGCATCCTGGCTGGAGGGGGACTGCATGTGTGTGTGTAGCTTTATGCACAGGTTCATGCACAGACACGAAGGTCCTTATGTTCAGGTTTCACCTGTCTTAGAAGCAGTGCCCCCTGTTAAGAGGCTCAGTAGTTTTTCTGAAGAACGAGTTTATCTATATAATGTGTCTGTGTCGTGCTTAAGGTCTGCACTGAAATTCTCTAAGAGTAATTTTTTAGTGTCTCACCAATCAGTGGTGGTGAAGAAATGCTGGTCCTGCTTTTCACATCACATCTGCTCTCTGGGACCTTTGCTCTCACTTCTTCCCAGGCCTCCTCCTTCTGTGAGCCCTTTTGCTTTACAGACCTGCCAGTCCAATGGCACTCAGAAAAGACACTGATCCTGGTTCCGTCTGCGTCAGAGCTGTGGTGGTGTTGAAAGCAGATTGGGAAAAGTCTCAAAGGCAGAAATCTGGGCAATCCTGTTGTAAAATCTACCTGGCTACTGCGTTGCTGACCATGACCTGAGGAGTAACTTATTGATGCTGCTGTCTGGTGACATCCCAGGGAGCTGACAAAACTGAGTTAGTTAAAGCCAGAGAAGAGGCATGGGCACTTCGTAGCTCAGTGCTGGATAGTTGGCATCTACAGGAAGATGTTGTGAGAGATTTTGCTTTTGTCCCTCTTGTGAGCAGCTGTTGAAGCACACCAGGATTTTGGCTGTTGCACTGTCGCAAGTCTGGCTTATTAACTGAGTCAGAAAATCCAGAAGAATGGGAATGGCTCCTATTGGGAACATGGACATCTTTGAACAGAAATTTTACAGCCAGATAAGCTTAGGAATAAAGTTATTCTGCTTTATTTTTTGTAGGTTAGAAGTGCAACCATAACGTAGGAAATGAGCAATTACTGGGCTATTGATTTTTTTCAGAGCCAGCTTTTATCCTTCTTCCACCATCCCAAGGAGTATCTACAGCAGTTTGAAATAAATGTTTGTCCAGATATGTACATTCACACAACAGTTATCCATCCGTGGCAGCAATGACATTGCACTGCTGATTTCAACTTTCTGTTGGAAGAAAGACACAAGCATGAAATTAGAATGAAACAGCTGCCCATATGTTGTATTTAGACCCTGTCTAAAAATACGTTTCTAAAATACATTGCAGGCAATACTCAGGCACAGGAATTTGAAAATCTCTTGGCCCAGTGAAGGGAATAACTGGGAAAAGAAACAGGTTGGCATCTTCTACTCTACCTGGATTCCCAACCACCCCCTCCTGAGGACCTCTCCTCCCTTTGTCTAGTTTTACTTCTATGGCTGTGTCAGTATCTCCTTTGCCCTACGTAATTATCCAATCTCAGCATTCTTAGGAATTGAAAACATACCGATTTTATATATATATTTTTTTCTGCCAGTGTGACATACTGTGGGGAGAATATCACTGCAAATATCATTAAGCACAGAAATATCAGCTAGTCATTATCATATGTGGATTTCTCAAATCTGAGTGCCCATTGCTGGTGAAAAAGGGAGTTGTTGCTTCTCTTGAATCTTGAGAAGATGGGATGAGCTTCAAGTGGCTTTGGGCAACTGAGGTATCACCATAGCCCCCTCAACGCCAATGCTTCATCAGCTGGGGGCTCTTTCCACTAGGCTGACAAGTAGACATGGAAAACTATTTTTCATAGTTTTTATTTATTTTTGAAAGGCTTCCAAAAGATGATGGAGAATTTTGGTTGCAGATTGCATGGACAGAAAAGGAAGCTGCAGTTAGAAATGTGAGAAGGCCTATCTGCAGGAGCAGTGCTTCTCTCTGCTGTTCAGAGTAATTCAACAGACCTATGGCTGCAGAGAGGAAACCTCTCAAATGTTTGTCTCCCTGCTATTTTGATTACCTCCTTTATTTTTATGGAGATAATTTATTCTTCGTCAGGAAGTACTTTACACAGTATTGCAATCTTTTCCTCTTGTTCTGCTTGAAGCTAACAGCAGAGGTACACAGAGAAAGAGGTAATCAAATTAAATACATATGCATGTTAATAAAATTGCACAAATAAATTTTATTTATACATAATAAAATAAACAGATTCATGGGAAAAAAAACACGTTTTACTTCTGTTTGCCAAAGACGAAGTGGTTTACCTGCTTTGTAATTTTGCTTACATTAGCATATTTAATTATGCTTCTGCGTTTAATCATCAAAATGTTCCATAATCCCCATTTTGTTCCCAGCCATAGAATAGAACCACTAAGTGTTTCCGTGATAGATGTTTTTAATAAAGTCATAATTGTTCCTTATTGTTGTTTTAAATGATTATTTTAAAGTTGGTTAGGGCACAACAGTTTTTGGTACCAGAAGAAGAAAGCTTTCTTTTTACCATTTCCAAATATAGTGGAAAAACACAATTTGAAATCTTGAGTTTTCTACAATGCAGAATTCAAATTAAAATTTGCAACTGAAACAAAACCAGATCGATCAAAAAATGAAGATGTGCTGTGACTCGCAATGAAATGGTCGTGTTAACTGTTGCAAGAGCTCACTCCCTAGCTTAGCTCATAGTCAATGATCCAGCTTATTTCATAGTTCTCTTATAATGGATCCAGCTGTGTGGCACTGCTCCTTCATTTCTCACAGAATGCTTTCAGATGACCTATTTTTGTTCATCAGCTGTAATGACACCTATTTCTTTGTGACGTGGGGGTGAGTTGATTGCACGTACTTCAACAAGCAGCTTGTTTGCTCCATGGCCATTTCGCTATATTAGGTCCCTTCCTTTTTCTCTTTTTGTCTTCTCTGTTGAAACTCTTCTCTTAGAAGACACCTTTCTGTATAATTGTCTGCCTAGAGCTTTCTCTGCCCTGTCTTTGGAGCCGTGACACCTGAACCAGTTAAAAAGAAATTCAAATGAGGGAAATTTTCGTTATGCAGGAAAGAGTAAGGCCGAGAAAGGCTGAGGAGCTCTGCCTAATCAATGTTTTTATCTGTCATATCTGAAAGGGCATTTGTACCACATTCAGGCTGGGAAGGCATTGAAATATGATGGGCAGCATCTGTACGCATTGTTATGCTCAGCAAAGAAACTGTCACCAAAAAGACATGCAGTGCTTCAAGAATGGACAGAGCTCTGAAATGTTTGCACATAGGATGAGGATACGGGGGGTGTTTATAGAATAATTCATCTGTCAGCATCTCTGAAGAGGTGTACAGCACTCACTGGAGTTGTCTGTTTGATCCTGAGCCATCACACACTTTTGAATTGGATAAAACATACCAGTTGGATGCTTTGGCTTTGTTTTCTCTTGCTACATTATTTTGCTAGTAGGTATGTTTCCCTTGGCATGCTGCATTCTATGGAAGTGTAAGGAGGAAGATGGGAAACAGGGAGTCAAGGTGAGAGACAGAGGGCTTCAGCTCTCACCTAATACTTGCAATGAAATCATTGCCACACAAATTACTGTTTAGATTTCCATCTGTGAAACAAAAAAGGTGTCTTTGTAGAACAGGTAGGAATCTACAAAAAAATTGTCCCATTTTCCACTTTACTGTTAGTAGGAATGTTGTTGCTGTCACAAGAAAAGTAGTCAGTCTCAATTTGCTGTAAAAGTGAAATATTCTATGAAGTTCCCAAAACTAGAAAGGCTATTCTGTGATACTACCAAATTTATATTTGGTAAGTGAAGATGAATTTAAATACTTCCTGGACAAAAAAGAGAGGTCATAGCACGCAGGTAGCTGTGAGAGCAGAGTTTTGGACTTAATATTAACTACCAACACACTCAGGCATCTCCCAGTCAGTAAGAGAGCCTGCCTAGGAAGGAGCAGATGTGGGCCTGATTAGGGCACCAGTTGTTAACTGGGATCTGGTTGGAGTGACTGGCCGATGAGCTGATGGGTGAAGGTGCTGAGGGGAAGGCGCTTCCACATACTTCCTTCTCTAGTTGATCAGGAAACAGTAGGACTCTCAGAAAGCTGCTGCACATGTCATGCCTGATTTTCTTCCTTCTGTGCTTTCTCACCCTCTGTAATCTGCTGCTGGGAAACAGTGTAATCAGTGGCCAACTGCACTGCTAATAAACAACGCCTCTTTCTCCATAGCGTCAGGAGATGTGGGCAGTGGGGCCTCAGAACAGTTCAGCCGTAGTAACAATGCCTTGCAATTAGGCCCCTGCAGCAAGTAGTTAACCTGAAAAGCAACAGCTGATTTTCTTTATTTAATTTTTCTGTTTAACCTTAGCTTCATCTTCAAACTCTGGTGCTTTGCCATTACAACTTTTATTCTTTGGTCTTCCATAGGTAGAGAGATGTGAAGCAGAGACGATTGCTATTAATAATCTAAATCAAGTTCTGCCCTTCTACAATCTCACCTCGAGCGAGACAACTATAGTGAACAAAATAAGATCTGTAAAATTCAATAAGAAAATCGCAGAAACAACCATAAAAGTACACTTTCTGTGAAATGGTGATAGCAGGAGGTGCAGTTCCTGAACAGTAGTGGTCACCAGTGGGTCAAAAGCCACTGAAGACTGTCCATGGAGTAAGGACTAAGAGCACACCTGAACGATCTGCTGGGAGAGTTTGTTTCCATCCTGGCCACTTGGCTATCACAGGGTGTTCAGCAAGGTTACTGGCCAGCTACATTTTGCAGCGTCCTACTGAAGTAAGGATAGGTGTGGAAGTGTTGGAGAGAAATGCAGTATTAAAAAATACTGTTTGGTCCTTGATCTTGATGTAATTAATAGTTCAGTCAGGCTGAAAGGAAAATGAAGTGTTTGCACAGTGAAATCCCAGAGACTATGATTTTCTTTGTACAGATTCAAGGCGAGTTTTAATAGATCAGTGACAGCTGTTTCATTGCTGCTGCCTGTTAAGAATTTCCATGGGTTTTCCAAGGTCTCAGTACATGTAGAAACTTCAGTATATGCAGGTTCCACTGATGTCTTAATATACATGATCCATCACTATTCAGATTGGTCAGACTGTTTCTGTCTTGCATTGGTAGTTTTTCTGTACAGCTGAAGTTGAGATCTATATTAGCAACTTCTCTTCAACTAGCCAAATAATAATTTCTAGTTTTCTCCTTGCTTTATTGGAAAGCTATAATTTTTGTATTCTATACAGAATTGGAGCAATTTGTCCACTCTTCAGGTATTTCCAGTAGTAGAAGATGATAGAGAATAGAATAGTTCTGTTGGAATGAATGTAAAGATATCATCTAGTTCAACTGCCTACCTCTTCAGGGCTAACCAACAGGTAAAGCATACTAAGGAGGGCAGGATCCAGTTTCCTCTTGATCACTAAGAGCCCCCTTGCTGGGAGGCCTGTTGCAGTGCCTGACCACCCTCACAACAGGGCAGTTTTTCCTCATGCCCGATCCGAACCTCCCCAGCACAGCTTTGCGCCATTCCCATCCTGCCACCAGTTCCCATGATCACAACCCAGCACCACCTTCTGCTCCTCCTCACAAAGCTGGAGAAAGCAGTGATGTTGCCTCTCAGCCTCCTCTTCTCCAGACTGGACAACCCATATGTCCTCAGTCTCTCCTACCTGTAATGTGCCTTCCAGCCCTCTAAACATCTTTGTTGTCCTCCTCTGGACTCTTTCAAGGACTTGGGCATCCTTTTCATATTGTGGAACTCAGAACTGCACACAGTGCTCAAAGTGAGGCCACGTAAGTGCTAAAATCAGCAGGAGAATCACCTCTTTTGATGAGACAGCCGTGCTGTGTTTAATGCAACCCAAAATAAGGTTTGCCCTTTAGGGCGCACTCCTGGCACATTTTGAACCTGCTGTCACCAGCACCCCCAAATCTCCTTCTGCTAAGGTTTAGTTTACTCTTTTAGGGAAAATAAGTGATTACATGATGAAAAATAGTTTATGTTATATAGCAGACCCAGGGAAATGGGTATTGCAGACATTTTGAGATTAAGATTGAAAAAGAAGGATATATACTTGCAAAGCTGAAGTGCAGGAGGAATTAAACTGGGAAAGTAATAAGACTGCTGCCCTTTAAAAACAATACAAAATCTCATCTTTAACAATAAGTTTCAATGGCTTATGCTGTGGAGGAAATCGGTGTGGCAACAGGAAAACATTTTCAGAATTACATAGTCTGAGCTTCCAGGAAAAGGAGATTGAAAGATGAGATAAGGGCGCCAGAAGGAATATAAAGCTTTGCAGGTCTTGTGCTTCAATTTACTGATGTGATTCCAGCCTCATTTCTCCCTCTCTGAACCTAAGGTTTAAATAGTTTTTACTTATTTATATATTCCTCTTGGCTAAAGAATCTAGAAGGCCATTAGATGTTAAACCTCTACACTTTCGCTGTTGGAATCTCCTGAGCATATGGCTATTTCTGAAACTTGCATCCCATTTCTGTTTTCAGTGCAGCATCCAAATCACTTCCCACCTCACTGCCATGACTGTACCCCACTGGACTGATAAATTTCATATTTTAATGACATAAGCCTGAGAAAAGATAGCTTTTGGGATAATGCAGAATGTTCTGTGTTCGTGTAGTGGGGTCTCTGGACCATATCTGAAATCTGGAGTTTAGTTTCTTGCCTTATAATTCAAACCCGTCTGCTGTTCGTAGCCAGGTTACTCTACTAAAAAATTGTGCTGAGGAAAAAAAAAAATAAATCAGGATATATCATGGAGCATTTGTGATAAAATTCTGGACTTAGAATTTGAAAATGTTCAACATGAACCAGCTTGGGAGACTTAGTTTTATGAAACTAAGAAATGAAAGGGGTAATGTGAACAAGGTGAGATAACTGGAAAATGCAGATAATCATCCACAGTAAAGGTTTTGGACATGCACTTTAATGAGATGATGCTGAATCAGTCTCATTGCTTACCCACCAACAGTTAACACACCTGACGTAAATAAACCAAACACCCTCTCATTGCCCATTCATTCTATAACATGATGGACTTAAATAGCTAATTTTTAAAATGCTGTAAAATTAGCATGGAGGTTAATTGCCATCTTCAGCTGCAGCACTGCCAAGACATGAAATTTTTGGAGTGTCTCAGCTCCATTCTGGTTTGGAGTCAGGAGTCGTTTACCTTGGAAAGCTCGGAAGGACATTCAGGTGGTTTTGGTTTTCTTTGAATGCTTCCAAAGCCAGAACTGTGCTAATTGTTGCAGTTTCAGAGGCTGGAAGTTGTCACAGAAACATTATTTGGTTAGGCTTAATTATGTATACAACAAATCTACAGAAACATTCTTTCTGTGGTCTTACAGTAAAGGAATGATCAACTGTTATGAATAAGTGTCCATATATACATGCATAAAACCTCTCTAGTTTCTAAATATATGTATATATATGTAAACACACGGTGTGCTCGAGAATGTCCTTTAAGGCGTTTTCTGATAGCTAGAGAAATGACATGGCTTACCTGGAAATAGAATCAGTCACTGGATTTAGACCCCACATCCTTTAAAAACTGTCCTACTTCAGAAGTGTATGCATGTGTTCAAGTAGTGCTCAAGCTGGGAGGAGCTGTTGGCTCTCCCAAGAGTGCACAGACCTTGCAGGGAGGTCTTGGCATACTGCTGCACTGGGCAGTCCCCGGGTAGACCCTCAGGTACCCAAATGGAGAGGCACAGTCTGGTTTTGCTTTCCAAAAAAAATTGCATAGGTTTTTATTGTTATTATTTTGTGTTCTCCTTTTTAATTGGTTATGGTCCAGTGTTGAAACAAAAGTCCCAATGTAGCAACTGGAATGGACTTTCATGCTGCACTTCAGCCCTTCTTATCCAAACCAAAGCTCTCTGCTTCTCCAAAGGAACAGCTGTAGCTTCTGTGACACCACCTGGAGGCCACAGGGAGCTCGGGGCCATCGCTGGGCTCCTCCTGCTGTCCTGGTGCAGCAGCTCAGAGGACACCAGTCCCAGTCCTGCCCTCTTCTCAGGGCTCACCTGGAGGCTGCACAGAGCTCAGGGCCATCCGCTATACTTGTCTTCTTGTCCCAGCACAGCAGCTGGTAGGACAGCAGTCCCAGTCCTTCCCGTTTCCTCAGAGCTCGGGAAAGAAGTGATGAGAGCTCTTGGGGAAGGATGAGGATGGAGGACGGGGAAGAGAGGGGGCAGGGAGCAGCAGCTGGTGCAGGGGCTCTCTGGCGGATGGTGACATTTCAACGCCAGGATGGAAATCGAGAGCCCCTGGTGCGCTGCCGACGGATGTAGCGGCATCTCCAGGCAGACACCATGTTGGGGTGCCTGCCCTGCCTCGATGGAGGCGGATCCACCTCCATGGGTTCCTCCTCTAGCGGGATGTCCACCTCCACGGGCTTTTCACTGCTCTCTGGTGGTTTGACATCCGTTGGCTCAGGTTTGCTGCTGCTCCCCTGAAGCCATGGCTTCTTTGGTGGAGGAGGATCCATCTTCCTCGACGAAGGACAACACAAAAGGTGGGAAGAGACTTTGAAATTGCTCCTTGGGCCAGAAGACTGCCACCAAGTCACAGGTCTGTTAAAGACTGATGTTCTGGTGTCAGGGTCCCTGTATTTATAGCGGTCATCATGGAAGACGGCTTGTGGCATTAGAAAGCCCTGGCAGTGTGACCCTAAGAATGTCCCATGAATGGGACATTCTAAGAATGTCCCCAAAACATGGCCGTGTTGGGCGTGGGAACTATGGCCTGAGAGTTGCTTTGTGTGTCACTAATGGGGTTCTGCAGGGCTCCATTTTCAAACCAGTTCTGTTTCATGTTTTCATTGATGACTCCAATAAAGATCTGAAAGTTTTATGAATTAGATTTGTGGATGATGCTAAACTCAGAGCACTGATTGCCTTGAGAGTACAGAGGCCTCACTCCAAAGTCTTGAGACATTTGAGGGTAGTTTCTGTCTGCATGAAGTGGAGAAGTGCTGGGTTGTGCAGCTGGGACTGCACAGGGCAACCCTGGCAGTCCAACAGAAAGGGATCTGGGGGTTCTGGCTGGTGACAAGTTGTCCATGAGTCACAGTGTGCCCTGGCAGCCAGAAGGGCCAGCCGTCCCCTGGGGTGCATCAGGCCCAGCGTTGCCGGCTGGGCAAGGGAAGGGGTTGTCCTGCTGTGCTCTGGGTGCCACAACATAAGGACATAAAGCTGTGAGAGAGCATCCGGAGGAGGGCTGCAGAGCTGGGGAAGGGTCTGAGGGCTTCAGTGTGTGAGAGGAGTGGCTGAGGTCACTGTGTTTGCTGGGCACGGAGCAGAGCAGGCTGAGGGGAGGCCTCATGGCGGCTGCAGCTCCTCACAGGGAGCAGAGGGCAGCGCTCTCAGCCATAGGGTTTGGGTCGTGCTGTGTGGAGCCAGGGGTGGGACTCGATGATCCCTGTTGGTTCCTTCTGCTTTGTGGTATTTTATGATGTAAATATTCAGACTAGTCTTTACTTTAGAAACAGCTGTTTTCGTATTGCCAGTTACTATGCCAGTTGCTAGGGTATGTTATTTTGGTTTTATTTTTGAAAGTAATATGGAATATACTGCTTGTTGCAGTGTGTTTTTTATTCTTCCATTAGTAGATTGTTCACAGTATGGATGTTGGGTTCCTTCAAGAATCAGTGGAAAGATTTTCCTACACTTTTACTGTCTTCCAGAGTAGTGCCTCTTCTATTTTGGAGTCCCAATAACTTTTTTTTTATTTTCATAAAAATGTTCCCTTATAATTTCAGCTTGTGAAAGAAACAGAATGGAAGAAATGGGCAAAACACTAAACAAAAACAACATCCATCAAAGTGTGTGGAATAATGTATTTTCTAATTATTTTTCTTAGGTATATATTGGACAACAAAGCAAATGAGCTCGCCGAGTTGAAGAAATGTCAGATAAACAAACTGTGACACGTGTCGTGGTATTACCATCTGACATGTCTCAAACGCTGATTTTACTAACTCATCTTTCATTCTTTATATCTGCATGTGTAACGACGCATGCATTTATATTTCATAAAAAGGGCAAAGTCTGTAGTCAAAGCTTCTGAGTTATGCTGTTAAAAATAAATTAAGGAACAGCAGGTGAAAATGATTCTTACACATGAATATTCAAACTTTACCTCAGACAGATACTGTAGAAGGAATAATAAAGGATGATGAAACTTTGTTGAGACTAAAGCATTGATGTGCTCTGAAATGAAAGTTTTGGTGGCATAAGGTTGAGTTGGCTCACAAAACTTACTGAAAGAGAGGCATGGTCTGCTCGTGTATGCCATTGCCAAAACATCCAAGAGTGCCTCCCAGGAATTAAAAATGGAGGGCGGAGGATGTCTGGCAGTGTCCATCTTGCTTCTTGTACTCCTGTGCCTCAGTCAGAGTGGGCTTGGGTTGGCAAGAAGGGTGCAGGAGTGTAATGGTGAGAGACCTGAGCCCGTTCCTTCTTTTCTGACAGCTATTTTCTTGTATCACTTAGGGGTGCATTCACTGAGGTATTGGGAAGGAAAGTGTTTGTATAAGTAAAGAAAGTGCAGCTTCCACACTACTTAAATCATGCTGCCATTGTTGGGTTCGGTGACATTTTGCAGGACTCAGAAGCATGACCTCTGTTCAGTGCCCTATGACAGGATTTTCACTGACGGTTCAGCAGTTAGAATACATTAGTGGGTTGGACATTAATTTCCCTTTGCCTTAGCTCCTTCTCTCAAAAATATGAGTAATATCGCTTTTACATTGTAAAGGCAAGAACACTCAGAATTGTGAGGGACCCATGGCAATACGGCAGGAGGCATATTAATGGTGGCTGATTTATTTTAATTTTGGATTAAATTTTTATTTCTTTTGTTATTTATTTTCTCTTTGCTTCACAGATCCTGTCCATGGACCGCAGAATGTAGAAGTTGTCGATATCCGTTCCCGGCAGCTGACATTGCAGTGGGAGCCCTTTGGTTATGCGGTAACCCGCTGCCACAGCTACAATCTCACAGTCCAGTACCAGTATGTCTTTAACCAGCAAAAATTTGAGGCAGAGGAACTCATCCAAACTTCTTCTCACTATACCTTGCGAGGTCTTCGGCCCTTCATGACCATCAGGCTGCGGCTGGCCCTCTCTAACCCAGAAGGCAAAATGGAGAGTGAGGAGCTGGTTGTGCAGACTGAGGAGGATGGTAAGTTATGTCGGGTTTGCTTGCTTGCTTCTTTTTTTGTGAAGGCATTGTAATATTTTCAAACTGTAAATAACAGCATAATCTCCTGTCCCAGAAGACTTACTTATAAATGGCTTATCTGGACAGGATGTCTGTTATGCAAGTTAAATTTGTAGGTGTAAATAATTTCCATTTTACAGTAGTGTTCCTGAAAGGGCAGGGCTCCCCGAAGTGCTTGGAAATGACAAGCACCAGTTTGAGCAGTTACTGAACAGTATTAGGTTTAATTCTGTAGCAGTTGTGTTCTGAACTACCCAGGACCTACAGAGTAGCTTCCTTTATCATATGGGCTGATCATATTCTGACATTAGTCTTTTTTTTTCTGGTTCCTTTACATCACAGTCCCCAAAGAATTATAATGTCTTCTTTTCTAAAGTATGTTTTTTCTTAATGCTGACCTTCTAGATGTAGCATTTTATATATGCCTCAGATGCTAAATTCTTTTGGTGCTAACTCTTCCATTCCAGAGACAAAAGAACACTTTTCAAGAAGTACTGATGGAAAGCTTTAAAGTGTTATTATCCCATCTGAGCTATTTCAGACTAAGAACTCTCCTAAACTACAAGCTTCCATTCTGTCTAGTGTTAAAAAGAAATGTTCTTCCTCTGGCAGAGCAATAAGAAGTTGCTTTCCTAAGTTTCTCTCAGCTGAAAGTGATTCCAGACATCCAATATATCATACAAGGGACTTAAGAGGATGTCAGATCTTTCTGAAAAAATGAGTGGGGTTTTTATCAGTCAGGCTTAGGAGTGTACTTAGTTATCTTTCACAGCATTAAAATTTTGCTTGGGTAGGTGGATTTTTAGGTGGCCTTGTAGCCATCTTGAAACATAAATCTTATGTTGTCCTTAACTAGGGAAATCAATCTTTCATATTGATAAAGGCGTGCAGCCCATAGCATCTTTATGCCAAGGTACAATCTGGCTGTTGAGGTGGATGGAGCTTTGCTGTTGTGTAGGTGAAGGAGGACACAATATATTTCCTACCGAGTGTAACTGTCCTTTTAGCACTGTGTTCAAATGATTCTGTCCTCAAACACTCTCCATCCTGTATATCTGATGGAAGACAGGTAGATGGACAAGATTTAGCTTGTAAGCAAAATGTAAATACACAACAGTGCAGTCTTACAAATTAGCAGAGAGCACACTAAGCCTTTAAAAGAGAATTATCCATGCCCTGCCTTGTCCACCTGTGTTATGCCTTGAGTTGTCATGTGCATGTATCATCTGTAATGTTCCCAGGTGGAAAGCATGAGGGAAGGCACTGTCCAAAGGAGCTGGAAGAGGAGCTGAAATTGCTCACTGAAAATAATTTTTGAAGGAGGCGATGCCGCCTACATTATTACTGATCCTCAGTGTGTTTGAAGGGCAAATCCTGATTCCTTGTGGACGTGCTATTCTTCCAACTCTCAAGCAGTTTGTTGATGCATCAGTGTCAAGCTTGTTAAAACCTGATACTGCTGAACTTTTTCTAGATAAAACACATCTCCACTGGAAATACAAGGACGTTGTATTCCAGAACAGGGAGAGGATTAAAGAAAGGCTACTCCCTGTGACTATCTGCATGACACTGTGTGGGCATTGTGGACATTTCTGCAATGTTACAGTAATGATGAGATGGCCTGGGGAGTTGAATAGCACAGAAGATGATACATTTAAATGATCGGAAGGTTGTATCAAAACTCAGACAAAAGGAACAGCGTGTCACCTCATCACTCTTCTACGTGGTAAGGACAGGCCTAGATTGTGTTCCTGCCTCAGTGAGTCAGAAGACGTCCATAGAAGCAGTGCAGACCAGCTGGAGTGCAGCGCTGCCAGATGGATCAGTGAGCACTGCTGGTGCTCTCCTCTGGCCAGTTTGCTGAGGTGGCTCAATGCCTTACTGCACTGCACTGCAAGGACGTGCCATGAGGTTATCCCGTAGGGCAACAATGCATGCAAGCAGGACAATGATCTTCATGCAGTGAGACTGTTCTCTGAGAACTGCAAATTTTACTGTTTATATTACGTTCTGTACATCAAGCTTTATCTGCAGAGTATAAATTACTGCTATTTGCATTAATGCAAATAGGTGTATTTGAGGTGAAGTTGAATTGGGTTCACTTGTATAAGTTCTTTTTATTTAAAATATTTATTTTTTGCAACTTAAGATATGAATGGAAGAGAAACTTAGAAAAATATGAACATACTGCAATACTGGTTAAAAATAAATGCATAATTTTGGGGTAAAATTAAACATTTATTTTGTGATGTTGTATGGAAGCAGGAAGCATAAGTCTGTGCTTATGCAAGGAAAACACTTACAGGTGGCTTAACAAATAAATTCATTTTTCTGTAGTTTTGGTTCCTTTTTAAGTACTCAAAGATTTTCTACTGTGGGCTGAAGGCATACTGGAGCTAGCTTTGTATTGTCACGGATTCTGATTTTGTTTGTCACTTAGTGGTTTTCTTTAATTGCTATTATTTTTTATTTTCAGCTATGAACTTTGCCTGATGGTCTCTTGGTGTCTTCAGACATCCATGACAGCTGGAGCTTGTGGTAGCTTCTAACACAGCATTGTGTTTGCTTTTTTTTTCCCCTTTTCTGTAGTTCCTGGACCTGTTCCCTTGGAATCCATCCAGGGAGGACCTTTTGAAGAGAAGATCTATGTTCAGTGGAAGCCTCCAAATGAGACAAATGGCATCATTACACTTTATGAGGTGAGGAGAACTGGCTGTTGTCAAAGCACATATGCCATAGGGCCTTTCTCATATGTGTTTAAGCCAGTCATGAGCTCTGGGAGATTTCAGAAAACACTATGGTAAGCTTGAATAAAATACATTAGAATATTTGAGATATTCTGCTGTTGTCACTGAAAAAGTTTTCCAGCAAGGCAGGTGGGGATTGGGGAGGAATGCTTCACCAGTATTTGGCAGAATTTGCCGACAGATAATCCTTTACTGAAGTAAGAAGTTGTGTTTTGTTGGTCATTGTGGAGACACTTGGAAAAATCTGTGCAGACTGCAAATGACCTGTCCTGAACTCAAGCAATCCTTGAATTGAAATCCCTTGGAATGTCATGGCTTCTGCAGACATAGTAGGCTATCCTCTGTATATGAGTGAAGAGTTACGCAGTAACACAATCTGTATTTTTTAAGAAATTAGTCTGAATAGAATCAGTTGCGAATGCATCATTTTTCTGGCAGCGGATGTGACCTATAATGGAACACATTTAAAGCAATCCCAGTCAAATGATGCAAAAATAACTCCTTTTAATTTTTAAAGAGGCAGTTTCCTTCTAAAATATTGCCTTGGGCTCAGCTCATTGAAAGGACTTCAGCAAGCCAAGTAGCTTTTCTGGCTGAGCAGCTGCATAGAGATATTTTAATGCCTCCAGGGTAGTGATGCTTCAAGACTGTGCCTTTGCCCCTCGAGTCATGCCACTGCTCGATTCTCAGTGAGGCACAAACAGATCTTTTCTTTTCTGATAATGACTCTATGCACATTTGACAGCTGAAGCCAAAGAGAAGTCAAGGTGAATTCCAGCTTTTCCCACTACCCAAAAGGATGAAAGTCCAAGCGTTTAAAAACACCAGGAGAATTGTAGTGGCTGAGGTTTGTCAAGAAATGCCAAAATTCATCCAGAGCATTCCCATTCTCCTTGGCACTCTGGGAGAAGTGTATTGACATGAATGGAGTTGACCAGGTGGAGACAAAAATACAGATGAGCAGTTACCTGTAATCTGGAGAGTGGCCAGAATGCTTTCAGAGATATTGTCAGGATGTTGGACAAGCAAATACATGTGTCTGACCTAAGTAACAGGAGACTTTGTATTTTAAATTGCTCAGTAAATAAAACATAGGTCTTTGCACAGAAATGTCTCATCCTGCTACCTGCAGTTGACGTGTTATCTTCCTGGAAATACCAAGAAACCTCCAGTATTGCCCTGGTCGTTGCATTTTTTGTATTGCTTGCTTAATCCCTGGCCTGCTACGAATACTTCAACCTGAAAGTGAGTGTCTACAGGCATTATTTTAAGACTTCATGCTAAAGTAATTCCTCACTAGCAATAACCTCTAAAGTGTTATTTTTGACAGGGTTTGGTCATTTATTTGTTATCATAGCCTGATGCTGCTTTAGCCTATTGATTAAAGAGGAAGAAAAAGCTAGTGGTTAGTCTGTGATAGGTTTTCAGTTCTTTCAGGTATCTACAGCTCTGCAGTACTGATCTAGGTAGAAGTATAAGGCTTTAACTGCAACCGGAAGCAAAATAAAAGGTCAAACTAGGAACCTGTGTGGTGCTGCTTTAATGAGGTCTCTGTAGGGAGCACAGTTCCTGAAAGCCAGCACTGGCAGCACTGCTTTGTCACCAGCAGGAGCAGGAAACTCAGTGATGTCTGCAGCTGTCTAGAAACTCTGCAGTTGTGTTGCTGTCATTAGGGAGAAACAAGCCCTAGAACCAGCTAAAATTTATTAAAGAAAAATTCCCTCCAGTGTACAGATCAAGAAACACCACATTATAAATTGGAACTGGTGATGTCAAGTTCTGCATTACACCTGGGAGTAGCTGCCTAGATTCACACATAGGTATTGTTCAGGTGACTCTCTCTCTCAAATATCTTTTGACACAAACTTTCCTAATAAAAAGAAAACAAAAACGCCATCTTCCTTCCCAGATGAAGTAACAGTTTCTTCTGCATCATCATCATCTAGGTCTGACTCACTGGATTTTCTGTACTGTATTTTTTTCTCTAGTTCTGTTTAAAACAAACAAATAAAAACCCCACCTTTCTAAGCTTTTGTTGCACTGGGCACAGCCACTGCTGGGATTTTAAACAATGGAATCTTTTAGATCACCAAATTAGTGTGTAATAGTAGTCTGTTCCTAGGGAGCAGAAATCATCATTGCAAGAGAATGTGGAGAGCTCCAGGAGTTGCAAGTCAGTTGTCAGCATGCTGGATAGATGAAGATGTGAGTCAGGAAGAAGTGAGTGATGGTGCAGTGCATCCTGGGGATATTAGGGGAACACAGCAAAGCAGTTAATGTGATGAACATGTTCTGTGTTAGTGGGTATCAGTTTGTCCAGTCAAGTGAGCCATTAGGGAGATGCATCTGCTGCTGCTGCAGGTAAGCACTGCAGGGGGCATAAAGCTGAGGAGCTCCAGCTCCAGCCAAGTCCCCAGGTAGCTTCAAGTTGTGTAGGTACTTACAGGAGACAAGTAGATCAATCTGTGTTTGAAAACATAGCTGAACAGTGATAATGGATTTTGCTGGTACACTGGTTTGGGTAGAAAGCTCTGCAGAGGTGTTTTAGCATGTGCCATTTGTGAAATGTTATTCACAAAGGTGTTATTGCAGCTGTCTCATAGTGAGCTGTGAGTGGCAGAGTCTAACAATATCATGATAAGCTCTGCCCCCTGTTGAGTCTCCTGGAAGTCTGAAAGCTTGTTGAATGTGTTTTTTTCTTCTTTTTTTTTTTCTTTTTCTTTTCCTTTTTTTTTTTTTTTACCAATCCTGTAAAAGCTGCTGCACTTTAAAATCCCTAATAATCAAATGGTGCTTATACCCACGTGGGAGTTCAGCTTCAAAGCCTTTGTGTACAAAGACATGCAACAAAGATTTCTTTCTTTTATGTTAAGCGTGTGTAAAGTCAAACCAGCATCAAGCACTGGGAGGACCTATGCTGTCCCTGGAATATAGGAACAAGCAATCTAATTCAAGGTCATGGACCAGCTTAAATTCTCCTTCATGTAGATTATATGAGATTGTTTCAGGCATTTTTCCATGATCCAAATGGAAATGCATCCTGCACACAGGTGGATCCAGGTAATTTCTCAAAACTTGTATTTGATCTATACAATGTAAATAAGCAAAACTTTTTGTAGCTGTGTTCTGCTGTTTATTTGGGCAGCTGTCAGCTTGCAGGGGCACTTAATGATTGATGTTGGTTTTCACTGTCATAAGCATCTTATTTGTGTGTA
This sequence comes from Perdix hodgsoniae, assembly GCA_035772895.1. Classification (NCBI taxonomy): domain Eukaryota; kingdom Metazoa; phylum Chordata; class Aves; order Galliformes; family Phasianidae; genus Perdix; species Perdix hodgsoniae. Next base: position 4,656,400 of record JAPSGF010000017.1, on the reverse strand, counting down.
ATCAGTTTCTTCTAATTGCCAGTTTTTAGAATGTTTCTTCTTTACTGGGGAAGAAGGTCAAATAATAATAAAGAAAAAAACACCACCAACAAAAAAACCCATAGCATTCCTGGCTAAAGTACCTGTTGTATTACTCAGGGGAAGGCATTGTTGCAATGCATTACAATCTTAGAAGCATTTCAAGTGTGGCTGCAGCATTTTCAGCTCCTTGGCTAGAAGAAAGACTCAGCCTATTGAAGTCCTTTCAAAGCCATGCCTAAAGGCAACATTTAAACTTTTTTAAACATGGTAGAGTCCTGTAATCGCTTATATTCTCATCTTTACATTGATTAAGTCTCATGTGGGTTGCACATGGGGTCTTGGGAAATAAGGATGTATTTGCAGCTTCTAACTACTAATTTTCTCAGTCTCTGTTTTCGAAATGCTGCAAATCCCAATTTAGATGCTAGGAATAATAATATAAGGGACTTTCACGCACTATTTCAGCTCTTTTATGGGATGCTTAGAGACTAGTTGCTCTAAGCCCAATGGATTTCAGTTTAAATTGTGCATCGGAGGTTACAGTTCCTCTGTGTTTCCATGGGAAATTGCAGTCTGCCCTACAACATCTCTCCAGTTGCCAATATGCCACTTCTCAGTCACTACACTCACTTTCTCAGCAGGAGAGGTGGTTACAGGCAAACTGCCTCTTAGATGGTCATGTGTAGGGTCAATATTTTTGGATGCACTGCCTGCATTTACAGGAGAGTGGAAACAGATTTCTCCCAGCTTTGGTCCCTACAATTGCTTCCTTATTGTAAGATGAAGCTTGATGATTTGATGTGATAGCTACCCACTGCACGGTTATGCTTGTGTTTCTATTCATATCCCCTTTCAGAGCTATTCATGAAATGTGAAGTTTTTAGAATAAAATCTTCCTTACAGAAAGGTGTATCAAGCAAACTCTTCCTGGAGAAGACAAAAGAGTTGAAATGTGAACTTGGCTTAGTCATTTGTTTGTTTATTTAAAGGCTTTTTTTTTTGTTAAGAAGAATGAAAAATGGCTCCCTTAAGAAGGAAAGCAACAACCACAAAATCTTGCAACCAATTTATATAAAGCTCTACAGTCAAAATAGTAGAAGGATGACAATTCTCAGAAATTGCCTTCAGTGAGAAGTGGCTTTGAATGTTCCCATGAAAATCAATCATTTTACAGCTTCTCAATTGCATTCTGTGGAAGCACGATACTCCTGGGACTAAGCTTTCTCACTAAGCTCACTAAGTGTGCACTGAAGGAAGTCCATGCAACACACAGCTGGCTGCTGCGTTTAGCTGAGCATTAAGAGAGCATTAAGGAGACACTAAGTGCTCAAAACCCAGAAAATGATCAATTAATGATTGCATATTTGGTTGTAGCTTTCTCACCCTCCTGTAAGGACATTTGACAATGCAGTGTTCCCACAACTGGATGTTTTTCTCTGTCTACAGCACTAATGTTTTCCTTTGACACTGGTTTTATATGGTGCCTTGCTGAGCAGTATTTTGTTTGTCCAGAGTCCATGAAAGTCAATTATAGGAAGAATAATTGCTTTACTGCATCTGTGTTATGTTGAATTAGAATCCCTTAATAATCTAAACTAGCAGCAAAACTTTACAGCCATCCATAATCTGTTCAAGTTTGAAGCTGTCAGCTCTATAGCTGGCTGCTTCATCCTCTTGATTGCATGTAAGGAAAGCTGTGCATACATACACACCTAAATTAGCTCCGTAGTTAACAGATTTTTGTGCAGAATTGTGCTGAAAGAAGGCTGCACTATCTGAACACCAGTTTTCTTTGTATGGTTGCTGACTGTCATGCTTTCAGAACACTTGGTGGCTGGGTTGGTTAGGCACTGCCAGTGCTGCGGCCTCTCCTTAGCTAGGATCCAGGCCAGAATGTGAAAAATGAATGGTGCTGACTGCGATGGTTTATTATCTCATTACAATTGAGAAGGTCAGCAGGGTTGGGATGCTGTGTCAACAGTAAGACTGTGGTTCTGCTTCTGGTACAAGGCAGGGGGGCAGTGAGAAACTTCTGGTGGGATCTGAGAAGCACCTCTGTCAGTCAAGCGTTGTTTACCAGCAGAATCTCACAGGGAGCCTTTTCCATTCCCACCATCCCCTCGTGTTATTTAATGAATGATGAACGTGGCTTCTAAGCTCCCTGTCAGACCCTGAACTCTTGCAACCCTGAGCCTGAGAAACCGGTTAGCAATATCCTGGGCACTTATAGAGTGACTGCAGTGCTTCTGCAGGGAAAGCCTGACTTACCTGGTATAGTGGAAATGCAGAACAGGGCTGGAAGCAGTGACTGAGCACCTGGGCCAACCCAGGGGAGCTCAGGTGCATGCAATGTGCCTGAATGACTGGAAGGTGTGGATCCACCTCTTCCCCAACCTCATTTAAGGGTTGGCAGTGGAGGCAAAGATATTTTGCTGGAGATTGTGCATCTGAGGCCTTTTAAAGGTAAGCAACTTTTTTCCTTTGTTTCTGTGCCCATGGCTGTTACATTTGAGCAGATCTTCACTTGCTGCAGCCTGGATCTTTGCTGCTACAACTGCTGCCATTGTGTGTTACAGCATTGCACCTGGGCACAGCAGTGTGGGGAGCCAATGCCTACAAGGGCTGCTCCTTCAAAGCAGGATGGCTTTCCTTCTGTTGTCACGTGTGGGAACATAAAATGCTGTGACAGGAATGAAGTGGGTTGGGCTGATGTAGAGCTTGCGTGTGGGATTATAGGAATTATGCATTGCTGTGATGGTTTCTGAGGCAGTGTCTGTTGGCTGTTGGTGCTCTTTACATCCCAGGAAGATAGGGCAGAAGGTGCAGCAGGTGTGGGTTTTTGACAGCCGTGTGCTAAAAGGCCTGTGTGCTCAGAATCACATAGAACGGCTAGATCACGAACCTCAAGGATCGTGAAGCTCCAACCCTCCTGCCATTGGCAGGGCCACCAGCCTCCCCATTTCATACCAGCCAAGGCTGCCCAGGGCCCCATCCAACCTGGCCTTGAACACCTCCAGGGATGGACGGGGCACCCACAGCCTCCCTGGGCAGCTGTTCCAGCACCTCACCGCTCTCTCTGTCAAGAACTTCCCCCTCACATCCAACCTCAACCTTCCCTCCCTCAACTTGAAACCATTTCCCCTTGTCCTGCTGTTCTCTACCCTTGCCAAGAGCTGACTCCCCTCCTGTCTGTAGGCTCCCTTTAGGCACTGAAAGGCTGCAATGAGCTCACCCTGCACCCTTCTTTTCTCCAGGCTGCACAAACCCAGCTCCCTCAGCCTGTCTGTGTAGGGGAGGTGCTCCAGTCCCCTGATCATCTCTGCGGCTCTCCTCTGGACCCTCTCCAACAGCTCTCTGTCTTTCTTGTACTGCTTAGGTGCATACTCAGCTGGCCTTGCAGGGCTGCCCATCTCTCCCCATTCTGTCCCTGTTAGCCCACTGCAGCCTTCAAATTACAGAAGTGTTTGAATGATTTCCTGGTTAGGGATGGTTTTGTTTTTTGAATAAACACCTTTAAGAGCTTTTGAGCAAACGTCTACAAACTATATAGGGATCTTAATCATGTGCTGCTCACTCACTGTTACCTGCAAGATGTACTTGGAAGCAGTTGTTAGCAATACACTTTTAATCCTGTGGTTTCCAGCAACATCATGATGAGAAAATGAGAGGCTTTTTTTTTTTTTTGAGAAACTCAGATGTCAGGGTTTTTGTTTTTTTTTTTTTAATGTATGACAACCCCTAGGTAAATAGCAGACTTGTGTTATAAATAGTATGAATCAACTGTTAAAAAAAAGAAAACTAAAAAAAATTGCTTGATCAAGCTTTCCTGAAATAAAAGTATAATGCAGTCCCCTGAGCACAACACTTTCTTTGATTACCTTTTTATTGTTCTTCTGAAGCCAATAGAGTAACAGCAATATAAATCCAATGCAAATGAGAGAAGACATTTGGCTAAAAAAAAAAAAAGATTTTTTTTTTTAAAGGAAGGAACTGAATTATTTTTTGTGCTTGTTAGGTTTTATTAACCAAATGAAGTGATAAGAACAGAAAACCAACACTTCTTTTCTGTAACAGAGATGAATTTTTTTGAAAAACAAACCTTTTTGTAGGTCTGTGAGCTTTTTCTTTCTGCCTTCCACTGCTCTGTTTTCTTTGCTAGAGAAAATACAATTTTGGACTGTTCTCCCTTTCAGACATACTGTTTCTCTTGGCTGCCCATCCAGGAAACCACTTGGAAAGATTAGATGGAACGAATGGGGTAAGAAACCAAGTGCCAGTGTACCTGTGTAGTTATGGTATTACAGATAAAGTCCTGTAACATCTCCAGATTCAGATCTTGCAGTCTCTTCCTTCCTGAAATGTGATGGTTAACTAACCTGAAAGCAAAGTGCTGATACAGGATTGTATGAGGACTGCTCTGAAAGTAATGCATCCTGTTTTGTGATGCTGGCCCACAATATCAGAGCTGGATGTTGATGGGGTGGCAAAGAGGTTAAAGCTTCCCACCAATATCCTATTCTGTTTTGTTGCTGTATGACAGATGGCAGCAGAGGGGCAGAATGGTGCAGGCATGGGAGTGTATTTTCAGCAAAGGGGTGGGATTGAATTTCTCCATGTGGAAGAAATGGAATCCAGTGATATTCACTGGTGCTTGCTGAATGTTTATGGAAACCAAGCAGTGGATGTCAGCACAGTGGGAGTTGGACCCTGTGTGCAGCGTTTTTCCCACCACAGCTGTCATAGCAGCTGTGAAACTATGGGACACCCCTGCTGATGCAGCCTTTGTTCATTGCAGGTGAAAATGCACCGCTCATGGTGGTGACTGTGCTGAAAAATAGTGGTTTGTAGCTGAGAATGTGCTCTATCAAATAGTTTTATTGGTGCTTTCTGTATCGGTTGCAGTTTCCACGGGAATAAATAGGAGGCATCACTTTTTGGGGAGTCCTGCAAAGATCAGAATTGCCTTTATTCTGTGCAGTGGTGCAACTGAGGAAATGCGTAACAGAGGAGAAGACACACAGCTGTATGAAGAATACCCTTAACAAATAATGTTTTTCAAAATTTCTTTAGAAAACAAGTGAGATCCTTTTCAGGAAGGACCAGCTTATGAAACAGTGGTTTGCATGCTAACATACATATATACACAGGGTTACAGTTAGTGGGTCATGCGTTAAAAAAGCTTTCAAGCACACAAAATAAATGTAGGAAAAGCCAGGCAAAGCGTTGTCCTCACGCCCTTCAAGAGGAGGTGCCAGCATTGTGATTCCTTTGGAAACTGATCTGACTGTCGTCCGTGTTGCATACATGTTAGACCTGGGGCTTCTAACTTCCTGCTATCTGCTGGGTGCTGAGTTTAGTTTTGGCTTTAGTTTCCATGTCCCACTCTCCTTACCAACCATTCTGCTTACTCTTTTGCCCTCTGCATTTGTCACTGTTTCACTGCTTTCTGTGCTGTGTCACCAAGGTGCCATCACTGAGAGTGAGGCTGGGACAGCTTTAGGAGGTGCTGGAGCTGCCAGGTTTAGGCATGAGGTTGTTGAGGTTCATTGCTCCCATATTTGTTTCTACTTCAGCTGCTTTCTGAAAAGTAGCTTAAGACGAGGCAGACGTTTGGAAAATAAGTACATGTGGATAGCTCAGTGTTTGCATCACTAAAAAATATAGTCTTACAGTTGTGGGCTGCATTTATAGATAATATATCAGTCCTAGCTATTAATGTGGCACAGTGTGGTTCTTGCTGCTGTTACTTTGTGATGTATGGCACACAGACCAGCTGAAAGTGATGTTGCTGTTACTCCTCTGTTGATTTGGGGTTTTGTTCATTGCCCACAGCTTTCACTACAGCAAGTACAGCATGGCAAACCAGCTCTGAGAGACATTAAGCAGTGCTTTCAGCATCAGGAAGAAACTGAGGAGCAAGCATGGGAGTTGAGTAACCACTTCAATTCTGCAGTCCTATCAAAGCAATTTCTATAGTTGTCATTTTCTGCTATTAAACTGAACAATGAGGCTCTCCAATAAAATCATATGAAATAGCAGCTCATTAAAAACTCTCTTTAATATATAGCATGCTAATTAATGTCAGTGGGGTGCAAGCTTGAATGGCAGAACAGACTATAATGTTTAGAAAGTATGTAAAATAAAAAGATATTTTATCATTAATGACCTTTTAGTAAACCTAATGAAATCTTTAATGGCCTGAATACATTACCAAGGCACTCCCAACTGCTTTGTTACCTACTCCATTCTTTCTCCTTTTCTCATAGACATTAAATTTAGCTTTATTTATAGAAAACAAAAAGCAGTAAAGTCCCAAGGATATATGAATGTGAAGGAGGAGCCTGGGCAAGAAGGAGAATACATGAGGCTTCTCAGCCCTAACGTTCCTGATCTTGGTAAAGGCTGTTATGTTCTGTGTCCACTCTGTCTGTGTTTGTATTCAAGCTTAATTGACTTCCTGCTTGTGTGACTTACAGCAAACAGGCTAGGGAGCAGAAGGGCCTCTTTTGTTTGCAGGGTCTCCTGGGTTAACTTCCACAGCCATTCCTAGAGCTCTGCTGTGGTTTTTATCCTTTTTTGCTAACTGTGCCGTGCTTTTGCTGTGCCTAAATTAAGGGACTTTATTCTTCAGGGCTTTTAGTCTGCCACCTGTTGCCAGCCTTACATATAAGGCTGCAAAGGCTTGCAGAAATGCCATTTAACTTTCCCTTAACCTTATTCCAAAAAATTAGTTCACAAATGGGAGAACAAAAGGCATTTGCTTCCTCACATCTCCTGCATGAGATGTACTGGGCTGGGAAGGGACATAAGTAGCAATAATCATCTGGCTTAAACTAAGTTTTAAAACAGAAAATGCTCCCAATCATCCAGTCATGAAATACATTCTTTAGCTCTGAAGTCCGAGACAGGAGGAAGATTATTCCCTAACCCACTTTTTCCTGTTCATTAGAAGATAACTTTCTTCAGATTATTCCTTTTGTATAACACTTGGCACAATTAACTTAGTCTTGTACTCCAAAATGTCTGAAACTTCCTGATAAGATTGAAACTAATGTCCATCCCAGTAGCAATCCGAATTCACCTGCAGTAGTAATTGTTCCTAAGAAGCACAGGCGGTTGGCAAGTCTTAGAAAAAAAGAGCCTATGGCTTGCTGTGTAATCATGTTTCAATCAGCTTTAGAGAACCATGAAATTGATTGTCCTCCTGAGGTACCATACACTTTGGAGCAGATACTGTGCTAGGCAAGTTAATTCCTTATTTGGCTCCAAGCACACAAAAGAGAGCTTGCTGCTTCCCCTCCTGTCCTTACAAACCAAGGAGGAAGGGAGCACAAATCACCTTGAAATCAGAATTTGAGAGCATAGCAGCATCAGCCAGCTCTGTTTTGTGTTCCTAATCATCTGGTGAAAATCACAGTGATTTAGGAGAAGGATGCCCAGGCTGCTGGCAGCACACATGGGAGCCTGGATGAATCACAAAACCAGTGGTGGTGGGGATCAGGTAATGAAGGAGCTATGGGAGTCAGGAAAGTCTGATAGAAGAGCTGAGGAAATGTCTTGTTAATGTAGTATCCTGATGTCCTCTTTGATATTGGAGTCAGCTTTTGTGTACTCCTGGAGCTGAAACAAAGGATGTGGTGAAGATATGGTCTTGAGTCAAAGAAAAGCATATTCTTTGTTAGATACTTGTGAAGAAGGTCTGGCTCTGTCCTCAGAGAATCGAGTTCCTTTTCAAATTCCATCACTTCAGGGATATATTTGATCCTTCAAGAGGAGTGAAATCCAATCCAAAATAACTCCCCTTTGAAAATTCTAGGAGCTCCTTCTTATCCTCAGACCTGTCCCTTGAAGATCCAACACCAGTCTTGTATTTTGTGTGGAACACTTCCTTCATCGGGCTCACCCTTCAATCTGAAGTGCTTCTGTCTAAATTTATGTTGTATTTCAGAATCTGTGATCTTTCTCTGCTCATTTTGGCATCTTTTAAGAGTAAGAAACGTGGTCTTGTAACCGCTGAGCAGATTCAGGCCATCGCAATGAGCTCCTTCACAGAACTGCTCCCACACGTGGCTGAGTGATGGTGGCTCCAAGCTGTGCTGTCAGGGAGCAGCACTTAGGAACTGACGTGCACTTTAGATAGCTCATGTATGTGTGTGCAAGAATGATTATTAGCTGGTTATTGGCACTGAGAAATGTAAACACAGATCATCATGAATGTAGAACTCCATCTTAATGCAGTCTAGGATGCTGTTTCTTTTAGTGCCTGGCTCCTTTTTCTGCTGAGCTAGATGCCTTTTCTGAGCTATTCTATTACCGTGTCTTTGTGACAGTGTGAAACCTCTGTTAAATTTAGAAGAAAACACAATGAGTATACAGCGTTATCTTGTCATTTTCTTATTTGTGATGCAGACAAATTGGAAATTATTCAAGTTTTGTAGATTACCCAGACTAAAGTATGCATCCTTACCTAGCTCCTTGTTCAGAGTGAACTATGTGATACTGTCCTGCTGCTGCTGACTAAGTAGTGCTGCCTGGTAGATATCTCTTTTCCTGCTTACTGTCATTTTTTTAGTTATTGTTTGTCCTGATTTCAGCTGGAGCACTTTGTTTTCTGTGCCTGGTACTGATATAAGCTCACTTAGCAATAGGGATCAGTGTGTTTAAGAATCAGTATATTAGTTTAGCAAAAGGAATCACTAAGTGCTAGTTCTAAAACTTTCTGGTTTAGCTTTGCTTGGTGTGTGAACAGCCTTGTTTTTCTCAATGATCCTGCTTCCCAGGAGCACTGGAATCATAACAGCCTGCTTTTATCCACCAGGTGCAAGGACTTCTTCCTCAGATCTCTCATATTGGTTTAGGTAATAATGCACGAAGATAGATAGTTGCTCATTATGGCCTAACAAGCAATGGAAACTTGCCAAATTGGGAAGAAGTAGCTAAAGATCAGCCAAATGTCACAGTGGTGAAGCTGGTGATGGAAAAATGAGAAGAAAGTAGTGGTCTAAGACCACCATAGGCCCCTACCATGCATGCCCAGAAGCTCATTAGCATATATTAATGAGTTCTTGGAGAGGAATGAATATGTATGCCATTGTATTGCATATGTGAGACACTGGAACAGGTTGTGCAGCGAAGTTGTGAATGCTCTCTCCCTTGAAGCATTCAAGGCCAGGCTAGATGGAGTTGTGAGCAGTCTGGCCTAGAGGGAGGCATCCATGCCTGTAGTGGGGAATTGGAACAAAGTGATCTTAAAGGTCTCTTCCAACCCAAACCATTCTATGGTATGTATGTCTTAGCTGTTTAAATGTAGAACATGAATTCTGAGAGCACACACTTGATCTGTCAGGGCACCTGGCATGTATCATGAGGAATAAAGGAATGCTGCTTTCTAACACCATACTGCAGTTGGAGAGTTTTCTTCCTGTATTCAGATCACAGTACTATGCTATGTTTTGGCTTTAGGAGAAAAGAGGGTGCTGCTCACGCACTGATAGTTCAGTTGTTGCTGAGCAGCACCGTACAGAGCCAAGGACACTTCAGTTCTTCAGCTTCTTGTACTGTCCTGTTAGTGGGGGACAGGACCAGGCCAGCTGCCCTGAATTGGTGGGAGGGACATTTCATAGCATATGACATCATGCAAAAATAGAACAAAAGAGAAGGAAAAAAAGGTAGAATTGAGTTTTTTGTTTTTTTTTTCCTGTCCTACTGAGGGCTGTGGAGTGAATGGAAGGCTGTGTGGTGTTCAGCTGCTTGCCAGGTTAAACCACAACATTATTAAATAAGATCTGCTATGTATTACTTCACTTTTCAGAACAGTTTTTCTTCCTTTCTAAACTTCTCTGTACAGTAGAGCAGATTTCCAGCTAAATAAAACTGTGGCTACTGCCTTACGAGTGCCAGTGAGGGAAGTCTGTTGCTGAACTGTCACTGAAGTTCCAACAACCTTGGCTTGGGCAGGAGTAATGAGACGTAGCCCTGGGCTATAAATTGCATTGACGAGGGAACGAGGGAAATTCATTCTGCTTTGCCTGAGGCAAAGGTCTGCTGTGCTGTCAGCCGAGCTTCTCAGCCTCTCAGTTCCTTCTGTCATGGTAATCAGGCACCAGGAAAGCTGCTTCTGAAAGAGTTTTGAGGAAGTCCCTTGTTACCTGCTACTAGTTTAACTTGTGTAATCTCAGCAGCAGCAACGGAACCATGAGGGGCATCTGCTCCTAGCTGCCTTATGGAGGGCCTTAAGTACAGGCAGGCAGACGCTTGCAAGCAACCTTTCCATGAGGAATTCCTTACAGCCACAGCAGTGCTAATAGTTGTCATACAAAGGGATGGTACTGGTGAGCCACGCTTGTGTCTGCTGCATGAACATGTTGGTGTTCTGCTACCCCAAGCTCCTCATAAGAAGAAAAATAATGCTTGACACCTCTAATGGGAGATGCATGGTAGCAATGGCTATATTTTTTTTTATACAAAACTGAGACAAAGAGGAAGTGCTAGTGAAGCTTTTGTGCCTGAGAAGAATCCAGACGGGTGGTTTACCCACTGCTTTTTCACATCATTACACAATTGTTTTAGCAGATTTACTCCTGAAGGGGTCCATGCACATCTCTGTCCAAATTATTTGCTGGGATTTAACTCCGTGCTGTCTAAACAGAATATCTGTGAACATAATCCTTAAAGATATGCTGGGGGCACACGCTGCTGGTGGGAGCCTTGCCTGTGATTAATCAATTAAGAATGAGATAAGCCCAACAGAAGTTCCTCTGTTCTGGTAGACAATCAGAAACATGCTGAAGCTGAACTTACATCTGGACTTGTTTGCAGTTCCACACAGGATTTGCAGTGTTGTCTCAAACTAGATAAGCATAGGAAAAAACTACTCTGCCAGTTGTTGCTTTGGACAGCAGGTCTGTTAAGAATGACTGACTGTTTTTTTGGAAGTGCCTCCTTGATTGTGCTAGTAGTAATATGTCAGTGACCACACAGCAGTGTTTTGGTGATCTTTTCCAACAGTCTGCGTGTAGGTCCATTGTAGGTTGTTAGGAGAATGTATTTTGGATCTGTCAGTGTTACTGTCTGTTTGTAAGCAGAGTCCTTGATGAGATTGGCTGACTTGCCTCCTAGACAAGAGGTTCTCAGCATTTCTGTGCACTTTCACAAGTCTGTCCCAAGCCTTTCCTGAATTCACATGCTGTGCTGGCATAGCTAAGGAAATCTAGAAGAGGTCTGAACCATTAAGCTGCTACTGTTGCACTGCATTGGTTGTTAGGAGACCTGTTTGCTGCACATCCTTATTGCTGGCATGTTGTCCCTCAGCACTCACATGTTTGCATCTTACTCTTTCTCCCCCTCACCCCCTGACCCCCCTCCCAAAAAAAAGCAGAATGAAATAAAATAATTGCAAAAGCAGTTAACAGATTTCTTTTTTCAATCTCTGTACTAACTTCTGGACATGAGAGATGGAATGCCTGAAAGTAGAAATTAATTCTGCTTTCCATTTAGTTTCTGTTAGAAAATTTTGGAGATAAATTTTGAGAGCTCATACTGAAGGAGGGCAGGCATTAGTTTATGTGAAGAATGTTTTCTTTGGCATCCCCTTCTCACCTGAGGGGATGCAGCATTTGGACAGTGCACCATGTTGTGTTTAGCACAGCTTTAGCAACATGTCAGCCTCAAAATTTACTGCTTATAAATATTTCTGCTTATAAACCTTTCTGATTATAAATACTGCCAGCAGCTAAATGCATTACAATCTGGTACAACCCATTCAGCCTCAGCTGCCCCTCAGAGAGTCTTTATTTTAAAGGAGGTAACAGATGACGTGACAGAGCTCTGCTCTGAGGTGACACTTGTTTTTTCTACTTGTCATTGCAAGCAAACAAGTCCCTGGATTTGAACGTGGAGGAAGATAGGTTGCCTTCTGTTCAACAGTGTTTCTTTTTCACACGGAAGTCCCTGGAGTGAAATATGCTTCAGTGGGTGGGAATATTGTTAGGTATCATTGCAGTCTTCTGCTATGAAATGGAACTTAACATCCCTGCCAAGAGCCTGCTGCACAGAGATGCCAATGTCAGGCATCCCCAGGAGGGACAAGGGGTGACCACCAGGAGCCGAGGTGTTTGTGCCTTATGCTAAAGGGTTTGGAAACTGAGCTGTTGGGTAGATGCTGTTTTGTAGCTCAACAGCCTGTATTTCTATGCAGCAGTATCTGAGTCTGTTTTTGGAGTGGTTTCTGAGGCCCTCACCTTCATTGGGAGAAGATATGCTATGAGAACAGGCTTGGCTATTACTTATTTTGTTGGAAGGGGTTTGTATCTACATCCAAGTTCTAGCTAGTTATGATGATAGACTTGTCTAATAAGAGTGGACTTGAAGTTGTTGGCTTTTCTTTTCTCCTTTCCTGTACCCTGTATGGTACCATTTCTGGGAGATGTGACAGCTCCTTTAGCATCTCGGGTGCTGTAAGGGGGGACCTGAGCAGGGAACCTCATCTTGCACCCAGCTGTGTTTCTAGCATGTTTCTAGCAACTGTGTTCTCAGGTCATTGGTTAGTTTTCAGGGTTAAAGTGAAGATAAAAGCAGCTGTGCTGGGGAGTGAAAAAAGGAGTGTGGAAGAAGCCCCTATGCCTGGCAGGATCTGAAACTATACAGGTCCTCATTGCTGTGAGAGTGGAAAGAGTGCTCTCTCTGCAGATGAATTTTGTGAGCAGGTTTTGCAGACATCAGAGACTAAAGAATAATGACTTTGTGTCAGAGTGTAGCTTGTGCTCTTGTACTTGCGTTACTTCTCTTCCCACTTAGAGCACTCATTGTACCGTACTTCTAAACACGGTTTGCGTGTCTGGAATGGAAATGCATAGCTATATCCTAATTGTGGGAGCAGTGCTTCTTATTTTGGGAGCCATCCTGAGGTTTTGATGACATGCTGAATGAATGCAAAGTGGTGCTTTTCTGAAGAGTTATTTCAGCTTGGTTTGCTTCTGTTAGTGTTGTGGGGTCAGGCTAACTCCCTGATGGCTACGTTTTCAGGTTGCATCTCAACTTGTGTAGTGCTGTTCCAGGTATGCTGCTATTAGCTGTGTCACACCATGTTCTGCCCAATAGGCTGTGAAATTTTGGACCTGCAGAATGTAAGTTAGGAATGGTGGATCGCTATGGATGTCATCTAGGAAGGTGAATATGATTTCTTGCAAGAAGACCTGTCTGGTCCGTGGCCTCTTTGTTGGTGCTCTGATCACTTTGGGTTTGGGACTTAATTACAAGCAACTGAGTTTGAAAACAGATTCACAGATGCCATGTGGCCTGCAGAGCAGTTCATGTTAATGGGACATGAGGAGAGCTGCACCCAGCCTGGCACTTACATGAGATGTGAACTTGTAGGGCTGGCAGCTGGGGAGAGAAGGGACTCTTCTGCCCATACCAGCTGCCCAGCTCTGGTAGCACTGCAGCTTTGGGAAGGCTTTCCTATTTGTCTTAGCTGAGAATTTGATTCAGTAATTATTATTTTTTTTACTGACTTGAGTGTAATTTTTATTGAATTCAAGCCATTACATCTGAGAATCTCCAATATATTTCTAATTTTTAAAACCTGCTTAAAAACAGGATCATAACTAGATCAGCAGGAGGCAGTTTTTTTGAACTTATTGCACTGTGGAAGCTAATAGAAACTTGATTTAATAATCAAAGTAGTTGGGTGTGTTTTAAGCTGTGCTGGTTTTGTCCAGAAATGGCCCATTAATAATTATATTCTTTTTAGAGCTTTAATTATCTAAGTGTGTAAACTAAAATAGATTTGAGCTTTGGAGACATTCAGAGGAGGGGAAGAGACCATATAAATGTTCATTCTAATTCTTATTTACTTGAAGAGTAATTATTTCCTTTGATGCTAAATCACCTTTTCTTCTCGCTTGATCCATGAATTTTCTGTCTGCTAACAGAACCTTGGGATTGTACTCCCAACACTTCGCCTCTGTCATTCTGCTTTATTAAACTGGCAATTTGTTTGAACACTTCAGTTATTCATTAAATTTTACATTTTCTCTGGCTGTATTAATTACTGCTTTTTTACGAACTGGGAATATATTTGCCATCTATGCAGTGTGATAATTTCTCTTTGTAAGAGGCTTCTCAGTATTTCATGCCATTTCCCCCATCACGAGGGCTTTCTCCTTGGCTGTAAGATTTACTTTGAATCCTGCTTCCTACTATTGTTTGCCATGGAGCAGATCCCCAAAAGCCAGGTTTCGATGAAGCTGTCTGAATTCTGTTTGCATGCTTCTCTGCTGTTAAACCACGTGCATGCAAAAGGCAAAGTGCAAACTTGGGCTGCTCAGACCCCGTTCTGCCTCTGTGGAGTGATTGCTTTTATCAAATCCTCATCTCCTGGAGCATGTATGTGCAAATGGAAACTGGCTTATATCCCGTGTGGGCATTTAGCCTAGTGAGATCAATACCTTGCATGCTTGCCTAGCGTGCTGCTCATATAGCCTACTTGTGGAGACTGCATCTCTGAGTTCTGGTTTCTTACACTGATTCACTGAAACCAAACTTTCTTCTAAACAGGAATGCTTTGCTGTAAGATGCTCCAGACAAAGTAGGCTTGTTGAGTTGACATCTGGGGTGCATGACTACGTCCCAGCTGGTGGTGGTGGGAGCACATAGGAAGATGTTCCTTGCCATAGCCTAGGAGCGGAAATGCTGTTCGGGGCCATTAGTGCCATGCCCACCTGGTCCTGCTGGCACTCAGCTGGATCTCCGTGTCTGCAGCCCGTGGCTGTGTTCCCATCACTCTGGCTGGGAGGGATCTGGTACTGAATGGAGGCAGAGCATTTAGGTCAGGAAATGTTGGCATGTTGAGATCTCTGAGGTTCTCCAAAACTGTTGCAATCTCTCCAACAAACTGTGCCTCATCATTGGAGACACTGAAGGTCAGGGCAAGGCTCTGAGCACCTGATGGAGCTGTGGGTGTCCCTGTCCATTGCAGAGGAGTTGGTCTAGATAGCTTTTAAGGTTTTTTTTCCACTGGAATGATTCCATGATAAGATTCAAATCTGAAGTTTGAGAAACACCAGACCTGGAAGACTTTAGCTTCCACATGTAGAGTGGCTTCTCTTAGCAAGTGGCTTTGATTGGAAAGCACTGATCTTGCTGGGACCGAAATATATGCCCAGATGGGAACCTAGCTTCCTGAGAAAAGTTCTCATTTACTCTCTTGTTTCCTGTGGCAAAGACCTCCTCAGTGAAGGCCCCATGAGGACGAAGGCAGCTGAGGAAGGATCCTGGTGCACCCCACAGCCATAGCATTGTTTCATTGCTTGGAGGGACAGAGTGGGTAAGAGGGATCAGACTGCTCCAAATTAAAAAAGAGGAGAGGTTGCTCTTCAAGTGCAAAAGGATTGAGTTATCTCAGCGCAAAGCCTTCTGACTGATTGGTTTTCTCTTGCTGATCATAAACCAAGGGAATCACTGCAGAGCGGCGCAGCTCGCTGATTCACTTAGCAGGATGAGTTGCACCAGTCTGTGTCAGTATGCATGAAATATATCAAGACATGCTTAGACTGCTGTGTCTTTAGGCAACATCTTTCATGCAAATCATGGCTTTTTCTCAATAAATTACCCTTAATTTGAATCAATATAAAAACTGCCTTTCCATTACTGCATGATGACTCTCTCCAGTTCCCCAATGAATTCATAAATCTGTTACTCTTTTAAACCTCCAAATTAGTTTATGCTGCATCTCCTTGTTTCTTATTAAAATAAGTTTCCAGCGTGACTTTTCAGGCCCAGGTGTCTGCACTCCAGTTTGCCACATTTTGATGCTAACCTACTCGTGTCTTACGCTTAGGAGCCAAAGCTGAGCCTTAGTCAGTCAAGTTTCCATTCTCATTATTGCTATTCAGAGTCTGAATGCTTGTTGGTAAAAAGGCGCGAATATTGCATGAAGTCCAGGAGCAGCTGCTAAATCCATTTGAGATTGCTGCAAAGCATAATTCAAGATGTCACTGTAGGAGCATTTTGCTTCTATAGAACGATGTGCTGTTCTTTCAGGGTAAGTGTAGGTAGCACCCACCAGACATTCCCACTACCTGTTATGTATGGCTAAATGTGATGTTTCCATTTCTCTTTCTATGCCTATTGCCATCTTTCAGCTGATGGAATAGATTGAGAGAGCACACAACAGGTCTGTGAAACCTGGAAATCAAGCTAAAAAAACGTGGCACAAAATACTGTACTCAGCTTAGATGTATTCAGGAAGAAGTGATCATTCTTATGCTATTTGGGGTTGAACCTTACAGGCTTTGAGAGTGAAACTGGGAACCAGTTGAGACTGGAAGAATTTATAGGCCTGCACAAGCCAAGAGCTTTCTGAATGTTTGTGTTGATGTTACTGCAGCTCAGGCTGGGAAATGTGTGGCTTTTGTACAGTTTTGTCATTTAGATTCTTGAATCCTGTGGTTGTGTATGTAGTCTCCCTAGTTTTGATTTGTAGGAGTCCCTGGCCTAATCCCTTCCCTGGAATTTTGAGTCTAAGACCTCAATGCAGCAAATAAAACTGTTCCGACTTGTTTGATAGGTGGAGGTTGAGGGTGTATCAGGCAGTTGTACCAAGCACTGTCGGTCAGTGTCCCTTCTGTGCATGCCTGTGGTGGCAATGCTGCATGCAGTGCCTGGTGGGTTCTGCTTGCCTTGTGCTCCCGCTGTAGGAGGAATGGCTTAGAGTGATCGGTTTGAGAAATACAGGACTGTAGGGGAGAGAGAGAGAGGAGTAGAAGGCCTTCAAGAGGGAGGACGTCTTCTCATCTTCAGCAGAGAATCCATTGTTTTGTTCTCTGCTCCTCCAGTTTTGCTTTTTAATTGAAATGTAATGAGGTGCATTTTGAAAAAAGCCAGCATCTTTCCAGTCTGTTTTTATTGTGTGATTCCTGGTGTGCAGAGCTGAAGTCTACATCTGCAGCAGTTAACCTTGCTTACCTCCTCGCCATGACAAACTAAAAGCTGTTGGCTTCCTCCCTGCCACCTGCTCCAGCTCTGCGTCCAGACGTTGACACAGCAGTGATGTTGGCACTGTGGCTTCTCCCAGCCCTTTGTGACAATGTCATGGAGAAGCCAAGCTGTTTGCTTTCACTTCTGGCTTCTCCAAACACTTCTGAGGGTAAAAAAGAGTGGGAGATAATGGTGCAAGTTCCATCAGTGCCAGTGGAGCACTGTTGGAGGGGCTCTCAGCAGAGGACCAAGAATCAAAGCAGAGCTTGAAAGAGGTTTTGCTTCCTATTTGTAAAGCAGAGTTGGAGCTAGCCAAAGTCAGCTAGCTGCTTGGTGCTTGATTTTCCAGCTCATTAGTAAAGGGAAAGAAGCAGAGCTAGATTATCCTAAAGGGGAAGCTGGAAGAGTAAATTAGTCTATTTAAAAGTTGATCTTTTGAGACTCTTTTAATGGTGATGCCTTTTAATGCAGCCTAAAAGAATCCCAGGAATCTATGGTGCATCAGGAGGAATAGGTCATAGGAAAGAGGGGTGAAGACTGCTTGGACTGCTGCTACTGAACAAAGAAAAGGAGATGGAGCCAATCTTGTGTATTTTCAAACGAATATCATTACTGTTTGATGGTAAGAGGTGATGACAGTGTTCCTATAGATGATGCAAAATGAGAATCCAGCAAACTGTTGTGATAGGAAACAAGTGTTTACTTTTTTTAATTCTTTTTGAATACAGGTGCTGGCAGGAGTAACGGAGTACAGCAAGTGTGTTCCACCAGGCGTTTTGCAAAGCATGTTAAATAGTTTAGAAGTGCAATAGAAATGTTATGTGGATTGTAAGTTGACTACAGGGCTATAAGACCAGGATTGGAGCTGGGAGGTATCTGGTATCTTTCATTCCTCTGGTCTCCAGAACATGCATTTGGGAAACAAAATAGCACAGCTACAACCAAAGCTTTCCAATGTAAAATATACCATAATACCAACAATCCAGTTATTTCTGGGCACAGAGCCCACACTGCTTCACTCAGCTTCAGACCCTCAAACATGTCTTCCATAGTGGGGCTGCCATGTGCCTTTCCTCTCTACAAAGAGTATTTAGTGATTCCATGAGACATGTCTCATTTTCAGCTAATGGACAGCTCTGAGACACCTCGGTGTGGAAAGTCACTTAAACATCAAAACATTCATTTTTTGGTAGGAGCTTTTAACTTGCTTTACACACAATGTGTTTTATAGCCTGTGGCTTTTGTGAAAATGCCATTCAGGTGAATGATCCAGAAAACTTACTGCAGCAAACCTAATTGGAGAAGACCTCTTCCGTGCCAGGAATTGGATTTTATTCATGTAGCACCGAATGCATCTGCAAAATACAACAAAGGTATCTCCTCTCATGCTATTATGTCTTGAAGAACAAGAGATGCTTCTCCAAGGTGATGGAAGACTTCCAGCTCTCTCCTGACTTTGGACTCCCCTCAGGACACCAGAAAATTAGGTTCAGGATTTATTCAAGAAGAAATGGGCATCAGTGACTTCAGTGAGAGTTGCAAACAGTCTGTGCACAAATGAAGGCCCTCAGGGTATGAATGCTGTGAAGTCTCTTTAAAGGCCTCCGTGTCTCAGGCATAGGGTTCGTTTTCTTTCTGATGAAAGATTTTGGTTAGTGGAAAGCAAGATCTCACTCATGGCCCTGAATGAGAGCAGGGACTTTGCAGCCAGGGAGGGTGTTTGCGGGTGATCGGAGTTCATGTTTTTAGGAGACCTGAATGGCTTTTTCAAATGAGAGCATAGGAGAAAAGGGTTTAGATGATACAAAACGTGTATTTTGAGATGTAGAAAGATTGTCAGAAAAGATTTTGGGCTGAGGAGCGGCAGGCTGCTTATCCCTCAGATTCAGCTCCCGTGCAGCTCTGCAGTGGCGTTGGTGGGGGCAGGCTGGCGCACACCTCTGCTTCATGGGCTCCTTGTACTCCTGTACTGCCATGCGCAGGGACGCGTTGCAGTCTGGCAGGGGCTGTGCTCAGCTGTGATGCTGTTTCTTTTTGTTCATGCAGCTGCAGGGTTTCCTAAAGCTGTACCCCAGGGCTCTCCTGATGCAGCTGGCACAAGCTGTGCAGCTCACAGGTGGTCCCTGTTTTGGCTCCTTCCGCACTTTGGGGGGCATGAGAAGGGTGGGCTGTGCTCCCAGCATTGCTCTGCGTACCGGTACACCTCCTGCAATCCTTCCTGTTTCCCAGCTCCATCCCCAAGCGATGGGCTGAGTCCTTACCTTTAGTGGCACTGCTGTAGCAGGATGGGACCAGCAGGTGCTGCCTTGTGCTGACATCCACATGGATTGCTGGGCAGTATTCCTGAGGACTTCACCTTGTCTACTGGCAAAGCTACTCAGGAAAATATGTTTGGTCTTGCTAAAAATACTGTTATGCAAGACAGCATCTTAACCACTAAATCCCAAGCAAATATTTTGCATAGAAAAATGTATGTTCTTTACTCTGTGTTATCTAGCTGGAAAAGCTGACCATTTTTCTGCAAAAAGCAAGTTGGCTTTTTTTTGCTGGCCGAAGCAGTATGGTGAATTTATTTGCTCTTACTCAGAACATTTAAACAAGGATTCTTATGTTGGCTTCAAGAGGAAGTTCTGGCCCTGTTATTTATGGCAGGTGTGCATTTGTGGGGGGATCTGGGCTGTGCTCCCTTCTGCTTTGTAAGGCTGAATTGTAACAGACTGACCTGGAGCAGCTTCTAAAATCTTTGTGACCAGCCAGTGTATATCTTGGGGAATGATGCTGGATGGGAAGTGGGGAGGTATTAACTTAAAAATAGGAAAATGGTATGGAAATTGCACAGCCCATTTCCATACTTCACTTACTGTGCATGGCTTTCTTATGTCCCTGGCGAGGAAAATCCAAAGGTGGGACAGCTGGATGACATAACTGGAGAAAGATGTATAAACTGCAATCACTGCCTTTGATATTAACAGACTATGCCAAAAAAAAAAAAATTATACCTTCCATCTAAATGTGTTCTGGCATGCTATGAGATGTTCATCTTGGGAAGTCAGTAGTGTCTGGAGAACTTGGCTAGGTACAGGTAAGCAGGTTATTGGATGAGCAGCAGAGCACAGCAAGCTTGATGTCTTTCATTCATGTGTAATTAGTGCTTGAGATGCTGGTGTTTCAGTTTTGTGTTAAGTCAGAAAACAAAAGTACAGGCTGTAAGAGGAACACCAGGCAGCCAGCATGGAAAAATGGACTTTGATTCATGGTGCTGGTGCGAGAGAAATTGCAAGGGTCCTGGGCAGTGCTGGTTTACAAGTGAGTTCTGATCATTAGTGTCAATTCCTTCTTTTAAGGTCATTTTTTACTTTTTCTTTTCTGACCTTTTCATAGGTTGCTATATCTTATCCTAACAGAGCAGCTCTGGGCTTGATTCAGTTATCCATCTCCTTTTGAGATGAGCACGTGGTCATGCACTTCTGTTCCCTTGGCGGTAAAAGGTGATAAATATGTGTTTCAGTAGGTTGCTGGGCTCAAAGCATTTGCTTAGGTGCTTCCAGTTTGTATGTTGTACCAAACATCCTTGTTGTCAGCAGGTGAGATGCTGCTGGTAGGTAATTCAGCTGTACAATTACTCTTCTTGCTGTTTTTGTTCAGTGTGAATGTCACCAAGGCCTTGGCAGAGCTTCCCATGGCCTGGTAGGGAGTTTAAACTCTGATCTCACCAACATGTGCAGTTTGGCTTGTGTTAGTCATATTAGCCACTGCAGGGCCCATCTGTTTGGAAGAGCTGTGGACTCAATTTGAATGAGCTGATTTGACACTTCTCCTCTGCCTCCTAAGAGATGTCCTGTTTCAGTGAGGTGGTGGTTTGTGAGATAAATTCAGGGTTTTCCATTAGTTGCTGTTCCTTGCCTGTGGTGCAGGCATGCTCTGCAGCATCTCAGGATGGCGCACCTGGTTGGGGATTGGTCTCGTGTTCCCATCAGGAAAGCAAACACCGCTGCTAACACACGTGGAAATGGAAGTTTGGGCTCTGTCTCATGGAGTGCTCTTTGCTGTTGGGTCACAGCTAATGGTGACACTACTTTGTAACTTGCTTCCTGCATTGCAGGGTTTTCTCAAAATGCCTGTGAGCTGTCTGTGCTGTGCTGCTGAGGATGATCTGAGCAAGAGGCTGCGAGAAGAAAGGAGCTGATTTTCTTTCCTAACTAGATTCCAGGCTGGGTGAAGGTGTTGGGCTGTCAGGTTTGAATTCAGCAGTGCTAATTGTTTATATTCAGCTTAAGCTCTGATTCTAGAAGATGTCACTGAAGAGGACAGGGCAATTAATTCATCACAGCTTAGCCTAGCGTGCAGTGACTGGGGCCAAGCAGCTCCAGCTCACTGGGCTAAGGGTAAGGGATATATGTCATTTTAGGATTGTTTTGCTAATCCTTTTGTAGTCAAGTCCAGCTAGAAGGTAGGAGGGGAAGCTGTGTTTGGGACTGGTTATTTCTTGCTCTTGTTTTGGGTTTTAACGTAAGCTGCTTTTGATGTTAGATATTTTAGAATGTTACACGTTCAGGTTCAAAATGACATGTTTCAGGAACTCAGGTTAACTCAGCAGAGCAATCCAGTTACGGCATGAGCTGGTATTCGTGAGATTAGTGATTCCTGAAATGGTATCACACAAGATGCTCAGGAAGCAGTTTCACCTGTACCCTGCTGGCCCCAGCTGAACTGAAAGAAATAACATCCAGGAGGCACTGCCAACTGGAGCTGGTTTCCTTCTACAATGAACAAACTGCACAGTTAACTTGTAAAGCACATGGCTTCTTAACACCTGGCTCGGGGAGCACTGCTTCCCTCAGGCAGTGACTCAGGAAATGAAAGAAATGTTCTAATAACTTTGAGTTCAAGGATATTTGTCAGACTTTAGTGCATCAGTTTACTTGTGTTTATT